>OZ008356.1:10569530-11050072 GCA_963931975.1 Cataclysta lemnata | reverse complement strand
TTTTTCTCGTACCAGGGTTGCTAAATATCTCGTAATTTCAACAGATAATCTCGTAAAAGCATAAATTTAAAGAAATTCAAATAAAATTAATGATTTTATGCTGTTTACTGTACTATGTAACTTGTGTAGTCATATTCTTTGCGCTTGGGGCTGTTAAATTCAAACAAAACAATTAAAAATCATATTTTTTTATTAATTATATTCGATATCAGGGATGTTAGTAAAATCATCTTTATTTTTAGAGTATAGCTTTTCAGCTGTCATTCCGGCGTACATTTCTTTTGATGGTTCGAAATTTACGCAATTACCTTTGCGATTTGGGCCTTTAGCGCTTTCGGGAGCTAAAAGTGCTAAAAGTCGTCATTGTTAAACTCTCGTAAAAAAGTGTACGAGATTTTTGTTACATTTACAGACCCTCTAAATCTCGTAATAGTACGAGATTTCTCGTACGTCTCTGTACGCGACCCTCCTACGGTACGAGACGGTGGCGGGTACGGGGCACAGTAGATGCTAGCGGGGGCGGGTGAGGCGGAGAGGAGCGAGTTTTCCTTCCTCCCCGCATCACCCGCCCCCGCTAACATCTAGAGTGTCCCGTCCCCGCCACCGCCCCTCATACCGCAGGAGGGTCGCGCACGAAATTGTCGTACAATAAAACACTCCCGTGTCCCTTCAGCCCTTTTGGCGGGGAGGGGAGAGTCTGGGATCTGCCGCGAGGGAATTCACCAGTCTCTCCCCAGGGCCTCCCGGCACGTTTCGCCAATTAGGTTAGGTCCCGTGTATGGCATGTGTGGCGAGCCTATTGTCATTTATCGGGCACGAAAATCGCAGTACACTGCTAGGTGGCACACGAGGAACGCCGCTGCCCATTACTCTTTGCCACCCTAACTTTTAGACGCCTTGTAAAACTAGCCGCTATTCTTGCCAGTCTGTGGTCTAGATTTAATGAAATTTTTTGACATTAAGTACTCACAAAACTTAATTGACGTCCCTGAGTGCAGCAGTTAATCCTTGTATCTATATAATATTTTTCAAAATTGTTTGAGCAAGACAATATATTCAATGATCGGCCTTAGCGAAATTGCTTAGTTTACGCAATCGCAGGCCAAAATTCTTCCATCCATTCCATCTGCCTATATTATTCCATCCACAGGGAAGGCCCGGGAGGACATTACAAGGGCTGGTGATGATGATTACGATGATGCGGACAGTACAACAGCTCACCTGCAACCCGCCCTCGCGGCGCAGCTCCTCGGCGTTGAGCGCGGAGCAGGCGACGGTGGCGTGCGCCAGCTCGCAGGCGGCGGGCAGCAGCGCGGGCGCCTCGCCCCCCGAGAACAGCTGCTCGGCCTCCGCCTCCATGCGCGCCGTGCGCAGCAGCTGCGGGTAGCCCGCGTACTTGTACGGCGCCAGCACTGCAACGAACATATTCGCTTTTATAAAAGAGTGTTTAATACGTGTATCGGTTATAGTAGTTCCTGCGCGACCCTCCCGCGGTACGAGACGAGGGCGGGGACGGGGCACTCTAGATGCTAGCGGGGGCGAGCGATGCGGGGATGAGCGAGTTTCCCTCCTCCCCGCATCACTCACCCCCGCCAACATCCAGAACGCCCCGTCGCCTTGTCGGACTATAATAAGGGTGTTATTGCAAAAGAATGTTCGAAGGGCGAATTCGTTAATAACGGTCAGTTATTACAAAAAAATGAATTTTTTGTTCCTCCTTAGCGAGGAAATGACTAATGACATTTATTAACAGTTTCAGTCAATTCTGTTGGCGTCAAATACGCTTCTTTGTCGCTACAATCACTTTATTTTAGGTTTTTCACTTATTTTCAAGATTCTTGTTTTTAACCCATAGATTTAACAATATAACGTAAAAAGAAAATGGCGCGCGCAAAGCAAATTAATAAAATTTACACGAAGAAGGAAGGTTCCAAATCTGATTATTAAACAAATTAAAACAGATTGCATGATAAATTTGACACCATGGAGGTAGAAGACACAATAAACTCAGTGCTCCACGATGTTCTAAATTCAATTTACTTTAATCCTATAACGTATAAAAACGGCTTTTACGCTCAGATATCGAAAAGCAAAAAAACTCTTTTCGAGGTGGGGGGGATGAAGGAAATATTAAATTCCTATTAAGCGTTAAACATAGTCACCGTCTGAGTATCTTCTGAAGAGTATCGTTTGAGTGCGCAGTATAAGGACGATGTTATTGGCGTTGGGCCCGTCGCCCGTCCACACGTTACGACTACACAGGAATTCGTACGCTTGATTCACAGCCTCGAAACGGTCCTGAGAACAAGTAAAAGCATTGTTATTTCAATTCAACATCATCATTTGAAATTAAACATACATAAATCACGTCTAAATCCCCGAAGGGGCAGGCAAAGATGAATAAAACAGCCTCTTATCGCCAATTAAGTTAGGTCCCATGTAATAGGTGGCGAGCCTATTGTCATCTATCGGGCACATAAAATAAAATCGCAGTATATTGATAGGTGGTATACGAAGAGGAATGCTGCTGCCCATTACTCATCGCTGTCTTTACCTTTAGAATTGAATTAAACGACTGCTTGTAAAGTGAGGTGGCGGCAGAACATAATACATTCGTCACCAGCACTATCTCCTCTACAGTAGGCCTAGCACGGGACGTGGACAAAATCTCTCTCCACCACTTGACAGTGACTTGTCTCGAGATTGGAAGTTAGAGCAAGAGGATATAGCAATATCTGGCAATAGAAGTTGTAAAATAGCATATTTAGTTAAGCGTCACGTCTTTAGACCGATGAAATCGCTAGTTGACACTCATCACAGACACTCGCCGTGCAATGAATACACGCAAACAGCCCGGTGTAGTATGAATGTCCAGCCCGGCACGCGTACTGTGGACCTCTATTATACAAGTACGCTGGACTGAATGCGTCCTCTAAAATGTCAAAATAAGTTTCTTGTGCCGATTTGAAGCGCCCCCTCGAGCGGCATGGGTACAAAATTTGACGTTTGTTGCTTATATTTGACATTAGATATGCATCTCTAATATTAGTTCCGTGGACGTTCACCTTCGTACACCAGTGCCATCAGCGCAAATCAAATGGCATTATTATTTTTTTTTTGAAGACAACCTTCAGTCCAGTGTACTTGTATAATAGAGGTCAGTGGCTGTGAATCATCCTTAAAGGCGAGTGACTTACCCGTCCGTCCGGGTTCTTGTCCGGATGGAACTGCTGCGCTAGGCGGTAGTACGCCTTCCGCACGGCCGCCTCGTCCGCCGCCCCCTCCACGCCCAGGGCGGCATACGCATCCGCGGCGGTCATGGACGGCGGCTTCTTCTCCACCTCGCGCCGCCACGCCTCCAGCACGTCTTTGAGCAGGCCCACCTGCGCGTACGCACACACTCAGTCAAGTAGTTAAGACTTGTTGCATAGCAACCCACCAACCCGCACTGGGCCAGCGTGGTGGGTTAGGCCCAATCTCCCTATATTCTTCCATCCATAGGGAAGGCCGGTGCCCCAGCAGTGGGGACATTAAAGGGCTAGTGATGATGCCCGCGATGAACCCGCGTTCGCTGCTATCTGGGCAGGTGCCTGACCCAAGTGTGACCAAGAAAGTGTCTTGGTTGGCCGAGCGGTCAGGCACCTGCCCGGATAGCAGCGGATGCGGGTTCGATTCCCGCATCAAGACCATAATTTTCCGAAATTCTTTTTCTAACCACCAAAATCTTTGTACTAATTTTTCTAACATTTATAAAATGTTAAAATTAAAATCGAATACTTTAAGCTAGATACCGGCGCGGCATAGAAACGGTTCACAAGTTACCGGGTCCGGTATCGGCCAGTCGGGGAAGCGCGCCGTGTCGCACAGGTGCCGCAGGTAGAACATGTTGCAGAACAGCTCCCGCTCGAGGTGCGGGTAGCGCGCGGCCGGGATGGCCAGGTAGGGGTAGCGCGCCGCCACGTGCGCGCGCAGCCGCGGCGTGAACTCGCCGATGTGCGCCGCCACCTTCATGATCAGGATGCGCCTGCGCACAACGACATATCAAATTAATAAAAATACGCTGCAGCTCAATAGGCATGACGACTTATTTTGAAAGACTACACCATGTTTTTCTTACGTGTCTACTTTACCCAAAATAAATTATTAATGATAAAAAATATGTTTTTATTATTGCAATTCAAAATTTCCGACAAAATAGCAATGGCGTCTGTGTGACGTCACTATTCCGTAAAAATGCCAGTTTCTATATTAAACATGGGACCTAGCCTAATTGGCGAAGCGTGGGTGCTAGTTCACCTCTGCCTACCCCTTCGGGGATATTGGCGTGAATTATGTATGTATGTATATTAAACTAGTGAATTTGATTGGTTAATAAAATGTCTAAATGGAGATGTAAATAATGACGTCACGCGGTGTTTTAGCAAATATGGTGGATTGATTAATTTTGTACTTTTATTTTTATAAAACAAATATCAATCACTAGTATAATCTGATAACAAGTGACTATTAACGAATCTCGTTATCCTAAATTATTATTATAAATCATTATATCAGTGATTCTTTGTTAGTGTCATCATCCCCATTATTTACAGGGATACAGTCAGCATCATAAGTAGCTAAATACTTTATGCCGGATCCAGACGAGTGTAACGTGTAATGCAACACGAATTCTACTTTAGGACGGCACTACGAGCATTACATGTAACACTCGTCTGGATTCGGCTTTAGTACTCCA
Organism: Cataclysta lemnata; assembly: GCA_963931975.1. Lineage (NCBI taxonomy): Eukaryota > Metazoa > Arthropoda > Insecta > Lepidoptera > Crambidae > Cataclysta > Cataclysta lemnata. The sequence goes on along the minus strand of OZ008356.1, from coordinate 11,045,337 downwards.
AATACCAACACCACCGAAGCGGTGGTATTGTAATAACTATACTATTGTATAAATTATTATTATGTCAAACCTGACCATAAAGTGGACTTTTCCGCCCGCTACGCGTATGAATAACATTATATACTATATTGACAACTAAAGTTGTTCATCAACTCATAAACGTAACGTAAATAACTAGGAGCCCAGGTTGAGAAAGTTGCTATTATAGGCACCTACAATAAAAACTTCCGTATCCGGCTCTTAGGACAATCACAGTCTGCCTCTTACCACATCTATTGCCTTCAACACGGCGTAATAAAAAAAATAAAGAATATTATTCTGAATAAATAACTGAACTATACCTCATTTCAGAGTTCCATATCGCTTCCGGCGTATCCCACTCGCCGAGGAAGATCTGCGCGAATTTCTCGGCGCCGTGGTTCTCCAGGTAGCACACCATCGCCTCCGGCAGCAGCTGGCCCAGTATGGACCGCTGCATTATATCTGAACTTGTCTGTAAGATGAGGTTTAAAAATTGACAACGTATCAAAAATTATAACCCCCCAAAATAAAAATACCCTTTCTTTATTATCCAATCCTGACTTCGAAAATATTTTAATAACTTTTTTTATTACTAAATTACAGACACACAAATAAAATGTAAAAAACATGCGATGACGTCACAGTCACGAAGTTAATCAATATCATGTCTGTCGGTCATCAATCAACAAGATTATATACAAAGGGCGATAAAACAAACGACGCCCCAGATCAAAAGTATTTGATCTCGATGATCTCGATATTTATCGAGAACAATCTGAGGCTTTCTTTTTTATTGCCCGAGGTAAGATCATAGTTTTAAGTCAGCCTGACCAGGAAGTGGAATTTTCCGTACGCGTAGCGGGCAGAATAGTCCACTTTATGGTTAGGTGTGACATAAAAAAATGAACACTACCCGCTTGTACATACTCACTTGGTCTGCCCTGAAAGCTTGCTTCATGTGGGTGAGCCTAAGGAAGTGCGCGATCGGCAACAAGTTGGACCCTGTATACAGCAGCATGAAGTAGAACACGCCAGTCAGGTACAATTTGGATATTTCTGGGTTGTCTTGCATGATTTCGTAGAGCAGTGTTGCTACCTAAAAAAAACATTTTTTAAAACCCTATACCAAATTAAAGTATCAATAATCCACAACTATTCGATTTTTAACAGAACCAAAGTACAATAAAAGGTCCACCATAGTAGTGAAACATAAACTTTATGTTTGACGGATCTTTAATTTTCGTCTTAGATAAAATAAAACCGAGGTCACGCCTTTTACAATTTGAAAGATCCACAGAGGGATTTCCCCTGCCATTTTCTCCATTCACTACCGACATATAAATCTTTTTTGTCGTTCTCTTTTCACTCATTCTTTCTACGTGACTAAGCCTTGCATCCGTTTCTCAACTCTTGTCATTGCGTTTTCTTTAGAACCACAAGGAACAATCCGTAAAAATAGTTTTTTATTAGGGTCACATAAGATTTTCGTCAAATAAAGACGAACAAAATATTGACCACTATCTACCACGTCCGACAAGTCGCAACCTTCCTGCGGGGTGAGAGAGCGAGGTTTCCCTTCCTCCCCGCATCACCCGCCCCCGCTAACACCTAGTGTCCCGTCCCCGCCACCATTTCTCACCCCGCAGGAAGGTCGCAAACGAAGTAGTCGGACTATACAAGGTGTAACAGAGAGGTGCAGTCATATTTAAAGGGGTTATTCAGGCCAACTTGTTAAATAAACTAAAATAATTAAATAAACACTCCCTCATACAAACTGATGTAAGCTGGTTCTCGGTTTGGTATAGGGAAGTGATTATTTTTTTCTGAGATTTCGATTTTGGTCCCTAAACGAAAGTTGCCGGCCTGTTACATCCTGTAGTATGAACCCGATACCCGCACGGTGAACTACTGGAATGCTAAGAGTTTTCGTCTCTTACCTTCTCTACTAACACAGGGTCGAAGGTGAGGAGCAACTGCACCACGTGCGCCAGGCATGCCGGCTCCGAGAGCATCCGCTTCACCTTGGGCAGCGGTCTGATTATCGCGTCCTCTTCGTCTCTACACAGAACGATACGACGATTCAGCACCGAGGGAATTACAACGGTTCGATTTCACATGACGGTTGCCATATTGTTTTCGCAGTAATCCGTCAGTTTCATACATATGTATTCTATCCTTTCAAATAGATTGGCCACTTGTCGTTGCTTAAGCTTGATTTATGTGCTAACAAAATGTCAACATTAAAATATGTAACATTGCTTACTTTACGCAAGCCGAGCGTGTTAAGTCTGTCCACTCCCCCCTTCTTCATCTAGCGCTTTTCCGGCCTAGCGCCAGGTTCCGCTATCAGACGTCAGTAACAGTCACCAAATTTCATATAAATCTTGACCATGCAACAATAGCGACTAGTTTTGAATGGCAACAATAGCGACTAGTTTTAAGTGTGCATTTTTTGACATTATGTACTCATTAAGGTTAACTGACGTCTCAGAGTGCGCTAGTTAGTCCCCCAGTCCCCCTCAACGAAGTATCACGCAACCTGCTGGGGTAGTAGCGCGCGCAGGTGACGAGAAGGTCCAAGACGGTGGCGGCGAGCGCGCTCTCGTCCAAGACCGCCGCGCCCCTCGCGGCCAGCGTCCACTTGAGCTGCGCCACCGAGCCCACCGCGCGCCACCCCTCCATGCTGTTCGCCCAGCACTTGGTCTTGTTGTTGATCTCGCCGGACTTGTACAGCTCCTTCAGCTGCGGGCAAGTGATCCGACGGGGTTTATTGCGAAGATGAACGGATGACCTACTGGACTATGAAGAACACTGATGAAAGAAGAGCGCATGTAATAGACATGTGTGTGTTAAAATGGATGTGTGGGATTATGAGAAGTTTGAAAGTAGCGTCAGTGCCTATTCGTCTCTACAGAAAATTAAGATGGTGGGTGGTGTGACACGATACAGATAAGATAAGGAATGAGTCAGGTAAGGGTTAACACAGTGATGAGGAATGGGCAGCAGCGTTCCTCTTATACCACCTAGCAATGTACTGCGACTTTTGTGCCCGATAAATGGCAATGGGCTCGCCACCTATTACATGGGACCTAACATAATAGGCGAAACGTGGGTGCTAATTCACTCCTGCCTACCCCTTCGGGGATATTGGCGAGATTTATATATGTATGAAGTTGAAGGAATGACCTGTCATGTGTGGATATTAAAGCGTTGGGCTATGAAGAAGACAGATGACTTTTTTAAATACTTCTTACTTGTACAGGAATAGATAATACGGTATCACCAACCATCTATCGGATGTAACAAATTAATGTAGTGTTCAAAAGTAGAAACTTTGAATTAAATTATCATAAAATAATTAAGCAAAAGTATCAAAATCACATAGTTTAACTATCCTATATACACATGTTCTAGCGATCAGTGTTGCTACAGTAAAAAGCGGCAGGTTCATCTTTCGTTGGCCAGACCCCAGTTGCGCCACAATGCACCTTATACCAAAAGACCTAAAGACCACACCTGCTGGAAGCTGACGGGGCCCATCCGCTGCACTTTGTCGCCCTGCTCCAGGTTGTAGTACCACTCGCGGTCGCCGCCGGTCTGCTGCGCGGGGCCCTCGATCACGTTGCTCTGCGTGGGCACCGTCGCCCGGGACGTGTGCAGGTGTGCTAGCGTCATCAGTTCCACTAATATTCTGGGAAAAGACAACAAAAATCTAAGTCTCCTATTGTACTTGTTTTGTGTGTACATTAATTGTTAAAAAAATTAAAATTACTACATCATATCTATGGTTGAATTGCGAAATGAATCTTCTGATTCGTTCTATCGCGAGAGAAAAATATTGCTTTTTAAAACAAATTTTCAAGAATGCTCTCTATAGTTAGTTCTGCCCATGTAAAGAAGCAAAGGCGTTAACTTTATGTGCCGTAGTTGTAACGTCAAGACGAAAAGGCGTTTTTGCTCTTGTGCTCTTTTGATTCCCTCGCTATCGCTCAGGATTCTAATTTTTAGGATCCTTCGCTGGCTCGGTCATCAAAATTGAGCACGCGGTTAAAAAACAACTTTGCACTCACGTACAACAAATAACTATTCCCAAGTCAAAGTAACTTTTTGGGTAACTTTTGAGCCTTCCTATGAAAGTTCAATTAAAAGCATTAGTATTAAAAGCAATAATATTTATGACTATTTACCTGATTCCATTCCATTCCAATAACTCACTGACGTTCCTTTTGTGTAATATCAATTTGGACACAAATTGAACTAATCTATCCCTCTCCATCCTATCGCAAGTCTGCAAAAAGAAAAGTCTAGTTTTAACACAAAACAGTGAAATAATCGCATCGTAAGACAACATAATAATACTTACTCTATCTAACATTTGCACTATGTATTTGGTATCAGCGAACGGGCCTATATCTTCGTAGTAACGGCCGTAGACTATACTCATGGCTTGGAGGCACATGCATTTCATTTCGACTTTTGGCGTCGATAGGAACCGGTGATAGAGATCATTGAAAAACTCGTATCTGAAAAGTTACGTGAAAATGTATGAAACTGACGTGTTACAGAGAAAACAACATGGCGACTGTCGTGTCAAACGTAAGAGAAGTTGTCAAAAAAGGGCAATTGTATTCTATTCATTCGAATAGATTGGCGACTTTACTAGACCCTCTGTATCAATCGATATGTACAAAAACAGACACTGGCTAGGAGCTCTTTTGATTATTTACTGCCGCACTCAGAGACGTCAAAAAACGTTAATGAGTACATAACGTCGAAAAATTACAATTCAAAACTAGTCGCTATTCTTGCCGCGTCTATGGTCTAGATTTGAATGATAATTTTTGACATTAAATACTCATTAAAGTTAATTGACGTCTCTGAGTGCGGCAGTTAGTCTTGTCTATTTTAATTATTGTTCCTTTTTAGACATTATGAAAAAAGATCATTAATTAAAATAGAAGTTCCTGACACCTGTACCAGAAGGAACCAAATGTCTGACACCTGTACCAAAAGCAAAAAAAAACCACTCACGACTTCCGTATCGGACTGTCGTCATTGTCGCGCTGCTCGAGCAGGATCCTGAGGTAGTAGTCGCCGATCTTGACCTCGTTCTGCAGACACTGGTACTGCACCTCGAGCTCGGCGTGGTTCCAAGCGGTGAGCGCGCCCCCGGCCACCTCGCGGTCGCACGTGAAGGCACGCAGCTCGCTTTCGAGGGCGTTCCTCAACTCTTCTCGTGTCTTTGTAATCAGATAGGATGGGTATGAGTGTTGGGCAACGAAGGCGAGGGAGGAAAGAAAGGAAGAAAGAAAGAAGCTAGAAAGTAAGAAGGAAGGAAAGAAGAAAGGTGGAAGAAAGAAGAAAAGAACAAATGAGAATGTTGAGATGGATGAATGATTGAGCGGGGTGACCCCGCACATCCATCTCAAATTCTCAACATACTCACTAGGAAAGACAGGATTAGAAATGAGAAAGTTAGAGGAAGTCTGAAAGTAGCGCCGATAGCGCAGTGGCTGGCACACTCAGCCGCGATTACGTAAACTGAGCAATGTTCGCTAAGGCACGTTATTGGATAGTTGACCAAAATTTACCGTCTCGAGTTCCTATATGCTTTGGAAGGCAAGTTAAGCCATCGGTCCGGGCTGCATATGCAGTCGTTATTACCCACCAATCCTCCTCGGATCAAAATGTTCATTACTGAAACATTTTGCACCAAACAGTTCTGCCAACCGATGGCGATCCATCCAATAAATCGTTTATTTCTCATTACAAATCAAATAGTACATATTTATTATAATTTTTTTATAACTAAATATGATAAGCTTAGTGACATGTCTAGATCTGCTACTACCCGCCGCTACCCGGCGTCTACCCGGCGCCGAGTACGAAAGCACACATTCTAAAGGGCAGCAGCCACTTTGTATGAAGACGTATTACTGTTTTGGGTATACTGTGGTATGTATGGGGCACTGCTTTTGACCTTTCGAGACAACCGTCCAATAAATGCTCACCATAAGGGTCAACGCCTTTGGCCCTTCGAGCCAACCGTCCAATGCATATTCATTGCTCACCGTATGGTTCCAGATGAGGTTAGGCAGCGCGTGGTCCCTGTGGAACTGGTAGTAGAAGAGCGGCCAGTTGGCGGTGGACTTGAGCCGCTCGCGGCGCCGGCGCAGCACGACGGGCCGCTCGCGAGCGTCCCGGGCACCGCCGGGGGCCGAGGGCGAAGCCCGGCCCGTGCGCTGCGCCCAGTGCTGGAGGGCCAGCGCCGCGTAGTGCTGGGGAACGGCTACTCGTTAAATGTGCTCAAGTAGCGCCAGCGCTGAGCAAACACCCACTCGGTAAACGTGCTATAGTCGAAGCTATAATTGTTCACAGTTAAGTCGCGACAAGAAAAAACGTTAGTTATGTGAAGGAAATATAAGAGAATAGAGTCTAATTTTCAGTTTAAGCACAAAACAGGTTATTAGTTTAGGTGTGCCTTTTCCACACTCAGGGCCTGTTTCACAATCGACGGGTAAGTTCTGAATAGCTTACTTGGCAGTTCAATTGACATATATTTCATGAAACAACTGTCAAATAATCTGCCAAGTAAGCTATTCAGAACTTACCCGTCGATTGTGAAACAGGCCCTCAGCCTTCTAATTGGTCTATTGTGCGTAACATGTTATGTCAGGTATATTACAGACATTTTAATACACACTATGCCGTGTGGTGACGGCAGAGCAGAATACAACGCTCACCACCCTCAATCTCCCCCACGGGGCGCTCACAAGGCGACTATGAGTTAAGACAGCGATGAGTAATGGTTCCTTTCTCTATCTCCTTTCGGGGATCAATAGGCGTAATTTATATAAACTACTCATTACTCATCATCATCATCTCATCTTTATTCTGAGTCACCTTGTACGACGGTGGTGACTATTTTATTGTGTTCTGCCATCACCACACGGCTAACCCAGCAGGCTCTTTCCTTACACTAATCTTATTTATTGTCCTATTTATGTTGTTTTTTTTCAAATTAACTAAGTTGACTGACCTCGATGTGCTTCTCGACGTACTTGACCTGCCGCTCGAGCGCCTCCCAGTGCGGAGCCCTGGTCTTGACGGTCTGCTGGGCCAGCTGCAGGTTGTCCCGCTCCTCCAGGCGGTCCTCCTCCAACGCCGCAGCCGGGGGCGCTTCGGCCGACTCCAGAAAAGCGAGCAGGCCTGAAGGCTGTCAAAGGACATCATTTTTAATTTTGTTTATGATTGACATATCGTATGTGTTGCCATTTGCCATATTCGAGACTTTATTTATTTATTAAGGCACATTATACACATAGCGTTATACAAAACCAATTACATAGGGCGAAAAATCTATGGTTTACATCTCGAGGGGGAGCTCGCTAACGCATTGGCATACTGCACTTGGCTTACGATTGTGTAAACTAAGCAATGTTCGCTAAGGCCGGACATAGAATGGGTTACCAAAAATATATCATCTCGAGTTTATCCATGCTTCGAAAGGCACGTTAAGCCGTTGGCCCCGGCTGTTTCTGCAGTCGTGAATACCCATCAATCCACACTTGGCATGCATGGTGGGTTATGGTCCATTCTCCCTATATTCTTCAATAGGGAAGGCCTGTGTCCCAGCAGTGTAGACATTAAAAGGGCAGGTGATGATGATGATGATGATGATTGGACACTTGTCTAGCCCCCTGTGCCCATGTCTTTAAACAACAGAAACAGTGGTGGAGTGCAATGTAACCAGAGTGTAGTACCATGATGCGTCACAGCACACAGTGCGCGAGCAGTGACGTCAGACGAGAGAAAGAAAAACTGGTGGAGTCACTGAACTCTATTATGCAAGTATGCTAGATTGAATACGTCTACTAAAATGACAAATGTTTCTTGTGCCAATTTGAGGCGCCAGTCGAGCGGCATGGGTACTAAATTTGACGTTTGTTGCTTGTATTTGACATTAGAAATGCATCTCTAATATTAGTTCCGCGGAGGTTCATCTTCGCACACCAGTGCCATCAGCGCCGAGGTGGCGATAATCAAATTTGCTTCATGTTTTGGATGACAACCTATAGTCCAGCGTACTAGTATAATAGAGGTCAGTGGCCTAATGCAATACTTCTTCTCCCTGCCCTGTTCCCAGTCTATCTGGGGTCGGCGCAGTATGTTTCCTCTTCCATTCATATCGGTCAGACGTCATCAAGCCATCAACTCCCTTTTGATTCATATCATCCATACCCACAACCCAATCCACACCGTAAAGGTGCACCTGAATGAATGAACGGACCATGTCGAGAGACCGATGAACGGAGAGAGTGATTGGAATGACAACATCCAGGCCAGCATAGAAGACCTAATGCAATACAATCGACCAAAATACAATATGGGTACCATGATACGCCGCAACAGACAGTGCGCGGGCGCATGGTCGACGAGCCACAGCGCGACCAGGTGCCGCGCCAGGTGGCGGTGGTGCAGGCGCGCGGGCGCGTACAGGGCCGCCACCAGGTGCCGCGGCAGGGCCGCCTCGGCCAGGGCCAGGGCCTGCATGCGCGCGCCCACCGCGCCGCCGCCCTCCTCGATCAGCGCGCGCATCACTAGGCCGGCGCCCTTCACTATCGCCATCGACGGATGCTGCGGGGATATCGAAACGTAACATGCGACCGCAACGCAAGCGTCAGCTGAATTCGGGCAAATTCAAAAATACGTGATTTATCCGGCTCGGCGGACCATTATGTATATCCGGCTCGAAGGACCACTAGATACGCGTGGGTAAATGATGGTAAGTTTGGCAACTAATGCGGGAATCGATATCTGCACAGGATGCGGGGGATGCGGATTCGATTTCCGCATCACAACTATTATTTTTCGAACTCTTTCTAACCTATTTTTCATGTTATCTTACTACTTGGCAAAAAAGAGTTTGGGTAAAATGAGGGCGCCACTTTTTATTGTTTTGTTGATTTTTAATCAGATAACCATTGAATTGAAGCTAATAAATTAAAATACAAATAAATCGCAAAGTTATTGAAAAATATGACATTTTGTACAGTCCATTATATTATAGGTGCCTGCATTATATTATATTAATAAATAAGAAACTGTGTAAAATACTAAACATAGATATATTGGGAACAGTAAACAATAATTGTCTACATTACGTAATTGCAAATTAAAATAGTTCCGAAACTTGTCAATAGATGGCGCTGAACGTTTTTACATCGCGCTATTAAAGTCTCCCGTGTATAAATGACTACAGTGTATTGATATTTATTAAAAGACTTCTTACAAGCCTGCGCCGGTGTTTTATTGCGAACTAACTCGTCATCCCTGGTTATAGGGAAGGTTATACATTGTTCCTTCGAGCCGGATATTTTAGTACTGGCGCAGGCAGGTTTTTGATGTTCGAGAAACGTCACGGATAGTGGATCGCTATCGCAAACGTGACGTATTTGGCTGAAGCTTGGCGGAGAAGAACGCTAAGTCAGTCAGACAGCGGAGAAGCTGTCAGGGCCGCAGCCGCTTACTGGTGGCTGGTGGAGGAGCAGGAGTTGGAGGCCGCAGCCTGGTGGCTGGCGGAGGAGTTGGAGCTGCCTTGTGGTGTCAGATGGCAATTTGGAGGCAAACATAATTGGAAGTTGGTGTGAGTGAGTGAATTGGTGAAACAGTGAGTACTTTTATTCATTCAAGGTTTGGAACATTTTAATTTTAAAATCAACCTTATTTCAAAGACAATTTAAACTTAGAAAATTTATTGTTAAAATTAGGACTTAGAATAATTTCAATTTTATAGTTAGGGACTTAGAATAATTTTAAGAAAAACGGAGGTACGGGGAACCTATGCCCGATTTTTGTTTATGTTTAAGGTGTCCCAAACACTTAGAAAATTTTTCGTGTTTATATTATAAAGAAATATTAGTGTAGTTAAAATAGTCTATAATTTAATTTGTTTTGATAAGTTTACAATATGGAGTGCTTAATTAACTATCAAAATGAATTATATTCTCGGCTTCTTAAGTCAAAGGTAAATTTTAAAAAGAGTCCTAAGGAGCGTATAACAAAGGACTATTTAGATGGTAGATTAGAATTGCTGGAACAAATATGGTTCGAGTTTTCGGCGGGCCATAAGGAATTAATGCGGACTGTATCGTCCAAAGAATTAATGGGTAATACATACATTAAAGAAAATATATATGATAACGGGGAAGAAGTTTATTTTGAATACAAATTAGAATTAAAGAGTTTAATGTCTAAGTTTAATACAAATTTATCTAATCAAACAACTAGTAACACGTCTTCGTCATCAAATGTAAAGTTACCCAAAGTCCAAATACCTAGTTTCTCTGGGAAGTATTCCGAATGGAATACTTTCCGGGATTTGTTTTATTCTTTAATACACAATAATATTAGTTTAGGAAACGTACAAAAATTGTTATATTTAAAAGGTTATTTGCAAGGCGAAGCGGAACAGCTGTTGTCTAATATTCCTATTACCGACTGTAATTATGATAGGTGTTGGAAGTTATTAGAAGAAAGGTACAATAATAAAAAATATATATGTCAACATTTATTGAAAAAATTGTTAAGCCAGAAAAATATTGTTTCCGAATCATCAAGTAGTTTGAAGGAATTAATCGATACAACTGATGATTGTTTGTCGGCTTTATTTAATATTGGTGTTGATACGACTAATTGGGACGTATTAATTATACATATTTTAAGTTTAAAATTGGACCCCGAAACTAGGAGACAGTGGGAGTTTAGTGCTACAAATACTAGTTCGGAGGAATTGCCTACATATAAAGAATTTCAGGACTTTATAAAAATTAGATACCGAGCTATTGAATTCTTAGATTCTGGATCCAAGTTCAATAATAAAAATAAATTGCCTGTTACTAAATTTAAATCGTTGCATATTGCTAATCAGCTTTGTCAGTTTTGTAAAGAAGAACACAAACTTGGTACCTGTAAAAAGTTTATGAACGAATCTGTAGATTCGCGACGTGAATTCGTTTTGTCGCATAATATATGTTTTTGTTGTCTGGGAAGCAATCACTCTGCCAAGTATTGCCAAAGTAATTATAAGTGTCGTTTTTGTAGGAGAAAACATCACGTTCTGTTGCACCCTAGGAGTAAAAGTAATAATAGTATAGAAGCCCGCAAGGGGCAGGTTACAATTAATGATGAGTTAGACTCAAAACCTAGTACCTCTTCAGGTAAGGAAAACCCTGTTTCTGTAATTTCTTGTATTTCGACAAGGAACTTAAAATATAATCAGGTATTACTAGCGACCGCATTAGTAAATACCATGTCGAAATATGGGAAAATGTACACTCTTCGGGCGTTATTAGATCAGGGTTCGCAGACTTCTTTTGTTACGGAATCAATGGTTCAACAATTAGGCTTAAAGAGAATTCCAGTTAGAGGTCACGTTTCGGGAATAGGTGGAGAAGGTGGATTAGTATCCAAGGGTATGGTAGAAATAAAACTATCCTCACGTATTGATAAAAATGTTATTATTGATGTCAGGGCATACATTTTAAAGTCCATTACCACACTCTTGCCTACAAATAAAATAAATGCAGTGGAATGGAAGGAATTTAAGGATCTTATTCTTGCTGATCCCGGTTATTATACATCGAATCATATTGATTTGTTGTTAGGTTCTGAAGTATACAGTCAGATTCTTCAAGGTGGTTTAAAAAAGGGTCCTAATGGATCACCACTTGCTCAGTGTACTTCATTAGGATGGGTTCTTTCAGGCGTCGTTGAAACCGGTGATACGCCATCTATAAATATAAATGCAATGCATTGTCAAGTAGCAGACAATAATCTTATTAAAAAATTCTGGGAACTGGAAGATGACTTACCAATGGCGAAGCATAAGTTGTACACTGATGAGGAGAAGCGTTGCGAAGAGTTGTTTGAGAAGTCAACACACAGAGACGATACTGGTCGATATATCGTACGTCTTCCATTCAAGTCCGATGCCGTTGAAGTCACCGATTCCTTGAAGATAGCTGAAAAAAGATTATATTGTTTAGAAAAAAGACTGCAGTGTAACACGGACCTGAAAGAAAAATACATAGATGTTATTAACGAGTACATTGAGATGGATCACATGGAAGTAGTACCGGAATCAGAGTTAAACAATCCTAATGCAATATACTTACCACATCATGCCGTTATTCGAGACGACAAGGATACCACGAAGGTGAGAGTGGTTTTTGATGCCTCCTGTAAGGGCAGAAATAATAAGTCTTTGAACGATAATTTGTTAGTAGGTCCAACATTGCAATCAGATTTGAGGCATATTGTAATGCGCTGGAGAGTAAATCCTATTTGTTTATCCGCTGACATTATTAAAATGTATCGGCAGGTGAAAGTTGATAGTGAAGATATCGATTTTCAAAGAATATTATGGAGAAACAATATAACGGATAAGATTAAGCATTACAGAATGAAGAGAGTCACATTTGGCGTGGCATCTGCTCCTTACCTTGCAGTGAAATCCTTACAACAGGTAGCTGTGGATGAAGGTGATAAATATCCCATGGCAGCTGAAAGAGTAAGAAGTGATTTTTATATCGACGATTTTATGTCAGGTTGTGAAAATATAGAAGAGGGACTAAACCTATACAAAGAAGTTAATGATTTGTTAAAACTGGGTGGTTTTAATTTACAAAAGTGGACTACTAACAATGAAGAGTTAATGAAAGCAATGGAGGAATATGAGAATAATTTCAACAATGATAAAAGTCAAGATAACTTAAAAATAAAAACAGACGAAATAATGAAGATTGTAGGACTTACCTGGAACCGTAGTGAAGATGCATTCCGCTACAAAGTGGACGTGCCTGCATTAGAAGAACCTGCAACTAAAAGAAAGATTATATCGGATATATCACGCTTTTATGACCCCTTAGGGTGGGCGGGGCCTAGTATAATAATAGCTAAAATTATGATACAAAAGCTGTGGTTATCAGGTGTTGATTGGGACGAAACAGTACCAAAGGAACTTTTGAATGAATGGCTGACTTATCGTCAGCAGCTAATATTATTGAAAAATATTAACATACCACGTTGGAATGGTATAAGAGCTGGAGATGACATAGAACTGCATGGATTCTGCGATGCGTCAAAGGATGCGTATGCAGCTGTTGTTTACTCGCGAGTAGTGAACTGCAAGGGAGAAATACATGTTTCGTTGATAGCCGCAAAGACAAAGGTTGCGCCGATAAAGCAAATCTCGATTCCGAGACTTGAACTATGCGGTGCTGTGTTATTAACTCGATTAATGTCAGAAATAGCTTCAGTACTTCATATAGAAAAGTTGCATGCGTGGACGGATTCGACCGTCGTTCTTGCATGGTTGAACAGTACACCTAACCGTTGGAAGGTATTTGTGGCCAATCGTGTATCTGAAATTCTAACTAATTTGGATACTCACCATTGGTCGCATGTGACGTCAAAGTTCAATCCAGCTGATGTGGCTTCCCGTGGATTATATCCTTCGGAATTGCTAAAGAATGAATTGTGGTTTAAAGGTCCGGAATTCCTGCAAAAAGAAAAAATAGATTATAAAAAACTTAAGGATAATAAAACGGAATTAGAAATTGTTAAGGTTAAAGTTTTATGTGTTACAGTAGATGAGTTTCAATGGGAAAGATTCTCATCACTAAATAAATTAATTAGGGTTATAGCGTATTGCAAACGTTTTATTAAAAATGCTAGGATAAATAAATCGGAAAGAGTTGTTGGCTTTTTATCTAGTGCCGAGCTTAAAGCAGCAATGTGTTTTTGTATAAAAAAATGTCAAGCAGAAAATTATTTTGAGGAAATAAACTTATTAAAAACTAATGTTAACTTACCGAAACGAAGCAGCCTTCGGTCATTAAATCCGTTTCTTGACGAGGATAATATTTTAAGAGTCGGTGGTAGATTGGAAATGTCTCAATTTAATAACCAACGTAAGCACCCTATATTGATTCCCAAGAAGGCTCATTTTACCAATCTTCTTATATGGGATGCTCATAAACAAACTTTACACGGTGGCCCTCAGCTTATGATGTGTTTTTTACAATCTAAGTATTGGATTTTAAGTATTAAGCAGCTTGTTAAATCGATATTCCGTAAGTGTGTTACTTGCGTTAAGAACACCGGTAACACACAAACACAGTTGATGGGACAGTTACCTTCTGTTAGATTAGTTCCTAAGCGACCATTTAAATCTAGTGGTGTAGACTACGCAGGCCCCATCCAACTGAGAACATCAAAGGGTCGTGGTCACAAATCATACAAGGGCTACATATGTATATTTATATGTATGGTAACTCGTGCCATACATTTAGAGGTAGTATCCGATCTTACATCGGAAGGATTTCTCCAAGCATTTAAACGCTTTGTTGCTAGGAGAGGGTATTGCTCTCATCTATGGAGAGATAATGCTACTAATTTTGTTGGTGCTGCAAAGGATTTGAATAGTATGTTTAATTTAGAAAGGAATTCAATGTTGAAAGAAATAGGTGAGGCTTTGGCAACAAACGGATGTACTTGGCATTTTATTCCTTCTCGATCCCCTAATTTCGGCGGGCTTTGGGAAGCGGGAGTCAAGTCTGTCAAATATCACCTCAAAAGGGTTATCGGTCAATCAACTTTGACATTTGAGGAGATGACAACGGTATTGACTCAAATAGAGGCGTGTCTAAATTCTAGACCTCTATCCACGCTAACATGTAATGAAAATGACGATGGCTGGAGTATTTTAACACCTGGACATTTTCTTGTTGGTGAAGCGTTGGTTACACCACCTGATAATAATTACGAAGATTCCAACATAAGTTCCTTACGTAGGTGGCAGTATACTCAAAAGATGCTACAGGATTTTTGGCGCCAATGGTCTCATCAGTATTTGACAAAGTTCTATCAGCGGTATAGATGGTCGTCACAGCATCCTCAGGTAAAGGTTGGAGATATTGTTACTGTAAGGGAGGAACACTTACCTGCTGGTCGTTGGCTTTATGGCAGGGTGGTTGCTACTCATCCTGGAAAGGATAACGTCGTTAGAGTAGTTAGTTTAAAGGTAAAAAATAATATTATTAAGCGACCGGTGTCTAAGTTGTGTCTCCTACCTGTCACAGACTAAATTTTAAGTGGTTTTGTTTTTAAGTTGTGTAACATGTTTTGATTGTTATACTAGTTATTAATTGCAATACCTGTGTCATTTACTGTTAATTATAAAATGTACTTACCGTTCTCATGGTGGGCGAAGTAGTATTAAACACTTATTTCGATGTATTAAAGTTTTTAGAAGGACGAAGCTTAACTTGTCCTTGGTGGGCGATATGTACAGTCCATTATATTATAGGTGCCTGCATTATATTATATTAATAAATAAGAAACTGTGTAAAATACTAAACATAGATATATTGGGAACAGTAAACAATAATTGTCTACATTACGTAATTGCAAATTAAAATAGTTCCGAAACTTGTCAATAGATGGCGCTGAACGTTTTTACATCGCGCTATTAAAGTCTCCCGTGTATAAATGACTACAGTGTATTGATATTTATTAAAAGACTTCTTACAAGCCTGCGCCGGTGTTTTATTGCGAACTAACTCGTCATCCCTGGTTATAGGGAAGGTTATACAATTTTAACTACCAGAGTTCGACAGCAAATCAGTGTTGCTTATAATAACAATTAGTTCTATCTGTCACCGCAGCAAAATCTTTTAGCCAAGCTGTACTTTGGGTTCGATGATAGATATGAGTAATAAATATGATTATAAACAAATAATCTCACCTCGAACAGCTTGAACAGGATCCGACCTTTGTTGGCGACCATTTCGAGCAACTGGTCGAACTGCTTGCCGTCCGTGGTCTCACTGTACGGCACGCACAGAGCAAACGTCAGGAAGTCCAACATGGCAGCCACCACTAATGCACCACTGCCTGATGTCTAGAAGAAAATATTGAATATCAATATTATATATCAGTCAACGCAAAGGTTCTTAATCATCATCGTCAGGTCTTTAATATCCGCACTGCTATGGGGCACAGGCTTTCCGTATGGATGGAAGAATATAGGAAGAATGGGCCGTAACCCACCACGCTGGCCCAGTGCGGAATGGTGGGTATTAACTACTGCAGATACAGCCGGGACCAACTGCTTAACGTTACTACCGACGCATGGATTCCTCCTCTAGACTCCATTTATCATAGCAAAAGACAAAATGCAATCAATCTTGAATGTTTCTTTATGTACTTAATATGCAATCACCATGCAATCGCAAGCACTAGAATCCCCATAAAAATTGGTCGATTTCAACATTGTAAGCAGGCCGTCGAGGAACTTGGCCGAGCTGAGCATTCTGGCCTTGTTGAGCTAGGGCAAGAGGGTGACTCACCACATGATCCGTCCACATGGCGAGCAGGCCAGGTAACTTTAGCCCGGCGGAGGAACTTCTGGGGTGAGCCGCGGTGTCTCGTGACTGGGTGCTGCGGCCTTTAGGAAGAGAGCCTGCCGTAGGTGGGCAACGCGATGGGGGAGCGTTGGATGGAAGGCTATCGCTATGTCCTAGGCCCGTCAAAACATTGAGGAGAGTCACCCAGGCGATGTTTAGTGGCGTATGGGGGGAACGCCTTAACCAAGAGTCCCACATTCTCCTTGTGGCGGAGTTCCCGCCGCTGCGATGGGATGCGTAACTGCATTTGAACCCTGGTCAAAAAAAAAGTGCAAGCGCCTGGTGACTCACCACATGATCCGCCCACATGGTGAGCAGGCCCTCCAAGAACGCGGCCGAGGACAGCATGCTGGCCTTGTTGAGCTGCTCCTGGCGCAGGTCCGGCTCCTGGTGCATGGGCTGCAGCAGCGCCTTGTTGAGCTAGAGCAAGCGCCTGGTGACTCACCACATGATCCGCCCACATGGTGAGCAGGCCCTCCAAGAACGCGGCCGAGGACAGCATGCTGGCCTTGTTGAGCTGCTCCTGGCGCAGGTCCGGCTCCTGGTGCATGGGCTGCAGCAGCGCCTTGTTGAGCTAGAGCAAGCGCCTGGTGACTCACCACATGATCCGCCCACATGGTGAGCAGGCCCTCCAAGAACGCGGCCGAGGACAGCATGCTGGCCTTGTTGAGCTGCTCCTGGCGCAGGTCCGGCTCCTGGTGCATGGGCTGCAGCAGCGCCTTGTTGAGCTAGAGCAAGCGCCTGGTGACTCACCACATGATCCGCCCACATGGTGAGCAGGCCCTCCAAGAACGCGGCCGAGGACAGCATGCTGGCCTTGTTGAGCTGCTCCTGGCGCAGGTCCGGCTCCTGGTGCATGGGCTGCAGCAGCGCCTTGTTGAGCTAGAGCAAGCGCCTGGTGACTCACCACATGATCCGCCCACATGGTGAGCAGGCCCTCCAAGAACGCGGCCGAGGACAGCATGCTGGCCTTGTTGAGCTGCTCCTGGCGCAGGTCCGGCTCCTGGTGCATGGGCTGCAGCAGCGCCTTGTTGAGCTAGAGCAAGCGCCTGGTGACTCACCACATGATCCGCCCACATGGTGAGCAGGCCCTCCAAGAACGCGGCCGAGGACAGCATGCTGGCCTTGTTGAGCTGCTCCTGGCGCAGGTCCGGCTCCTGGTGCATGGGCTGCAGCAGCGCGCACACCGCGTCCAGCGCCGCGTGCGAGCCGGCCGCCGAGCCCCGCCGCAGCGCGCTCACCACCGCCGTGCCTATCCACTCGCGGAACCTGGAACGAAGGCAACCGAACCTAAAACCAGAGTACACCCAGAACAGTAGAGCCTCTCACAGACAGACGCGGTGGCGGAACGGTGGCGAAACTGTGGCGGACCGAACAAACGTTGACGGCGCTGGTTTCAAATGGTACGAAGACATTTCATATTAGACAACAGGCCGCGAGCTCGGCCCGCGTCTGTTCTGTGAGAGGCTTTATACGTGTTCATACAAACTGGCCGCTGCGTATTAGAATGTGTGCGTTCGTATTCGGCGCCGTGTAGGCACGCCCTGTGACGCACACATTGACATTACGGGGGCAAAAGGGAACGGCAGTCAGGGCCGTGCGTTCGGTGTGATCGCGCGTGTACAATTGCACTTAATTACATTTGTAAGGCCTGTGAAAGTCTCACAGTCGCACTTACGTCGTTTTAGATTATTATTATAAATCATTATTTCAGTGATTCCCTGTTAGTGTCATCATCCCTACTAAATAAACTGGGGCTGTGAACTTTGAACTCACCCGGGTAGGGCGGTGAAGGCGGCAAAGCCCACTTTGCTGGCGCAGAGCCGCCGCAGTGCGTGGAACTGCGCCTCAAGCTCCCTCGGCGCCAAGCTCCCGCCGGAGGTAGCGCTGGCCACCAGGGCGCTCAAAGCTCCCGTGATCAACTTCTCCTTGTTCTCCGCAAAGAGACGCTGCACACGTTATCGCACAGTCAACAGGGGGCTTAGACAAGTAGCCAATCTATTCGAACGAGTAGAATATAAATAGAAAATACTGGTTAGAAAAAGATCGAAAAATTAGTCTCGATACGGGAATCGGGAACCAGGGCGGTTGGTTGGCCTAGTGGTAGGTATTGGCATCTGCAGAGGAATGCAGAGGACGCGGGTTCGATTTCCGCATCAGAAGTAATATAATTTTTCGAACTTTTTATATCTATAATTTTTTTTGTGATATTTTTTTTATCATTTATATAATGTTCAAATAAAATTCAAAATAACATTAGAATACAAATGTAAAATTTTGCCAAGTTCTCTTACATTTGACACGACGGTCGCCATATTGTTTTCTCTGTGAAATAATTATGTCAGTTTCATACATTTGTATTCTGTTCGTTCGAATAGGTTGGCCACTAACATGTCGTAAGGTGGTCGCCAGCACGAAGCGTTCCGCACCTTAACCAGTACCATACCATTCTATAACCAAGTGTACAGGAAAAGATGATTGTCGACAACGGCATTAAACTAATGAGGAGGTATGATGAAAAATTTTTGTACATACATACATGACGCACACCTATTTATTCCGGAAGAGAGATATATTGACATAACACCCACGTTTCACCAATTATAAGGCCTAGGTGGCGAGTCTATTGCCATCAAATGTGACCTAACATAATTGGCAAAAGGAGAATGTTAATTTACCTCTGCCTACCCCTAAATATATAGGCGATAATAGGCATAATTTATATATTGTATAAAAAGTGTTCGTAAAAAATGATAACAGATAAAATGAGGGTGCCACTGGACTGAACGCTTACATTTTAAGCATCTAACAGAATCACAATTTGAACAGAAACGCGTGAGGGAAAACATAACCAATTGCGAGACACCAATGAAAGGATATGGCCGTACGTTGAGTATCGGTAATTTAGTAATGGTATTACACTGGACTAAGGTGCAGAAACATAAAATTTACAAACAGTCGCAATTAACACAAATAAAGGAAACAAAACACATGATGAATATTAATGTGCACTACAACTATTTGTACAACTAAAAGAATATGTTAGTTTTAGCAAAGCAAAACACAGAAAGCTATATTACATCTATGGTATTATTTACATACAGATAGACACATTCGACATGGTGTGGTATATCATGAGCGCGTTAGGTTACCAGAAATAATTAACAATTGATTTTATACTCTACGCCCATTGTGTTATGTTACAAAAGAGAATAGAGACATTAAAGATTACGTGCAGTGAAGACTGTATCTCTTTTAATTGTACTTCATAAGATTCTAGATTGTTTTATCAACTATATGCGCGTGCGCAGAAATGGCAACTTCGTTATTTCCCTACTAACATAGGCATGCTAATATCAAAATTTACACTACAACAATTATATTCATTACCCAAATAAAAAACCATCACCACCTTATTACAAAACATGGACTTAAAATTAATGACTAACTTTAGTCCTTGTTTTATAAATGAGGGGCTCAGTGTTTATTGCTCAAACATTTTTTAGCCCCTACAAGGACTCGAACCATGAACAGAGACGTAATTAACACCGCAATGAAATGACAAGTTACCTAAAGCGCCAAGATACCCGTGCTCGTGATCTACACTGACAGTTGCCCAAGACCATCTATAGACTGTTGAGTGGGTAGAGATTAATATTATAATGGGGGACTTACTAGATCCCATGTAAGAAACAGCCACAACAGGGGTCGGGCCTACACATACACAACAACACGATTATACCCCGTGAAAAAAGAGCAACCAAAAAAAATTATGTGCATAGCAACACAATTAAAAGCATGACAGTTGTTATTTAAGCAACGGTCGTTAGGACCGACACAGTTAAATATATAATAAATCAAACGTTTTGTGCATTTGAATAGAGTCAAAAGTGCAATTATAATTATTGTGAAGATCTCTTTTATATAAAAATGCAGGAAACGTTATTTAAGTAAAACGTATTTTCATCAGAAATTTTCATAATGTAAACTGCATAATATTGAAGGACTTGATTTATTACAACTGGTTTTGATTTAATAAGACTGTTCATTTAAAGATAATAACATATTTTACTCATAAAATAAATTTGTAAAATGATGCTGTATTGATAACTTTTCAAAGAAAATTTAGAGAGATTAAAATTTTTCGAGAAACGTCTAGCTAGACTAAATTTTCTTTGCAATGTTTTTTTAGCATTCATAAATATATTATTCAATTTTAATAATCATCCACGTTAAGAAGGCAAACAAAAAATTGTTTCTGTTTTGAATATTTCTGATTGGAACAAACTTTTGACAAACTTTTTAAAGCTATGTGCGCAGTATTATTTGCGCCAGACTTACGTCTTGACTGACGGAGTAGTTTAGCCCGCTGTAGCCAACGTTCGCGTTGAAACGCTCGATCACTTCCACGCGCGTCATCCCCACGGGATTTTGGAATAATCTGGTGAAAATAAATAGTTATCACACATAACTTTCATAAAAATAAACATTTGTAAAAAAAATATTACTAAATACAAAAAAACATAAATCACGACAGAGGTGAATTAACACCCACGTTTGCCAATTATGTTAGGTCCCATGTGGCAAGTCTATTGCCATCTATGGCCCATGCTCCCTATATTCTTCCACCCATAGGGAAGGCTGTCCCCCAGCAGTAGGGACATTAAAAGGCTGGTTTTGATGAGGGCATTAAATTGCTACGTGGTATAACAGAAACACTGCTACCAATTACTCATCACTGTCTTAAAAGACTCATCACAAATCGCCTTGTACGACACCCCGCGGGAGAGATTGGCAGTATTTGGACTTTTTTATAATGTTACTGTGTAGCGTGGTCAAAAATAAGGTCTTTAAATCCCACCGTAAGTGGTTAGACTCCGTCTCCTCTTCGACTGGCAAATGCAACGGGCCCAGCCGAAAGCCTCGCGGCGTGGGCGTCGAGCGCACGTGTACGTCGCGTTGGCCCGCCGACCGCACGCCGTCCAGCAGCGACGCTAACAGTGCATCTCTGAAGAGAAAGACTCACCGCCAGTTTACATAGGGTTATATTTTATATCAATTGTGTAGGTACTTCTTTTTCATAGTTGACGGTTGGTTTGGTCGAATTGTCAATGGGGTTATTATGTAAGCCGATTTATTTATTTTATTTTACAACTTTTTGGAAAACTTACAGCTAATACATTGTGTGGATGTCGATAAATGGATAAATTAGAGCTAATTACAAGTTTTCATATATGTTTTCAAAAATAAAAATTAACTTTAGATGTCAAATGCTAAAGAAAGAAATTGGTTATTTTTTAATTGTGTTGTTTTATTGTAGGATTTTGATTCAAGTCGCTTTTGGAAGCTTAAGCCTTCAAAAACTGTATGAACAAATAATAAATAACGACCGCTTATATGTTAGTGTAACTAAGAGTATTTTTACTTTGGTTAACATATACTTAACATACCTTTCGCCCGCCAAGTACGAGCGAGTCTGTCCATTCAGATATTCAATGCAAAACTTCTGAGGATGTTCCGAGTCTCTCACTAAAGCAAACACGTCGCTTAATGGGCGAAGACATACAACCTAAAATCAATATTCACACAATATTAACCTAAAAAGTCACCAAAGTAAGTAAAATCCCTTAACAGTCTGTAAAGCTTGAGTTTTTTTTTTTAATTATTTCTATTCTTAATTATATTAAATTTAATGTTAAGAAAATTATCGTATAATAGATATAAAAAAAGTTTTGAATTGGCATGGTACATGAATGTATGTTTATTGTAATTACATACCGAATAGGTCTGCGGGTCTCTCTCCAGAATGCATGTATCAGACAGACATAAGGTGCGTCTCATAGGTTCCATGTGTCGAGCAGGATTTACCTTGTGCACCATGAACTCACTGAGAGATGTCTGATGCTGGTCTCCGCTAGAAACACGATAATTATGGATTATATGACATAATCATCACCACTTTTAGTGTCTCCACTGCTGGGGCACGGGCCTTCCCTGTATTGAAGAATATAAGGAGATTGAGGCCATAACCTACCAAGCTGGCCCAGTGCTGGTTGATGAATATTAAATAATAAATTTTTGGTCACCCATCCACTGACCGGCGTTAGCGACATTGCTTAGTTTACGCTGTGCTAGCGAACTCCTCGCTAGCGCAGTGGCGCAAATTGTGTGGGATAGATAATGATGTTTCTAATTTTGTTGAAGAAAAATAGTAGGTACATATTAATTTGGCAGATTTTACATGTAACAGCAATATCTTTTGTCATTTAGTATGTAGGTGATGTAAGGTCAACAGCACTGTCAAATTTCTTTAATTGATTGTCAGCCTTAACATGTTTGTAATAAATGTTTCGTTTATATTGCCTAAGTGCTCTCCATATTGAGTCCACAAACGCTATGTAGATAGGTTGGTTAAATTCTTTTTATTTCTCTATGATTTGTTCCAGAGTGTGGATATGATCGCAGGTCGAGAAGCCTGAACGGAAGCCAGCTTGTTCTAGTGGTTGTTTCAGTTCTATGTATGGAGTTAGTCTAATAATAATCATAATCATAATCTTTATTGCAGTCTACTTAGGAGTATGGAAGAGAAAAGTTTGTAGATACTGGATAGCAAACTAATTGGCCTATAGTTGCCAATATCTAGTTGGTCTCCTTTCTTGTATAATAGGATTATGTCTGAAGTGTTCCATTGAGTGGGCACTGTTTTCTGTTTTAATAACATGTTGAAAATATTGGTTAGAGGGGTCAGAAGGAAATCTGTGCCTATTTTGAGTGCTTCGTTGCTAATGTTGTCTGGGCCTGGGCTTTTATCTTTTTTTAGTTTTTTGAAATGTTGCTGTATTTCTTTTTTACTTAAAAAAAGAAAAAAAAATCTTTTTTTCTTCATGTTTGTAATAAAAACATAAAACTGTTTCGATTTTAATTTGAACATTATATAAATGATAGAAAAATTAGTAAAAAGAATATGGTGGATAGAAAAACATTTAATGGATGGTTTAGTCTGACCTGTTGTCGACTGTATTATGAAAACCAAGACTGGGTATTTACGATTTCACAGTTTCTTACAATGCACTCTGTTAGCAACTGAAACTATAAAATTGTAATAATCACAAAAGCAACAATTTAAATAGATAATTATTAGCATTGCATTGTTATGATAGCTTATGATAATATTAAATGTTTTAGAAAACACTATTGTGAGTTCTCATTAAAAATTAAGAATTGAGTAACCTCCTCCGTTTTTTCATCGGTTAAAAAGGAAGTAGATCAGTACCAATACTATATCTGTACTAATGCTAGCAGATAACAATAACAGATGTCACAATTAACTGTGAATCATTGTTTGGCTTAGTGTTATTTACTACATAGGTTTCTATGAATTTTATAATTCTAGTATTCTTATAGCTTTTTGCTTTTTATTAATTAAGTTATTGTGCTTACTTGTAAATTTTCTTATATCACTTAACAAAACTTAATAACTTTCAATATGCCTAAAATAAATAATACGAAACTTACAGTTTTATATTATCAATGGGTACAAATAAAATGGGTTTATAAATCGCATCATGTAACACTTACCTATACTTTCCAAATCTTTGGTTGTGGTAATCATCTAAAGTGATGGTAGTAGACAAGACTTTGATACTAATACTAAGAGTAAGACTGGCCATTTCAAGCATCTTGTTGATGATTATCTGCTGGTCCATAGAGTTTGAAAACATATGTAGGCGGCTGTAACCTCCAACAGCCAAGACAAAACCACCAGAAACATCTCTAACCTGAAGAGAAAATCAATAATTGTGATTTGTAAAAAGTTATTATTAAAGGGTGATTAGTTATCTTAACAAATTATATAAAATAAAAGTTTGCAAGTTGTGGGATCTAACATATATCCATGGAACCTAACATAACTAGCGAAAAGTGGGTGTTAATACACCTCTGCATATATTTTTAGAGATAAATATATTATGAAAGTAATTTTAATACTTGTCTAATACATACTTAATTTAATAATTTTATTACTAGTATTGAAATCTCTTGAATCTCTTACTTAACTATTGAATCTCTTCCAGCTTCACAGGTTTTAAGTAGGATAGTTTAACATGAAAATTAGAGATATGATTGATATTTAACAATAATCTTTTATGAGGTACTTACCTGTAGTATGCCTTGAATGTCGCAGTATGGATAGCTCGCAAGGAGAGTGTGAGTTGAAGGATCAAGTTGCTCCAAAGCACATGGCCCAACCTCCAGGACAACTGGCAACCTAGTGCCACTCCAGTGATGTTTGTAAGCTTGATATCTCTGGAAAATCCAAAAATTTCAAATGAAAGCTTTTTGATATATCTCTTTGATAACTAATTTATGTCAGTTTATTCATGCTTTATTATACATACATACAGAAATCACGCCTATATCCCCGAAAGGGTAGGCAGAGGTGAACTAGCACCCACGTTTCGCCAATTGTCTTAGGACCCATGTAATAGGTGGCGAGCCTATTGCCATAAATCGCTTTATTATAAATTTATATAAACTTCATAGGTACATTTCTAACATGCTGCTGCCACTACTTGCCACTCAGACAACATTGTGATTTTCCTGAATCCAAAATCTTTGAAGAAAATATGGTAACTATCATACAAATTATATCTTTAAGAGAATGTAATAGGGATCAAGTTCTATAATTCAAGAAGAAAGTAATAAACTGTCATGTTTACCTAATTCTATCATCGGCTCGCCAAGGCAAGGGAAAGAATGACGAAGGATGTATCAAAAATTAAATGTATAAAAGATGAAGAAGGAGAGGTTCTGATAGATGATAGAAAAATAAGGGAGAGATGGAAGGTATATTTTGAAAGGTTGATGAATGAAGAAAACGATTGGGATGGTGTGTTAGATGGAAAGCCAGTAAATGTAGGATTAGTGAAAGAGATTACAGTGAGTGAAGTGAAAGATGTTATAAATAGAATGAAGAATGGGAAAGCCGCGGGACCAGATGATATACCTGTAGAAGTATGGAAGTTATTAAAAATGGATGGATGGAAATGGTTAGCTTTATTCTTCAATAAGTTGTTACAGGAAGAAGAGCTACCTCATGAATGGTGTACCAGCACTTTGGTACCCATCTTTAAAAATAAGGGCGATGCCCTTGAGTGTAACAACTATCGGGGAATAAAGCTAATGTCACATAGTATGAAAGCATGGGAAAAAGTAATTGAACGAAGACTGAGAGAAGAGACTGAAGTGTCACAAAACCAATACGGGTTTATGCCTGGTCGGGGAACAACAGATGCCATTTTCGCAATTCGCCAACTATGCGAGAAGTACAGACGTGCACATAAAAACTTGCACATGGTTTTTATAGACCTCGAAAAGGCATACGACCGGGTACCCCGTAAGGTTTTGTGGTGGGCCCTAAAGGAGAAAGGCGTGCCTGGGAAGTATGTGGAGTTGATCCGAGTTATGTACAGCAGATGTAGTACCCAAGTCCGCTCTACTGCTGGTACTACTACTAGCTTCAATGTAGCAGTCGGCTTGCACCAAGGTTCGGCTCTGAGCCCTTACCTCTTCTTGTTAATATTGGACGCCCTGACGTCGGATATACAAGAAGAGGCTCCTTGGTGCATGCTTTTTGCGGATGACATTGTGCTGGTAGCGGAAAATGGCCTAGAGGTTGTGACATGATTTTTCATGTCGCATGAATTTTTATGTTTTGGCTGTGTCTGTTGAATTCTTTTGCCTCGTCAACGACCGAAAACAAATTTTTACGGGAGGGGAAACCACTGTCATCCACGACACAAGCCGACCTCTTCTCGAGATCGATTGTCGATCAATACGATGGTAAATTAAAATCTTTATTTTCATAGGCCATCTGCCTTAATTTTATATTAGAACTATGTGTGGTTCTTTGTGAGTCAACACAAGAAACAATTGGTAAGCATATTTTTCGATATTTTAAACTTTTTGGTCGAAACATTGAAACACGTTTTTTTGTTCGATATTTCAGTGTTCTAATTTCTTGTTTTAGGGGTATGCCGCACTTTACGCACTTTATGCCGCACTTTGTTTAGACGCACTTTCTATCGCCTTTATGCATTTTGGACCCACTTTATAATGCAAATTTAAAAGCCGTAGTCTTCTTCGCATTTTTCTTCGCCTTTCTTCTTTGCCTATTTTTCTGGACTGCAAGCCTTTTTCATCTTGCTAAACGTTGGGAGCACCGAGGAGAGGGAAGGAGGTAAACCCTGCACCCTACACCCTTAAGCCATACACACACACCGGCAGCAGGTATGCAGAACCCTTTCTAAAGTCTCATCTCAACTATCTAAATTCTTAACAAGTCAAATTAAAATTAATTTATATAACATAAATGCAATCTCTTTCAAAATTTAGGCAATTATTAGAATATTAACTTAATCCTATTTGTACAGCCCCAGTGTGCCCTTAAGGCCAGCTTAACATTAATTTACAACTTTGTTTTTATAACCAAATACACGCACAACAAAGTAACCGTTGTTTTCTTTGTGTACAAGCCCCCCTTATGATTAAATTTCTAATTCTTTCCCAAGTAGCAATCCGTGTGCAATTTTGTAGGTGAGTCTGGCGCCCGAATATACCTTTTTTTCTACATTTATTTATATATTTTTGACTCATCTCAACCTTAAAATTCAAAATTTAAACTCTTTAATTTTCTGTTACATTTGACATCCTTATAATTAACCTTCAAAAACATTATTTTTAATTTTTTATTACATTTGGCACCTTGAAACAGGGACTTGAATATTATCTAGCTTTGTTTGTTTGTTACTTTGTTGTGTGGATTACATTTTTATATGAAAGATATTGCATTTTGTTTTTCTATAACTTTTCAACAAAACAATTGTTTGTTTTTATAATTAATTCTATTTGAATTATATAATTTGTGCGGCATACTACCAAATAAAAGTTCTTGTTGTTGAATTTATTTACCCCATATTTATGTGTAAAAGAATAACTTTCATTTTTATGTGTTTTTGTATATTTATACATATATAGGCAATTTAACCTATATACTTTGTTTTTATACAACATTTATTGTATTTTGACATTACGGTTTACATATTTTAGGTGTAAAGAAGCTATTAATTTATATTTCAATAATTCTACCAAACACTTAGGGATTTTTATTGACTTTTTCTTGTAAACTTAAAACAATTTTCTTTGTTATAGTTTTGAGGTTGTTTTACCAAACTTAATATTAAGATATTTTTGTTGGCAGTATAAACTTAGAATTTTTAGCTAATAATATACTTATATAATTTAAATATTAACTTTAAAATATTCATCTATATGAATGGTTGAATAAATAATTTGTTTTATATTACAAATTTAACATTTGTTATAATATTTTATTTCAGTTAGGTAATTTTAAGTACATTGTGAAAAGATGTTGCATTTGTTTGCTTTGCAAATTAATAGTATTACATTCAAATATTAAGATTTCCGCTTACCACTATTCATTTAATTTGAATTGATATTGAAATAGCGTTATCACATTATCATATTATTAAAATTTTGTCATTATGGACATGGATAAACCTGCTTCTGCTGGACCATCACACAAAGTTTCTATTGCTACTGACACTACTGACTTAATTCCGCCTGTATTTCCGCGTGAATTGGAATCGCAATTAATTACAATGTCTGAAGAGCCTCCTCGCTTTGATCATACTCATAACGTTGCACAGTCTTCTTTGCTGGATTCTTGCTTGCCTGGTGGATCACAATTGCCTAATGATTTATTTGTTCGTAGTTCTGCTAAACATGGTTATTTTAAGCGTCCTGATTTTTCTAAGAGTAAAATATCGTTTGACGGTAAGTCTTGCGTTAGGGAATTTATTTCAAATGTAGAAGAATATATAGTTTCAAGGGATATTGATGAACACTTTGTTTTGACTTCTTTTTCAGAATTTCTTACTGGTTTGGCCAAAAAATGGTATCGTGTTGTTCGTTCTCATGTTAAGTCGTGGTTTGAAATTAAATTAGCTTTGCTTAAACATTTTGATAAATTGGATTTTGATTACCAACTTGAATTTATTTTACGCACTCGTAAACAAAAACATAGAGAATCTTTGTCCGACTTCGTTATTGAAATTCAGGATATGTCATGTCGTTTGTCTGACCCCCTTAGTGAACAAAATTTAATTACCATAATTAAGCATAATATGTTGCGTTCTTATGCGATGCATTTTATAGGTCGTAATATAGATTCCATTGACCAAATCATTAGATTAGGCAAAGAAATCGAAAGTTTAGCCTCTGAAACTGCATCGGTAAAATCGGACAATTCTGTTAAAAATGTTAATATAGTTAGTGAAAATGTAACTTGTTTAAAATGTAAAAATAGTGGTCATCATTTTAGAAATTGTAAAATTATTACTGGTAAAGTTTGTTTTAGATGTGGAAATAGAGGTTTTGTCACATCTACTTGTCCAAATTGCAATAAAAATATTTCCAATTCAGAAAACCTTAATTCAAAAAACTTATAGACTTTCACCGAGCTCCTCTTCGAAAGGAAGCGAATCGAACCTCGGTGAAGAAGTTTGTTCCTAATAAATTAGAATGTAAACAAGAATTTAAAGAATGGTTAGATTATTTAAAAGTATTTTTTGAAATTTATAAAGTAGCTCCTGTACTTTTAGTTAAAAAACAAGATAATAGGCCTTATTTACAATTTTCGGTTAACAATAAAATTTTTACTGGTATTTTAGACAGCGGTGCTAATTGTTGTGTATTAGGTGCGAATAGTCACTTGAGATTTTTGGATATGGGTTTCAAGATTAGATCTTCTCATAAAACAGCTCGTACAGCTGATGGTTCGTCTCAGAATATTATTGGAATCATTGATTTACCTATAACTTGTGATAATATAACTAAATTTGTACCTTTTATGATAATTCCATCTTTTGAACTTGAAATTATTCTCGGTTTTGACTTTTGGTTAAAATTTAACTTAGCTAAAGATTTAATTAAAAATGTAACTTTTGTTGACGATTTTGATATGCAAGTTAATACTATTACTGCTGCTGCTAGTCTTTCTCCTTCTGAGACCGAACAATTAAATAAAGTAATTAAATTATTTGAAGATATTTCATATGAAAAAAATGGTTTAGGTTTAACTCATCTTACTGAACATAAAATTAATACCACTGGCGATCCAATTAAGCAACGTTATTATCCTTTGAGTCCTGCTAAACAAAAAGAAGTTTATGATGAGGTAGAAATTTTACTTAAAGAAGAAATTATACAACCTTCGAAATCTCCTTGGAGTTCTCCTGTTTTAACTGTTCCTAAAAAGGATGGTGGAATCAGATTGTGTTTGGATTCTAGAAAATTAAATTCAGTAACTGTTAAAGATTCTTATCCATTACCTTATACATCTTATATTTTAGATAACCTTCGAGGTGCGAAGTATATAACTGCCATAGATTTATCTAAAGCTTTTTTACAAATTAAATTAGAAGTTTCTTCACGAGAGAAGACTGCATTTTGTATTCCTGGTAAAGGATTGTTTGAATTTGTTAGAATGCCCTTTGGTTTAACTAATGCACCTGCTGAACTTCAAAGATTAGTTGATAAATTGTTTGGGCCTGAGTTTGATAAGAATACGTTCTGTTATTTAGATGATTTAGTCTGTATTAGTGATACATTTAACAGTCATTTAGTCCTACTTAAAAGAATATATAAAGCACTTAAAGATGCCGGCTTAACCGTTAATTTAAAGAAGTGTGAATTTTGTAAAGAAAGATTACGTTATTTAGGTTATATTGTTGATAAACAAGGTTTACATACCGATCCTATTAAATTAGACGCTATTAATAATTTCCCTAGACCTCAAACTTTAAAACAACTTCGTAGTTTCTTAGGATTATGTTCTTACTATCGTAGATTTATTAAAAATTTTGCTGATGTTGCTTCACCTTTAAATAAGTTAGTAGGAAAGAAATCTAAAATTAAATTTGAATGGAATGCAGATGCAGAAAACTCCTTTATTCTTTTAAAAAATTCATTAATGACTTCACCAGTGCTTCAATGCCCTGATTTTAGTAAACCCTTTTATTTGCATTGTGATGCTAGTTCTGTTGGAATTGGTAGTGTTTTGAGCCAGGAAGATGATAATAAAGAGCAACACCCTATAGCTTATTTTTCTAGATCCCTTAATAAATGTGAAAGAAATTATAGTGTTACTGAACGAGAACTTTTAGCTATTTTGGACTCTATTGAACATTTTAGACCCTACATTGAAGGTATGAAATTTACAGTTGTTACTGATCATGCTAGTTTAAAGTGGTTATTGAGATTAAATAATCCTTCTGGTCGTTTGGCTAGATGGGCTGCTAGGATTTCACAATTTACATTTGATATTATTCATAAAAAAGGAGCATTACACGTTGTACCAGATACACTTTCTCGTTATGAAATTGCTAATATAACTGTTTCGTCTGATGATATTGTACCAGTTGATCATGAAATAGTAGACCCTTGGTATAGAAAAATGTTTATAGATTGTCAGAAAAGACCTTATAAATTTAAAAATTTTCGAGTAGAAAATAAAACTTTATTTCGTTATTGCAAATCTAAATTTAGTTTGAATGAAAATTTAAAATGGAAAATAGTTATTCCAAAAGAGGATATTATAGATACAATTAGATCCAATCATGATGATATAAACTCTGGACATTTGGGAATTCATAAAACTTTACATAAAATAAAACTTCATTATTATTGGAAAGGTATGTTTAATGATATTCAGAAATATATTAATAAATGCGACACTTGCAAGGCATATAAACATTCAACTTCTGCTCCATTAGGTACTATGATAAATCCCAAAAAAGTTGATCGGCCTATGGTTATGTTATCATTGGATTTGATAGGTATTTTGCCAAAAACTTATTCAGGTCATAAATTTATATTATCTATTGTAGATGTTTTTACAAAATTTTGCTGGTTATTTCCTTTGGCGAATGCCACTACCAGATCAATTTGTAAATTTTTAGAAAAAGATGTTTTCCTTAAGTTTGGATGTCCTAAAATTATTATTTGTGATAATGGTACACAATTTACTTCTAAAAATTTTGTAGAATTTCTTAAGGGATATAATATTAATAAAATATTTTATAATACACTTTATACACCGCAGAATAATCCTGTGGAACGTTATAACAAGTCAATTGAGACTTGTATTTCTTGTTTTGTTCGTGATGATCACAGAACATGGTCAAAATTGTTACCCCATGTTCAATTAGCTTTGAACAGTAGTGTTAATTTAGCTACTGAATTTACTCCAAATTTTCTCATGTTTGGTAGGGATTTAATTTTTGATGCTTCTTTACATCGTTTTAGTCATTCTTTTGAAAATTTGTCGCAGATCGATGTTGTAGATCGCTCTGTTTTTGCGAAATCACTTTCTTCGCTTGAAGAAATTTTTAAGAAAGTTGTTTTTTCTTTGTTTAAAGCTTATAAGCGTAATGCTTCTTATTATAATAGGGGTCGACTTGTCACTTCTTTTGAGGTTAATGATGTAGTTTGGAGACGAAATTTCGTTCAGTCTAATGCTGCTCATTATTTTTCAGCTAAATTTGCTCCGAAGTTTGTTAAATGTAAAATAATAGAGAAAATTTCAAATAATGTTTATTTACTAAAAGATTTAGATAAAAATACTACTGGTAGATACCATATTAAAGATATTCTTAAAGTTGGATAATTATTTTTGAATTTGTTTTTTTGTTTTTGTAATTGGAGTTATTTATGACCTATGAAAGAGATGAATGCAGGAAAATGGTCTTTGAATGAGGATGAATGAAAATGAATGAAAGGTGGTAATTCCATATACGAATAACAATACAAAAATTTGTTCATTTAGTTTCATTAAAAATATATTACAGTAATTTAAAAGTAAAATTAGTTTTTCAAAATATTATAAATACATATTTTCTAATATCACGGAAGTTATGTTTTAGCTTGGTTATAAACTGAATTAGTCTCCAAACAACATTTTGAATTAACATCAAAAGATTTTAATTATTTTATATTTATTGTTACATATTATTATATATTATTGTAACGCCTCGTTTTGTGCAAATTATTTTGTACAAATTTGCTTTTGTCTTTTTATAGACATCTTTTTTTGTCCTTTTGTAGACATAAATATTTTTCTTTGTCTTTGTTATTTACTCGGATTTGACACTTTAATACTCGAGTATAAATAAATACCGGATTTTTCCATTTTTTACTTTTTTCCTCAGGTTTTGTCTGGTGGTTCTTTTTGTATGGTCCCGAATTGTTGGATTCATACACCTTTTTTTTTCCACATCATGTATGGAAGGTTGGTGGTGTTGTTCCAGCCATGATTGTGTTGTTTTAATGTGGTGATCCCGAATTGTTGGATCATTCACATTTCTTTTCCACATCATGTATGGAAGGTTGGTGGTGTTATTCCAGCCATGATTGTGTTGTTTTTGTTGTGTGTTCCCGAATTGTTGGAACCCACATACATTTTCTTTTTCTTCCACATCATGTATGGAAGGTTGGTAGGGTTGTTCCAGCCATGATTGTGTTGTTTTTTTACTTTGTGTACCCAAATTGTTGGTCACCATACACATCATGTTCGGAAAGTTGGTGGAGTTATGCCGACCATGATAGTGCTTACTAGAGTCTGATAAACTGTTTGTTTTCAGATCTCACATTTAAAAAAAAAGACGAGTAGAGAGGAAGAGTCAGCGACGAGGGTGTCCAACTGATCTCCAAAAATTAAGGATAGTTTTGTTTCGGTAGGGTAGTTTATGAGTCAGCGACTAGGGTGTCCAACTGATCTCCCAACTTTAGGATAGTACTAGTCAGTGACTAGGGTGTCCAACTGATCTCCAAACTTTAGGATAGCTTACGAGTCAGTGACTAGGGTGTCCAACTGATCTCGATACTGAGGATAGTTTAGTGTTCAGGTAGGAAGGTGTTTAGAGTCAGTGACCAGGGTGTCCAACTGATCTCCATAAACAGGATTTTTAGGATTTTTTTTGTTATTGTCCTTTTTTGTTTCGTTTCTTGGGTTTTGAAACCAAGGTTCATTACGAACTTGGGTTCGGGTTTATTTACTTTTCTTGAACTGATGTTCACAATATTTTGTTGTGTAGGTATTTGTTTTGTTTTTATCAGCCTCGCTTCTCGATGCTTTTCTTGGGGAAGGGTGAAATGTGACATGATTTTTCATGTCGCATGAATTTTTATGTTTTGGCTGTGTCTGTTGAATTCTTTTGCCTCGTCAACGACCGAAAACAAATTTTTACGGGAGGGGAAACCACTGTCATCCACGACACAAGCCGACCTCTTCTCGAGATCGATTGTCGATCAATACGATGGTAAATTAAAATCTTTATTTTCATAGGCCATCTGCCTTAATTTTATATTAGAACTATGTGTGGTTCTTTGTGAGTCAACACAAGAAACAATTGGTAAGCATATTTTTCGATATTTTAAACTTTTTGGTCGAAACATTGAAACACGTTTTTTTGTTCGATATTTCAGTGTTCTAATTTCTTGTTTTAGGGGTATGCCGCACTTTACGCACTTTATGCCGCACTTTGTTTAGACGCACTTTCTATCGCCTTTATGCATTTTGGACCCACTTTATAATGCAAATTTAAAAGCCGTAGTCTTCTTCGCATTTTTCTTCGCCTTTCTTCTTTGCCTATTTTTCTGGACTGCAAGCCTTTTTCATCTTGCTAAACGTTGGGAGCACCGAGGAGAGGGAAGGAGGTAAACCCTGCACCCTACACCCTTAAGCCATACACACACACCGGCAGCAGGTATGCAGAACCCTTTCTAAAGTCTCATCTCAACTATCTAAATTCTTAACAAGTCAAATTAAAATTAATTTATATAACATAAATGCAATCTCTTTCAAAATTTAGGCAATTATTAGAATATTAACTTAATCCTATTTGTACAGCCCCAGTGTGCCCTTAAGGCCAGCTTAACATTAATTTACAACTTTGTTTTTATAACCAAATACACGCACAACAAAGTAACCGTTGTTTTCTTTGTGTACAAGCCCCCCTTATGATTAAATTTCTAATTCTTTCCCAAGTAGCAATCCGTGTGCAATTTTGTAGGTGAGTCTGGCGCCCGAATATACCTTTTTTTCTACATTTATTTATATATTTTTGACTCATCTCAACCTTAAAATTCAAAATTTAAACTCTTTAATTTTCTGTTACATTTGACATCCTTATAATTAACCTTCAAAAACATTATTTTTAATTTTTTATTACAAGGTCCAGAACAGATTGGAAGAATGGCTACACAGGATAGAGAGTGTTGGACTTAGAGTGAGCCGGACCAAAACAGAATATATGTTATGTGATTTTGGTGGTGACTCTGGTCCAATACCCATTAATCTAGCCGGAATGCCTTTGCCAGTCTGTTCCAATTTTCGGTACCTAGGTTCATTTGTGCAAGCAGATGGAGAGATTGATCGGGAAATTACAAACCGGATCAACGCAGGTTGGATGAAATGGCGACAGGTTACAGCAACTACATGCGACCCAAGAATGCCACTAAAACTAAAAGGAAAGATCTATAAGTCTGTTATAAGACCTGTCGTTATGTATGGATCGGAATGTTGGGCTGTGAAAAAGACGGATGAAAGAAAATTGCATGCGGCAGAGATGAGAATGTTGAGATGGATGTGCGGAGTGACAAAAATGGACAAAATACGGAATGAGCACATAAGAGGGAGTCTGAAAGTGGCGCCAGTAACAGAGAAGATGAAAGGGAGCCGTTTAGCTTGGTATGGACATGTTATGCGACGTGATGCTATGAATGCAAGTAAGAAAGTTATGGACATGAATGTTGATGGATGTAGAAGTAGAGGAAGACCACTGAAAAGATGGATGGATTGTTTGAGGTGTGATATGAAGGTGATGGATGTGAATGAGGAGATGACGAGTGACAGAAGAGAATGGAAAAAGAGGACATACTGCGCCGACCCCAAATAAGATGGGATAAGGGCAGGGGGATGATGATGTTTACCTAATTCTATCACTAATAATGGTGAGTTTTTAATGGCACATGCAAGTGATATGGGACTTACTGCCGCACTCAGAGACGTCAATTAACTTTAATGAGTATTTAGTGTCAAAAATTTTCATTCAAATCTAGACCATAGACCCAGCAAGAATAGCGACTAGTTTTGAATTGTCATTTTCTGACATTAAGTACTGATTAACGTTATTTGACGTTACATCTGAATGCATACATACATAATTCACACCTATATCCCCGAAGGGGTAGGCAGAGGTGAACTAGCACCCACATTTCGCCAATTATGTTAGGTACCATGTAATAGGTGGCAAGCCTATTGCCATTTATCGGGCACCCAAAAGTCGCAGTACATTGATAGGTGGTATAAGAGGAACGCTGCTGCCCATTCCTCATCACTGATTTATCCTTGGTCACCTTGAACGACACCCATGGGAGAGATTTGGGGTGGTGACAATTGTATTCTACTCTGCCGTCACCACATGGCTTTCTGAATGGTGTAGAACATAATTACTTACAAATGTATCCTTTGGTTTTTCAGCAAAAAGTGTTCTGTACTTGAATGCTTCTGTTAATATAAGACACTTATGTTCAGATGAAAATTTCATTGAATCTATTTTTTTTTCTTTCTTCATGACTAATGTAAAGTCATGGTTAGTGGGTGAATTGGAGTGTTTGGCAGACGCTACAGTAATTATATCTGAGTAGGGCCATGTATTTGTCACCTCCAGACGATCAGGGTTGTATGTTGTGATGCCATGTGTTCCCACTGAGAACACTCTTTTATACTTTCCCCTCCAAGCGTGCTTTGTGACAAGAAAGGAAGCCACATCTTGGTTATCCTTCAAAGGCATCATCTTAACATTGCCTTGAAATAATAAAACAAACATTTAAACATTACACAAACATATAAACATTACACAAATAATAAAGAGTAAATTTACTCTTGTTTTCATAAATGATTAAAAAGTATTATTAAGTACATTATTTAAATTATTAACTATTTTAGAACGATTGTATATTACCCTACTTTCACAAAGTGGCAAATATTTAAATTAACCTATCTAGATATATTTATCAGCAGACCCTCCCCTTTGTAAATAGATCGGGAAATGAAGCGCTGGAGACGTGTAAACAAGGATAACAAGAGTTTACGCGATGTGATTTATAGCAATACTGGTGAAGAATAGGTGAAATTAATACTTACAATTTTTTGACAGAATATCAAATAAAGTATATAATTAGCTAATGTCGAGCAAAAGCCACATATTATAGAAATTAGTCACAAAATTCGATTAAGCCGTGTAGTACGTGAAAACATACGACCGTTCAACCATTTATTTGACAGAAAACTTTAATGTTGCAACCATTAAAAAAGTTTGCACTTTTGCAGTTGCAAAAGTCATGTTTGATTTTTAAATCTCTTTAATTTTTATGTTAAGCAAAAGGATAACGCTTATACAGCCACGGCCCTATTTTACTATTCTAAAATTTACATTAAAATATAGGTGTCACACATTTTAACGCGTCTAGAGAGTGTTAGTGCCAATCAAATGGAGACAGAGATTATGATAGTGATTGATAAGGGTGTAAACTATGAAGTTAAAATAGTGCTCATATCCATATTGACGAACATTAAATAGTTTATAAATTTACATTTTGTTTTTATTGGCGATCGCTATTGCTAAATTTAAGGCAGGCAACTATATTTCATTGTTGTTGACGAAATCATGACTACATGGCTTAAATTCTATTACCTTCCCGAACGTGAAAAGAAAATTAAAAAAGTAATAATGTCAATGTCACTAAAGTCAAAGTCACTGTCACATCTGCTGTCACTGTCAGTCATTCATCTTCGTCCTCGTCGTCGCTGTCCGTGCGTGCGTGGTTTCTCTCAAACTTAAATACTATTGCCTAGCCACGTCTTATTATAATTCTAACATATTCTTTACACCACCACCATGGTTCTTGACTTAGACTTATTTCGCGCTGATAAAGATGGCGACCCAGACAAGATCCGTGAAAATCAGCGTAAAAGATACAAAGATGTTGGCCTCGTAGATACGGTTGTGGAACAAGATACTCTCTGGAGACGATTGCGGCACGAAGCAGACAATTTAAATAAGCTGAAAAATGTATGCAGCAAAGAGATAGGTCTCAAGATGAAAAGCAAGGAGTCTGTAGGCCCAGAAGACCAACCAGTACCAGCTGATGTCGCCGATAACCTAACCAATCTTGTGGGTGACCAATTAAAACCATTAACGGTGAATCAAATAAAAAAGGTATGCTACACAAGAATTATCACTTAATTTAATTTACGAAAATATCTATGGTTGAATAATTTTTTTAATTAAACTTGTAGGTAAGACTTTTAATTGATGAAGCTATTACGAAGAATGAGCAAGCCTTAGTGACAGCAGAAAAAATTCGATCAAATTCCCTAAGGGAAGTCGGTAATCATCTTCACGAGTCAGTTCTGGTGGATGATGATGAGGACCATAATGTTGTAGAGAGGACTTATGGAGACTGTACCTTTAGAACTAAATATTCTCATGTGGATCTGATATGTATGATTGATGGTAAGATTTACTTTTAATGTTGTAATAATATTCAAACACTTTACCCATACATACCTTTCTCCCACAGGGCTAGGCTGAGATCGCTTTTGCTAATCATATGATATGAATATTGAAATATTTCAAATATGCATCTGCAGTTCTCCCTATATTTTTCCATCTATAGGGAAGGCCTGTGCCTCAGCAGTGGGGACATTAAATCAAATCAAACATTTATTTGCTTACCTGCTTAAGTGCAGAATAAATTTATTACATGCATCTGCAGTAATTAATCTGCCTGCCCAGTACTCAGCAAAGTGGGTATTTGGAAATAATTATTACAAAAATATTTGATGATGACATGAGTGTTTTTTGTATATTTACCTTTGCTTACTAGGTATGGATGGTGAT
The DNA here is from genome assembly GCA_963931975.1 of Cataclysta lemnata. Classification (NCBI taxonomy): domain Eukaryota; kingdom Metazoa; phylum Arthropoda; class Insecta; order Lepidoptera; family Crambidae; genus Cataclysta; species Cataclysta lemnata. The sequence goes on along the minus strand of OZ008356.1, from coordinate 11,006,804 downwards.
AGAGGCACGGCTGTAGCAGGTGGTCGAGGCTATTACCTCAAGGGTCCTGCTGTGTTCCTAGAGCAGGCCCTAATTCAACTCTCCCTTAGGATATTGTTGGGCAAAGGGTACACACCGCTGTATACTCCTTTCTTTATGCGTAAAGAGGTATGTAAGCATGTCCGAATTTAATTAAGTGTTATGATATAGATAAATTTGTCTAATATTTATATAATCTCGTCTCATATAATCTCAATATTTAATTGAAAGACAAATTTAGCTCAAATAAGCTGTAATATTATGTTATGCCATTGGTACGGCCTGTGCCCCATTAAAGATAAAGGATGAAGTTGTAATAATCAGTACTTTGTAAGCAGCTTCAAAATATTAGGGTGGGTCTAAATATCTTGAAAACTTTTAAATATTGGTGCTGCTGCTGCATATCCAACAGTTCATAGCTGCTGTCCAATCTTTCACTAGATTGATTACCAATTGAGAGTTGGTAAAGAAATGGTTTTGATTATTATTCTATACTATATTTATGGACACATTACATTAAACCAAATAAGTCCAAACTAGAATGCTGCAGAAATTGTACCTGTGTGTGTGCCTCCCTTTACCAGAAACTTTGTGTGCCTTTGGTCACTAACACTAACAGGTGTACCTTATGTTTGTATCTTCATTTTATTGAGTTGGCATCAAAGCTAAGTGATGTCTGCCCAAAACTTAGCAGCATCCTAGTTTCTGGCTTTATACTATAGAACTGTGTAATGAATAAATGTGTAATGTGCACCTTTTAATATTTACAGGTGATGCAGGAAGTCGCTCAATTAGCACAGTTTGATGAAGAGCTTTATAAGGTTGTTGGAAAGGGATCCGAAAATAAGGGAGATGCTGCGATTGAGGAGAAGTACCTAATTGCGACCTCTGAGCAGCCCATTGCCGCATATCACAGAGATGAGTGGTTGCCAGAAGCATCGCTGCCTATCAAGTAAGATAAATAAATTGTGCATCCTTGTAGTCCTCATGTCCCCACTACAGTGGCAAAGGCCTTCTCTATGGATGGAAGGATATAGGGAGAATGGGCCATAAACCCACCACTCTGGCCCAGTACGGGTTAGTGGGTATTAAAGACTGCAGATCCACCTGAAACCAATGGCTTAACATGCCTTCCGAAGCACGGAGGACTCGAGATAAATAATTTTTAATTTAATTACGCAATTTCGCAGGCCGAGCGCGCTGTATCACTGCGCGAGCTACTCAAGCATAAATTGTACAATCTATTACGGCCGTGTGGTGACGGCAGAGTAGAATACCATTTTCACCACCCCAAATCTCTCCTGTGGGTGTCGTACAAGGCGACTAAGGATAAATCAGTGATGAGGAATGGGCAGCAGCGTTTCTCTTATACCTACCACCTAGCAAAGTACTGCGACATTTGTGCCCGATAAATGGCAATAGGCTTGTCACCTATTACATGGGACCTAGCGTAATTGGCGAAGCGTGGGTGCTAGTTCACCTCTGCCTACCCCTTCGGGGATATAGGCGTGAATTATGTATGTATGTATTTATGTATTACAAATAGCAACCATATTATGAACGAAGAAATGTTCTCTGTAACGACTTGAAAATTTCCAGGTATGCGGGTTTGTCCACATGCTTTCGGCAAGAGGTCGGCTCCCATGGCCGTGATACTCGAGGCATCTTCAGGGTTCACCAATTTGAGAAAGTAACATTTGCAACATTCTTCTTCTTCTCTTTGGTTAATGGCGTCAATTCAATATATTTTGGCAATCTCAATGGCAAGCATAAATTGTACAATCTATTACGGCCGTGTGGTGACGGCAGAGTAGAATACAATTGTCACCACCCCAAATCTCTCCCGTGGGTGTCGTACAAGGCGACTAAGGATAAATCAATGATGAGGAATGGGCAGCAGCGTTCCTCTTATACCACCTACCAATGGCAATGCACGCGACTTTTGTGCCCGATGTATGGCAATGGGCTCGCCACTTATTACATGGGACCTAACATAATTCGCGAAACGTGGGTGCTAGTTCAGCTCTGCCTACCCCTTCTGGGATATAGGCGTGATTTATGTATGTATGTATGTTGGCAATCTCAAGTTTTTTGCTTAGTTCAGTGTTGTCACTTTGACTCTGTTTTAGCCGCAATTAGACGGACACAATTTGCAACATAATTTCACTGCCTAACAATATTGGACATGAAAATAGTTGGTGAAATGTGGGTGTTAAGTTAATACACCTCTGCCGGGTAGGCAGAGGTGTATTAACTTAACACCCACATTCACCCTTCAGGGCTATATAGGGTTCCTAGGCCCGGCGTACATTGACGGAACGGCACGGCAAGGGATTCTTCGTCATTCCTACATGTAAGCGCACACTGGTGGTAACAATGCCGTGGTATCCTTAAGTGTACCGAGTCGTCCTTAAGTCTTGTCTTGTCGCGGTATCTCGAAGACTGCCAAAGCGTTCCGAGGGATGCCGAGGCGTTCCGAAGGCTGCTGACACGGTATGCCTAAACATCCTACGGCATTGTTTTTGTACCTACGACCTTCAACATTGAACTTTCAACTTCATACTTTTTAGTTATATTTTTATTTGTCGCCTAAAAATGCCGTGCCTCCAATCTGCGCCATCCCTTATATGTATGTTTCCCAATAATAAATTAATGAATTAATTGGCCGTGTGGTGACGGCAGAGCAGAATACAACTTTCACCACCCAAAATCTCCCACGGGTGTTGGTACCTACAAGGCGACTAAGGGTGAAACAGTGATGAGGAATGGGCAGCAGCGTTCCTCTTATACCTCCATATAATAGCAATGCACTGCGACTTTTGTGCCCGACAAGTGGCAATAGGCTCGCCATCTTTTACACGGGACCTAACATAATTTGCGAAACGTGGGTGTTAATTCACTTGTACCTGATTTATGTTTGTAATAAATAAATGAATCAATTGAACAGGTAGAGCAGTTTGTGCTGACCTCACCGCACGACAACGCCTCATGGGTCATGATGGACGAAATGATCGGCAACGCCGAGGAGTTCTGTCGCACCCTAGGGCTGCCTTACCGGGTGGTGAACATCGTGTCTGGCGCTTTGAACCACGCCGCCGCCAAGAAACTGGACCTGGAGGCCTGGTTCCCGGGCTCCGGCGCCTACCGCGAGCTGGTCTCGTGCAGCAATTGCCTGGAGTACCAGGCGAGGAGGCTGCTTGTCAGGTTAGAGGTGTCTTCGATAGTCAATGGCAGTTTGTTGTACTATCAGTATCATAAGTCGATTACCTGTCAGGTTGGAGATGCCTTCGATAGTCAATTGCCATTTGTACGTTTAGCATCATAAGTCGATTACCACTTTAGCCCTCTGGCATACCAAAGATGCGCAGTAATAATCGCCACAAATTTGTACGAACAACCATTGCGACAAGGTACTGAAGTGTTAATCTACTTATGATGCTGACTTATTACACTTATAACGATTCCGCAAGAAGTGAATAGTAGCAGATTACCAAGGGCGATAAAACCACAATATACCCAGAACAGTACGTAGTTTATCTGCGGCCTGTCGGCGAGTTAGTAGCCTACTCTTGCGTTGACGCTAGGATTGTAAAACTTATATAAAAAAAAGACGCTAGGGTTGTAACTAAAGCGGCGGCTTCAAACGCGAATGTGCGGGGCGGAAACGAGCAGCGAGCGAAAGTGTCACCTTGTACACACGCGATCGCACCAAACACTTGTGCCCCTGTATTTTATGTCAATGTGTGCACAGTGCGTGCCTACACCGCGCCGAGTACGAAAGCACACATTCTAATGAGCAGCGGCCAGTTTGTATGAAGACGTACCTATTACTGTTCTGGGTATACTGTGAAATACTTGCGATCTATGAGATTTTCTTTTTTATCGCCCGAGGCATCATCATAGTTTTATATGTCACCCCCGGACCAGGAAGTTAGACTTTCCGCACGGGTATCTAGCGGGCGGAAAAGTCCACTTTACGGTCAGGCAGGTGTGACACAAATAAATTAACGCAGGTACGGGCAGACGAAGAAGATGAACGCGGCCACCGAATACGTGCACATGCTGAACGCGACCATGTGCGCCACCACGCGCGTCATCTGCGCCCTGCTAGAAGTGCACCAGACGGAGGAAGGTGTCAAGGTGGGAACCTTCACCCTACGATACCTTTCTTCTGCTCCCTGCCCTGTTCCCAATCTATCTGGGGTCTGCGCAGTATGTTTCCTCTTCCATTCATATCGGTCAGAAGTCATCAAGCCATCCACTCCCTTTTGATTCATATCATCCATCACACCGTAAAGGTGCTAGTGATGAATGAATGTATAAAAAGAGACGGAACGGACCATGTCGAGAGACCGATGAACGGAGAGAGTGATTGGAATGACAACATTCCAATCTGTACTGCTCAAAGTTTTGGCTTAGACAGCTTTACAGCCGGCCGCCTGCCTGTCACCAACCCTCTTTGGGTATGCTGTTGTTGGTGGTTTCCCCTTTACCGTTAGGGTGCCCCAAGGTGCTTATTGGTCTATACCGGGCAATCTCCCTAGGTCGACTTTTACGACACCCATGGGATAGGTCGGGGCTGGCCTATTCTACGTTATTTGTTCGCTCCCAGGCCAGCATAGAAGACCCTTCACCACACTATACCACTGACCTTCTATTATATAAATATGCTGGACTGAATACTTCTACTAAAATGATAAATGTTTCTTGTGGCGATTTTAAGCGCCCTATCGAGCGGCATGGGTACTAAATTTTACGATTTTAGCTTAGATTGATTTGACATTACAAATGCATCTCTATATTAGTTCCGTGGACGTTCACCTTCGTAAACCAGTGCCATCAGCGCCAAGATGGCGATAGTCAAATTTGCTTCATGTTTTGGATGACAACCTTAGTCCAGCGTACTAGTATAATAGAGGTCAGTGCACTATACTTTGGGTACTTGCCTGCCCTGCCCCTTTAAACAAGTGGCCATGACCAATCTTTTTTCGAACGAATAGAATATAATCATATGAAACTGCGTACAGATAAAACAACATGGCGACCGTCGTGTCAAATGTAAGAACTGTAAAATTTTAACATTTGCATTCTATTCGTTCGTGTAATATTATACTTCGATTAAAATTCCCATATGTCATACAATGCGACTAAGAGTTAAAACAGTGATGAAGAATAGGCCAGCAGCGTTCCTCTTACACCACCTAGCAATGTACTGTGATTTCCGTGCCTGATAAATGGCAATAGGCTCGCCACTTACTATATGGGGCCTAACATAATTGGCGAAATTAATTCACCTCTGCCTACCCTTTCGAGGATATGGGCGTGATTTATGTAAGTATGTATGTAAAATTCCTGGTGAATGTCAATAAGCTCGACCTTATTACATGGGGATGGGGGTGAAGTAAGCTGGCGAAACGCGGGTGTTAAAACACCTCTGCCTACCCCTTGCCCTAACCATCACTTGCTTGGCCCATAATGCGTTTGCTTCTTACAGATACCCGAGGCACTGAAGCCCTGGATGCCAGAACAATACCAAGGTCTTATACCCTTCGTCAAACCGGCACCAATCGATCTCGAAGCAGCAGCTGCCGCTAAGAAGGGTAAGAAGCAGAAAGAAGACAAGAAATAAATACAGGGAAAGAACACAGCGCGGTCATTCCTTCAATGTGCATTATTTATTTTTAAGCTTGGCTTAAAACTTTATTGAGAATTAAATAAACTTTATTGATTTAACATTGTTTCTTTTATTACGGCTCTGAACTTTGCGATTAATACCTACAGAAAGGAAGAATATCGGCAATAACCTACCATACATAGCCAGTAGTGATCGTTGGTCGGTATTACGACTGCAGATGCAGCCGTGACCAACGGCTTAACGTGCCTTCCGAAGCACGGAGGCACTCGAGATAATTAAATTTCTGTACATTCATGGTTTTGTCTGAGTCCATAGGGTAACAAATTCATATAGGAACATCAACAGGTATGAAAAACGAATTTCTATTTTATGCTAACATCATGAATGTGTAGAAATAAATTACATTAGCTTAATTATATTTTTACTTCACATAATAAAGCTGGACACTCCCCCTTATTATAAGTCAGGTTTAAAATTCATGCTAACTCTGTCTTTCATTCAGCAAATAAAAGTGACAGCATCAGTTTTAAACTATGACTAACTTTAGTCCATATTTAATAATAAGAGGGAAATCCCCTCTAAGGTTCATTCATTTGAAAGAACCTTCAAAATTAAACACAATTTAAATTATAATAAAAAAAACATTGAATTTTAAGTTTCCTCTTTTATTGTGACAATAATCAGCTCAACATACTGACAATATAATATTATTATATAGTAAAACTTATCTATGTACATTCTCTAAACATTCAACAATATGCCACTTTATTACAGCTAGTAAATTAAACCATTATAACAGTTCTTCTTTAAAATTTTGTTTCAGTGACAATGCAATTCCTGGTGTATAAATTGCATCAGTAATGAATGTTTTTTAAAATTATTATTAATATAGTCATTCTATGAAACTTAAAATACTGCAAAAGTATATATACATATTATGGTTACATTTTGCCTTACAAAATAGTACCAATAATTTTAACTTGTATTTATTGTAATTTTCTTTTATGTAACATTTATGGAGGTACTTATTATAAACTAGCACTACATAATATACAAATTAAAGTATTTCTTCATAAATGTCATCTACATTATATTTACTAAATCATATATTTCTAAGTAATGCTCTCAAAACAAAACCCAACTGAATTTTTAGACTTTTCTTAAATTAGGTAGTTTGAGTGCTGTAGAATAGATGTTACATAGAAAATGCATTAATATATTTCACTAATGGCCTCGACTGCTATGTAATGATGAGGTATCCATAAATATGCTAACATTTGCAATGAAATCAAGTGGAATAGATGTATACATTTACAAATTTAAAGCTTTTTTACATTTTGCATAAAAAGAGAATAAGAAATAAATCACATTTCCACCAGCTGTTGTATGTTATTAAAATCTCTGCAGCTAATTTTGGTTAGTGGGCATTGTAATCTTAACAGGCTAGTTGAGCCTTCTGCCTGCATTTGTGCATCAGAGCACGTAATGTAAACTGTCTGCGAGCCAGCGTGCGTACTTGTTTCAAAAAGGTCTCAAGATCAATTACTTCTTTACGCAGTGCTTCACCCATGTAATATATGGCATCCTCTAACGTAGCCTCCTCCGCGAATGCATTTAGAAGTTGAGAGTACAACGGAGCAGTGGTGACGACCGCTTCGTCTACATCAATACCTTCTTGTTCACCTAGACGTTCAACGGCTGTCTGTAGTTCTTTCTCTTTTTCCTGAAGGATTACTACATTTTTGTCTAACTCAGACCTCTCTCTTTCCAGTTTCGATAATATGTCTTCGAGCCTTGTTTTGCCTTCCCTTAATTCTTGCTGTGTACGTCTCAGAGTTTCAAGCTCAGCTTGAGATTGTTGTGATTGTTCATTCAATCTTCTTCTCATTTTGTCTACTACAGCAGACAGAAGTGAAGCCTTAATGTGCTCTTCTGTGATAGTTCCAACATTTTGTTCAGTGCCATAATTGGTTACCTGGGGATAAGGTGTAGTGGTAGGAGCAAGCTGAGGGTATGGAGGACCATTTGTGTTTACAGTACCTGGATATGGAGTCCCAAAGTTAGGATATGGAGTCCCAAAGTTAGGATATGGTAAATTGGAAGTTGTAGGAAATGAAGAAAAGGTAGGTAGGTATGTTGAATCCACAGTATGCAATAATCCAGGTGGTGAAAAAGTTGGGGGGCCAGGGCATGGCATAGCTTCATTACGAGGCTTCGAGTAAACAGGGGGCAATTCTTCAAATGCTGCAATCATGCAAGTAACAAGTTTCTGCAAGGTAGAGCCATTCTGGCTCCATTTATGCAAATACGGCAAGTAAACTTTTCCATTGCTATCCACATATTTAGATACTTTTATAGACATTGTTGCTGTAGGCTTAACAAAACACAATGGAGCATTTTGCGGATGTGTGTCCATGAGCCAAATACAAACAGGTATATTGTAGTAAGTTCCTTTATAATTAACAGGTATGGTGCCCTCCAAGCTTATTAAATCCTTTCTGCTTCCATTATTGAACACAAAGGCCTCTAAACGATAAGCCAAACTTTTGTACAGTTGAATCAAATTGATCACTTCTCTTGATGTATAATCTCGATTTTTATATTTGGTTAGATACTGTTTCAACATTACTTCATCATTTGCCATTATGTTCAACAAGATCAACGAACTAAGCAATATAAATTTACCTTGCTGGATACAAGTGTGTAATAGAGCACAGAATGGAAATTAATTATAAAACAATGATGGATGACAAAAATAAATCAAAGAGAATACAATACTACGTAAGATGAATAATCTTCTTTTTAATCAATGACACAAACACAGACAAAATAATTAATTTAATTTCATGTACTATTTGGGAAGGCAACAAGATTTACTACATTCAGCCTTCAACCTTCAAATAAAAATAGTTTTTTAAAATGTTGTCTATTAAAATTGACAAAATTTCATTATTATAACTCCTGTAAAAAGGCAAAATGCAGTAACTCCTGTAAAAAAAAGTAGGCAGTAACTCCTGTAAAAAAAAATACTTTTTGTTACGCGATAATTACGAAGGAAATCGTTTTGAGCTTCAGTCATCTCAAACACTGTATTTTCTTAAGAATTTATTACTCTAGAAAGGTAATAAAACTAAATTGTCCTAACAAGTAATTGTAGGACAATGGCTGTGTGGTCTATTTACATTTGTCTTCCTTCTTCGAAATAAAAAGTTAAATGCCAAAATGACGTCCATCTTCTTCAGTCAATGTCATTGTCATCGGACCAAAAATCTTCCTTCTTTTCACGGTGAGCTGTCAGCGTTAACAGAACGTGGACTCACAACGTTAACTTTAATCCGAATTAATCGGTGTAAAGTTATTTAGTTTATTAATCGTAATAAATTAAGGAGCCGCTAAAATGCCGCCAAAGTTTGATCCCAACGAAATTAAAATCGGTAAGGGTGGTTGTTAAGCACAATTCTTTTATCTCTATAACCCTGTTCTTAGTATTAATCTTTCTAATTTCTCTATTATTTGCAGTTAATTTGAGATGTGTTGGTGGAGAAGTAGGTGCTACATCTTCATTGGCTCCTAAAATTGGTCCCCTTGGTCTGGTAAGTAAGAAGTCATATTAAATTGTGTTGATAACTTGCTTGGCAGCCACATTTCACTACAAAACCGTATTGAGGCAATCAGTTGGACATCAAGTTCATCTAATAAAACTATTAATTTCATTATTGTATAGCTAACTCCAGAAGTCTTGTTACCCTTTTTACTAAAGAAACTTCATTAAATTAGACTTGGTCACCAATTTTGGACAAATTGACCAACTTTCATCAAATTCCATGTTACAGATTCTAAATAAAATATAGAATGTCTATTGTCTACCTGGGCTAATTTGTCATGTTCCTAGGCTATCTGACTGACAATCTGACTAAAGTAATTAGTTGCCACACACATTAGTGCTGATTGCCTCTCATAGATGAATGTATGATCCTGGGGGGTGCCTCCCTACCAGGCGCGTCCTTCCGGGTGGCGGATGGAAGGAACCCGCGACTTAGGATGAGTTCCCTGTTGCGGCTACTCCGAATGTCCAATAAGGAGTCGCGGACCAGGCCATGTGACTGCCATGCTTTACACACTTAAGTATTTTTATTACTGTTAATTATATAAATTATTATTATAATTACTCATGAAACTGTCAGTTTTAGTAAAATTTTGTTATGTTATTAAGTTTGCACTCTTAACGAATTCAGTTTTTAGATGTCTACATGAATGTCTGAACTAACGAATTGTAAGTATGAGGTTTGTGTCAGACTAAATTTAACACACTTTTTTTTTACTTTAGTCCCCAAAGAAGGTTGGTGATGACATCGCTAAAGCTACAGGTGACTGGAAGGGCCTTAAGATCACAGTGCAGCTCATTGTACAAAACAGACAGGCACAGATCTCAGTTGTACCATCTGCAGCTGCCCTCATCATTAGAGCACTGAAGGAACCTCCTCGTGACCGCAAGAAGCAAAAGAATAGTGAGTCCTCCTTGCACTATAATTAACCTCGGAATACTCCATTGCGCAGACAAAGTGGAGCAAGTCTTTAGTAAATAGTATAATTATTTGGAATGTAATTCACACAACAATTTATCTTTTATTCTTAGTTATATTTCGACATAGAAATAGTTTTAAATAGACAGCAGAGTAGAATATAATTGTCACCACTCCAAATCTCTCCCGTGGGTGTCGTACAAGACGACTAAGGATAAATAAGTGATGAGGAATGGGTGGCAGCGTTCCTCTTATGCCATCTAGCTATGTACCTACTGTGACTTTTGTGCCCGATAAATGGCAATAGGCTCGCCACCTATTACATGGGACCTAACATAACTGGCGAAATGTGGGTGCTAGTTCACCTCTGCCTACCCCTTCAGAGATATAGGCTTATTTATGTATGTATGAAATAGTTTTCCTAAATTGAAACTATGGCACAAGCTATAAATGTCCTTACCAACTAATATAATGTTTGCGTATCAGAAGAATTGAGTGATTATTTACCTTTGACTTATTATTATTTTCAGTCAAACACAGTGGCAACATCACCCTAGAAGATGTTATTGGCATTGCCAAGGTAATGAGACCAAGATCCATGGCGAGGTACCTTTCTGGTACAGTGAAGGAGATATTAGGCACAGCCCAATCTGTTGGATGCACAGTTGAAGGCAGACCCCCACATGACCTAATTTCAGATATCAACACCGGTACCCTCACCATTGATGAATAAATAATTAAGAATCTGACTTACTTTTGAGTTTTATTGCATTCAGTTCAACATATAGCAAAGAGAAATCGTATAATTGACATTTCATAAATGACAACCTCGCAAAATAAAAAACCGTTTCTTTATTTTCCAATCTTCGGAAATATTTAAATTAATTTTTTTATTACATTACAGAGAAAAAAAATAAGTAAAAATCACGCGATGACGCAAACGTTTTAATTCGTACATCCGCGACCGTGAGTCGGGGATGTATGAATTAAAACGTTTGCCTTCCTAGATGGAAGAATAAAAAAGTTATAGAGGGAATGTTTGGCGCGTTTCGTGGTGTCAGTCAGCCTGGCGAAACTCCCATACTACAGAAAAAATGTATGGAGTTTAGGCAATTTTTAATGGCGACTTGTTTTGTCTCTTACTTCCGATCTAACCTTCCTTGTCTCGCGCTGCCGGAGTGTGTCACTAATGTCATAAGTCACTATGCCGTTTTGAAAATATAAATTAAAGCGTTGTTTTAGTTTAGTTTTCCATCTTGTGCTTATTTATTGTCTTCAGTGACTTATCATTAGTGTATATCTAACTAGTTTGTGTCATTTATTTATGTGCATAACAGCGAAATGTCATACAAAAGGTGTGAAATATGTTGACTAAAATCTAGTAGGAAATTAAACCAAAAGAGGGTTTTCATGGCCAATTCCCACTAGATGAGAAGCGGTAAGTAGTTTTCCATGTTATTATATAAACGCTAAGTAATTAGAAATAAGTTCTGGTCACTTTAATCAAAAATCATATGCGCCGTAGCGATGTCCTTACTACTTACCAAATTATCGATAAAAAATATATTTTCGTAAATTTGAGTATCAAATGTACTTGAGATGTTTCATTAGTTTTATACATATAAATATTGTCTATTGCAATATATTATAATATAGTATATCATATATAGGGTTATTTATAAAACAACAAAAACCTCCCATGACTAGATAGCTAACATCATTAACAACAAAGTTTGTTGTATGAGTTTTATTATTCATCTCTCATTATCATCATCAAAAGTTCTTCTGTGTTCAACTCCACTTATTTTTCAGATCACAGCGTGACTTGTTGAAAGGCGATGAGAGTCATGGCTGCAAAGCATATGAGAGTGGATCGGCATTAACCCCGTTGAAAAGCCGTTTCGGTTTGCGACTGACAGAGATGAATATAAAAAGCTGACGGCTTATCTTCCGAATTGAAGAGGCACTAGAAGAAGAAGACAGCGTGACTGCCGCCTTGCTACACGATGCCCGTCGGGTGTGATCGTTGCCTGAAACCGCATAAGCGCCTCTATTGGTAAGTTACATAACTTATCTTTCCGATATGGTTTGATAGCTCAATTCCTGAAGCTAATGAGTGGTTTATTTCAGAACCAGATTTCATTGATTGGGCAGAACCAGACCTTCGGACGCGTAACTTATCTTTCCGATATGGTTTGATAGCTCAATTCCTGAAGCTAATGAGTGGTTTATTTCAGAACCAGATTTCATTGATTGGGCAGAACCAGACCTTCGGGCGCGTTACACATAGTCCGCTATGGTAAGCGGTGAACAATAAATTGAATTGATGATGACCAGCGTAAACTCAAACGATATATTTACTAATCTCTATTTATTATTTCAGATCTAAATGTCCTGCTTACTTGCTTACACAACATTGCAAAAACGTGTGTTGATCGATCAGCTAACATCTGAAGACTCCGCCTAGAATATGAGATCAGAAAATTACCAACAATTTTAATTTCCACATTGTAAACATAACTTTTATTTTTTGTTGTTAAATAAATAATTACACGTAATTAAATAATACTCAATATTTTCAAACGAACAGAGCTTTTTATTTTGCTTTTGTAGGTTTAAAAAACCTGTCTGCAAGTACTGCAAGGCAGGGGGGGGTACCCATTCGTTTTTATCGATATCGACACATTCTGTAGCGTACACCACATCCTTAGTTTGCTTTTGTAGTATGTTGGCATTACTTTTTTATCTGTCTCTGTTGGTTGGTACGAGATCTTAGCCTAAACTGCGAGTCAAAATTGTCAAAAAGCTTGTTTGAAGTCCCGACTCTTAAACGTAGTGTATTATATACTCTTTGGTGTCAGTCAGGTTTATTTTCGCTAATTAAAAAATTGTTACAGAGTGGATTTTGTGCAGTGAAATTGGTGTTATTTTGATGCACAAGCATCCGTGTTGATGTGCAATTATGTAGAATCATTGAAAATGAGTCTCATGATGTGTTTGATGTTGTGGTGAAGATCACTATAAAAAGTGGTTTTATCCATTTCATCAAGCACCATCATTAACTCTGTTACCATTTAATTCACGCCAAGCACTCTCAGAGTAAATAGGACTGGAGTAGCCAGTAGTCAATTTCTCGTACATATTTTTCTGCCATTTTTTGCGGGGGGTGAGGTTACTACTACACTGAAAGGCTGCACACAGATACAAAAACTTTTTGCGTATTTACAAACACACACATGCATAAAACGACACACATATTTAAAATTCACGCACTCATACTTAAAATAGTGTGTTAACGTTCTATTCAAACACACGAATGTCATTGTGTGAGTAGTGACATGACATAGCACGAGAATATCAATATCGATAAATCAGTTTCGTTCAATGAATGAATGCATTAATTTTGCGTTAGTATTCTTACATTATTAAAAATTAAATGATGATTTACACGCTTACTTTACAATCAGCCTTCTTTCGATTTTGCAAAGACACTCATATATGAAATCTTTTTAAAACTTTGACAGATTTCGAAAGCTATATCAATCAAATACAAATTTATACTTAATAGCTTATTGCATTTAAAAATTGGTATTTACAATAGGTGTTATAATATATTTTCACTTTCAGAAATCACTGTGTGGACCCTTTCGCGTATAATCATAATGGAAAGGAGAAACCCTTAAACATTATTTTTAACAAAGCGATAGTGAATATAGTTAGATTTCTCGTATGATACTGGGAATTGTTAAATTTTAAGGGGAATCAAAATGTGTGGATCTTAAAAGTTAAAATAGTACATTATGTTACGAGTATGCTATGTTGGTCATTATATACGAGGCATTATTGCAAGCGCGAGCCGCAAGCGAACGCAGTAAGGAAACTGAGTGTGTAATGACCAATGCATATGAGTTGCATACGACGTTTTTCAACACAATTGCGAGGAAAAAACAAACTTGTATTCTATAAAATCTTCTTCTATTGTTAGATAATTTCTGAAACTGAGACGGCTCAAAATTTACGGAACAAATAGTACTTGTTCTTGTATATGCCCAAGAGACGTGCCTATTACAAGCATCAACCCATTTTTTTCGTGTTCTTTAGGAAAACTGAAAATTATAATTAAAAATTAGCTGTTTCGGGAATGTGAAAGCTTACAGTATAAATACTAGCAATTAGGATACCGGCTAGGGGCAGAGGTATTTTTGCTTGAACTACACATACCGGTCATTTCTGATTTTAATACTACAATAATATTTTCCAAAAGCTTCATTTATGTACGGAAGACTTTGGTGCCACATACCTAACTCCTAGTAAATCGAAGTATTGCACTTGGACCACCGGGTTTTTTAAAGGAGCTTTTAAATATTAATAAAAAATAAATTTAACTTAAATGTTGACCATGACATTTAGCTATCATCATACCAAATGGGATCAAAATCCGTCTCGTAGTTTATGCATGATGCGTGCACAAACATACATACAGACAAAATGTTAAAAAATTGGAGATTTTACTTCCTCTTCTCTCATACATAAATAAATCACGCCTATATCCCCGAAGGAGTAGGCAGAGGTGAACTAACACTCACATTTGCCAATTATGTTAGGTCCCATGTAAAATGTGGCGAGCCTATTGCCATTTATCGGGCACAAAAGTCGCAGTACATTGCTAGGTGGTATAAGAGGAACGCTGCTTCCTATTCCTCATCACTGATTTATCCGTAGTCGCCTTGTACGACACCCACGGGAGAGATTTGAGGTGGTGACAATTATATTCTGCTCTGCCGTGACCACACGGCAATTACTAACATCATATATGCCATTTGGCTTAAGGTCGACTTGACCTGTTTTATTCTATATCTCTATAGTTTTATTCTAGGATTTCAAAATTAAAGGAACTTCAATTCATAAAAGTATCATAAATTTAATCCATATTAAAAAATGATCAATTTAATAGTCTGAATAAAATGCCGAAGTTAATGTATAACCTCAGGAACACAATGTATAGATTTAAATCATAATACATATTTTAAATTTAATGTTACTTTCATTCATTTATTCATTCATTACTCCCTCGTAAAATCGCAATATCGATGACGTGACATCACTATTAATGAAGTGCAATTCTATTAGGGTTGCTGATTACAACAAAAAAAAACAATTTGTGCTGTGGCTCGAAAAAAAATTTAGGTTTCTCAGAAATAATCGGCTGTGCTGGTACCTTTTTACCCTTGCTTATTTTATAAAGTCAGGGACGCTGTATATGCTACAGCATAGGCAATCTTAATGTTTATGAGCGCCGCCCAGCATGAATAAAGGGCAAAATAGTCTTATTCTTATTTTATTTTATTAATTCACTAATGATTTTATATTTCCATGTAGTGTGGCAAAAAATAAGCTTCAAGCGGTCGCAAAAGTGTAGGTAGGTATGTACTTAATACTAAACTAAATATAAACACGCAACGTATATTGTTAAAACGAAATTATAATTGGTAATTAATTAATACGAAATGACAAAATTACAATTATTTATTAACAACAAACTTTTTTAAATTATTGTCTAATTAATTGAAATGCGATAATGTTCAACCCTAGGTAGTCTCGTGGGGAGTGCGCTGGAAGATCGTTTGATGACGTCACGGCCGACTCCCCATGAGACTATGGCTCGAAATTTGAAATTGTAGTATGCTAAAACATGAAATTATGAAGTAAAAAAATATCAAATCTTAAAAATTATACTTATAAATGAAATGTGACGCCATCTTTTTGAATACTAGATGTTTTCGAATTTTTTTAACGCTAAAAAACAGCACAGGCAGGCATTTTAGTGGGAGCTCTGCACGGCAAGACGTTCTGATTATTGTGGTTTTAAAATGGCGGCTCAACTAGTTTTATATAACGCACAGGCATCCGATGCTTGTGCGTTTGGCAGAGGGGAATGTTAGGCAAAGGCTACTCCAGTTCTATTTACTCCGAGCAAGCACTCCCTAGATGCGTTAAAATGTGTGACACCCATATTTTAACGTAAAATTCATTTCATTCATTCATTTCACTAACTCATTATTTCTTACGACTACAGATAAAATATACACTAAAGACTTGGCTGTATGGGCTAGAACCTATGCCTTCCCTAAAATATAGGGATAATTTAAAACTAACTAACTAAAAAAGTTATAGACATGATAACAGACGTCAGTGATAAATCAAATCCAATTCTTACGTAGTATTGTATTCTCTTTGTCCAATGTTATTAACATAGAGGACAATAATAGTACGGATAAATTGTCATCGTCGAGATTAACAATATTACCCCTGAATACAGAAACGCTACTCAAATTTAGGGGACTGCTTAAAAAGTTAAGTGATAACGACACGAGAGTGTTTGGCGCGTTTCGTGGTGTCAATCAGATTTTTTTTCGATAATTTTTAAATTGGTTCAGAGTGGATTTTGTGCAGTGAAATTGGTGTTATTTTGATGCACAAGCATCCGTGTTGATGTGCAATTATGCAGAATCATTGAAAACAAGTCTTATGATGTGTTTGATGTGGTGGTGAAGATAACTATAAAAAGTGGTTTTATCCATTTCATCAGTCACCATCATGAACTCTGTTACCATTCAATTCGCGCCAAGCACTCCCTAGATGCGTTAAAATGTGTGACACCCTTAATTTAACGTGAAATTCATTTCATTCATCCATTTCACCCACTCATTATTTCATACGACTACAGATAAAATATACACTAAAGACTTGGCTGTGTGGGCTAGACCCTTTGCCTTCCCTAAAATATAGGGAGAATTTAAAACATAAGTGGACACTACCTGTCAGAATTTGTATGGAAAAACGTCAATTTTGACATTACCTAAATGTTATGCGGGACTCTCAAGCGTTTCTGTATTCGGGGGTTAGAGTCTCAATAAAATGAAATCCTTCATAAACTTATTTGACTTTGAAATTAATTTCAAACATTTCAGATAAAATGTTTTTATTTTCAACAGCGGAAACGCCAGTTCTTCAATTTTGACAAGTGATATTTTTATTTTTCGAGTCTAGAGTGATTTCGCCATTCGTCCACGACAGTGACGTCATTTGGCACTTACGTCTGTTTAGAATGACCGGTATTTCAATCATAGTTTTTTGTATGAAAACGATGTAATTCAGAAGAAATAAAAAATATGAGTGTCTTAATTTTCGGTTTAATTTCATTTAACATCATAAGGTATGTTGAAAAAATAAAATGTTGTCAATTGTAAAAAAAAGAAACAACGAGTACTTGGCGCGTTTCGTGGTGTCAGTCAGATTTATTTTCATTAATTCAAAAATTGTTACAGAGTGGATTTTGTGCAGTGAAAGTGGTGTTATTTTGATGCACAAGCATCCGTGTTGATGTGCAATTATGCAGAATCATCGAAAATAAGTCTTATGATGTGTTTGATCTTATGGTGAAGATCACTATAAAAAGTGGTTTTATCCATTTCATCAAGCACCATCATTAACTCTGTTACCATTCAATTCGCGCCAAGCAATCCCTAGATGCGTTAAAATATGTGGCACCCATATTTTAATGTAAAATTCATTTCATTCATACTTTTCACCCACTCATTATTTCATAAGACTACAGATAAAATATACACTAAAGACTTGGCTGTATGGGCTAGACCCTTTGCCTTCCCTAAAATATAGGGAGAATTAAAAAACAAAAAAAATTAACATAACAAAAACTCCACCTAGAAACACTGAAAAGCGTAAAATAAACTTCTTGCAATTTGACAATTCTTTTGTAAATCTAAATACCAAAAATACCTCTTAATTTAAATGAAGTATTATTATGTGTGCTAGGTACCTACCGATCTCTTTGAAGTCGGTGCTAAGCCAAATAGGTAATGTATTACCTGCACCGCCGCATTCACTGTTCACACTATTGCTTGATTGTGACCGAATGCGCCTGAACGGAACGCGAATGGCACAGACTTCAATGAGATCGGTATAGTGCGTTCATCTTATAGTTCCTATGCCGTAAGGGTGGTAGTAATAATACCACTTTACCATTATTGTTACCCTTTTTATTACCTTTAATTCAGGGAGATTTTTTCAAAAAATCAATTGACTATAAAAACGATATTATAATTGAGGATTGTATGCATTTATTTTGTTTGTTACTTTTGACTACTAGTAACATATAAATTGTGTATTTAGATGTAGTAGTATTTATATAAATAGACAACTGGCCGTTGGGTTACAAGGCGATTATTTCTCATTTCTTCCAGGTAACGATGACGCCAGGCATCAATGTCATACCTCTCCATCAAAACTTTTCTTTTAGATTTGCAATTTTTGAAATTAAATCCCATCTCCTTTTAAATTATCCACAGAGTGGTGCGACTCCCTTTATATTGAATCTCATTACGCATCTCATGCAACAATTTCGTTAAAGTAGGCAACTCCTTTCTAACGGAATAAAATTCATGTATTTTATGCCTTATAGCACACCGTTCGAAGTCATCCAGTTCGTGGGTTTTTCGTTGAGGGCCACTTTTGCGCGGCGAAGTAACTTTTGTTGACGTTGCAGATGCTACCTTACCTTCTTTAGATATCTTAGCCACCGTTTTTTCAGATATACCAAAACGTTCGTGTTCGTGTGGTGAAGTCAGAGTAGAATGGTTTTCACCACCTCATCGGCGGTGGAAACCACTATAAAATTCTCAACGTCAAACACGGCACATTTTTATTTCAATGATACTTCATAATTGAACATCAACACGGACCCTTATACATCAAAATAACACCAGTTTTATTACACAAAGTCTATTCTGAAACGGGAGGTCGATAAAATCTACCTCCTTCCACCTCTTCACAGTGTTTTATGGCATTTAGTGAGAGCGAAAGTATAATATTTTCTTTCCTCTAGGAGATTTTCTCCACGTCCCGTATTACGCGGGCTGTTAAATGGCTATAAAATTAATACATAAATAAATAAATTATTCCATGAAAAAACAAATACTCCCGCCTTTGTGTAGTAATGGCAGAACCACCGCCATCTCTCCCGTGAGTGTCGCACATGGCAAATGGGCAGCCAAGAGCGTTCCTCATAAAAATATACCACCTAGCAATACACTGATTTACCTGCCCGATAGATTTTAATAAAATAGGCTTGCTACCAACAATACACATTCATCCATCATCGTAAACATCTATAAATATTTTTGAATCGATGAAACCTTAAGCTAAACCCTTTGCCTTACCGAAAATAAAGGAAAATATTGAATATGGCTAGAAAGTGTTGGACTCGGAGCCACAATAATGTAGAGTATTTTAAAAAAGTTATTAAGCAGAAATGTCAAAATGGCGTCAACGCAGGACGCTTGGTATATTTCTTTACTTGGTTTAGCTGAACATTTTCGAACATCAAATCCTCCTGACATAAAAAGTTGTATTCAGTGCCTACAAGCCGTATTTAATTTCAAACCACCCCAAAGAGTCGAGGCCCGAACTCATTTACAACTCGGTAATATCCTTCTGACACACACTAAAAACATCGACTTAGCGAGGACGCATTTAGAGCAGAGTGTAAGTTTTTTCTATTATTTTGTGGATTATAAAGTGGTGCAAACCGAAATAACCCTTTAGAGAGTTTTAACAGTGATACTGTTGCAAGGCGAAGTGGAGTGGCAAGTGTCATAAAATGTAAACAATGAATTTGAAATGGGTCAGTGTGGTGTTTTGATTGCAGTGGTGCCTTTCTCAAACCATTAACGGGTTCGACGATGTCAAGTTTGAGGCGGCGAGTGTGCTGGCTGAGCTGTTCGAGCAGCAGGGTCAGCCTACTCACTCCAAACCAATTCTACGGAAAGCTATTGAATTGTCACAACATAGTGTTTATTGGCACTGTAGACTGATATTCCAATTAGCAGTGAGTGTCAAAACTATTTATTAAATATTATAGTGTAAGAAGTGGTTTTTGTGATTACTTTTATGCTTTTATATAATTTTGTAATGTTCCTGTTAATAATGATGGCATTATAATCAATAAATTCAAAAGTGTATAACAATATAAACAAAATGAAAAATAGTTTGATTCAAACAACGGAACATAATGACATTTCCAAATTTCTAGCAAATCCATGCAACAGAGCGTGAATATGAAGTGGCAAGCAGTTTGCTTGGAGTAGGAGTAGATTATGCACAGATATCTAATGCAGCATATACAAGAGTACTGTTCTTGCTCAGTAGGGTGATGGTGAGTCCCAGTCTTTATTTATTTAATTATTAAATTCATCAATCATCATCAAAGGAGTGGATGATTTTATGACAGTTGACCAAAATGTATGGACATAATAAACTAGCTAACTACCAACCCCTCTAAGGCGATTTTTATTTAACTGATGATTTATGACATTTTATCGTATGGAGGAACTGTCAGAAACTGATGGTTAGTTTTAATCGCTTGATTTATGTGTTGGTGAACTTGGGCCTTAATCTCTGAATAGGGTAGGCAAATTATGATGATGTTATGTTCACCAACATAATAATTGCTTTTAAAATTATATGTATACATATAATAATTTACACTGACTTTTGTGGAGTCAATCATAAATTACTTATACAGCATTTAATTTGATTTTATATGTTATTTTATAAATCCCTTAGTTTTAAGAAAAACATTGTTGTAGTAAATAGGTATATTATTAGATATTTGTTTAGTACTATCAAAAAAAAGCAATATTTGTATACTTGTAACTCCCTAGAGGGTTTAAATACAGGATTGTCAATTCCAAATACTTGATACTTTATAAAAATGAAGTTTAGTTCCCCATATATAATATACAGGATCTATTATAGCGAAAAGACCTGGTAAAGATTTGTTTCAGTTAAAAGGAGAGTAAAAAAAAATATTTTTATTAATAACACAAAGTGCAGATTTTTTATTAAAGAGCAATTTTAAAGTTGAGTAAATTAAGTGAAAAATTTTTTTATCAGTTATCTTTGTTGTTTTTTACTATGTCAGTATTTTATTAATATGTTTTTTTGTATTTTATTTAAATCTTGGCATCAAATAGTGTTTCAATACAAGGGCAATAAACCAATAAGACCTATCAAGTTTTTTGCTTATTATAAGTTATAGGTATACCCTCTTATTGGCAGAGGCATGGACAAAGTTAGTCATAGTTTTAAACTGATGGTGTCACTTTTATTTGCTAATTGAAAGACAGAGTTAGCATCACTAACTTTAGTCCATGTTTTATAATAAGGGAGATAGGGTTTACACTGTATTACCTAATATTATTTATATATTTTCAGAAACTAAATAATTATTATGAGGCTGTTACTTATATTTATATCTATAAAAAAATATTAGGCAGAGGCAGGCCATACCATATTTTCTGTGGTATAATATATGAATCATTAAAAAAAGCTTCCCATTATCAAATAAATAGGTTGTTGATATTTTTTATTTCCATCACCCTCAGTTGCCTGGGAGTGATAGCTTTTTAGCAATAAGGCTGCCTATTGTACGTTTTCTCTAGTTGACACAGGTATAATATACACATTTTACTTTTACAGTTGCTGTTAATAGACAAGAAAATTCAAGAGGTTTTACCACTTTTAAACCAAGCTGGACACCTGGTTGATTCATGGACTGGCAGTCCACACCAGAAAGAATATCTTAAAGTCTTCTTCCTTGTTTTGCAGGTAAGTCTATTATTAAGTGATTAGAAGACTATTTTTTTGTTTATGTAAATCTCTTCCCTTCTTCTCCCTGCCCTTAAGCGCCTCCGAGACTGTCAAGAGGCTTTGCGTCAATCACGTAGATTTTAGCTTGCATCAATCATTTTGATCGTCTACAACACTCGCTTGAAGCTTGAGTCAAATTTATGAGCTTGATATGCGCTTGGTGTGATTTAAAATGTATGTATGTATAGTCTCAACCCTCTTGACAGGCGTGTCAATCACACTGTTTAGCAAGAACAACAGAAAATCTACGTGGTTGCGCTTTATCCTTATCTAAGTAGGGTCGGCAATAGGCATGACGAAAGAATCCATCCATCGCTTCTTAGGTCGTCCTCTAATTCTAGGTCCATACACATCCATACGTCACTTAGGTATCTCTAGTTATGTATTATCTATTCTAATCACATGCCTGTACCAAGCTGACACTGTTGCGCCGATGAAACATCG
Organism: Cataclysta lemnata; assembly: GCA_963931975.1. Classification (NCBI taxonomy): domain Eukaryota; kingdom Metazoa; phylum Arthropoda; class Insecta; order Lepidoptera; family Crambidae; genus Cataclysta; species Cataclysta lemnata. The sequence goes on along the minus strand of OZ008356.1, from coordinate 10,984,454 downwards.
ATCGATTGTTGTTTCATCGGCGGTACTTTCAAATAGAAGTGTGTGACGTAAATCCTAAAAGTATTACAGATTACGGTGTTATGCCTGAGACTTCTATTGGTATTTTATGCTAATCCTTAAAAAAAATAACCCTGTACATATAGATCGGAGTGTTTATTTGTAGTAGGCAGTAATCACAATGTATTACAATAACGGTGTAATTTTTAATTAAATGCTACTTGCTACCACTAAGAAAAACGCACCACAGAGTAGAGAGATCAAATAACGTTAATGAGTATTTAACGTCAAAAAATTACAATTAAAAACTAGTCGCTATTCTTACCGGGTCTATGGTCTAGATTTGAATAATTTTTTTTGACATTAAATACTCATTAAAGTTAATTGACGTCTTTGAGTGCGGCAGTTAGGTAATTAGGGGCAAGATCCAAGGGGCAATTCAAGTCTTCACCAATTTTACAAAGTGCGTTCTGAAAATTAGTTGCGTGGCGTACGCCACATCATCTCCCATCATATATCTAATACAATTTAAATACTGAGGGCCTGTTTCACAATCGACGGGTAAGTTCTGGATAGCTTACTTGGCAGATAATTTGACAGTTGTAATATGAAATTTATGCGAATAGAACTGCCAAGTAAGCTGTCCAGAAATTACCTGTCGATTGTGAAACAGGCCCTTAATTTTTTTTAGAGTTAGCATGTTCGTTATAAAATACTGTAGGAAGTCTGTATCTGGCAAAAGTTGTATCGCGTGAGCACTTGCATTACAATAGACCTATTAAGTAAGTAGTCATTATTTATCTCTGTCTTCAAGAGATTTTACTCACGTTCCAGTTGTTTTATAAGACTTGTTACTTACTAATAACTAGACAAGTTGGGTTGTCTGTTCCATGGTCCCATGTTGAGCACCGGTATCAGATGAATGGTCTATTTATTTTATATCTTTTTAAAGAAGTACATAATAATAGCTATATTTTAGCGACTTCTATGCTGGCCTGGGAGCGAACAAATAACGTAGAATAGGCCAGCCCCGACTCATCCCATGGGTGTCATAAAAGTCGACTAAGGGAGATTACCCCGTATAGATCAATAAGCACCTTGGGGCACCCTAATAGTGGAGGGTAAACCACCAACAACAGCATACCCAAAGAGGGTTAGTGTCAGGCAGGCGACTGGCTGTAAAACCTAAGCCAAAACTTTGAGCAGTACGGATTGGAATGTTGTCATTCCAATCACTCTCTCCGTTCATCGGTTTCTCGACATGGTCCGTTCCGTCTCTTTTCTATACATTCGTTCATCACTAGCACCTTTACGGTGTGATGGATGATATGAAACAAAAGGGAGTGGATGGCTTGATGACGTCTGACCGATATGGAAGGAAAAGGAAACATACTGCACCGACCCCAGATGGACTGGGAACAGGGCAGGGAGAAGAAAACATAATAGTAGCTATAAAGAAAGACTCTGACTGAACTCTAATAAATGCAGTGCGTAATATTCATTGTAGTAAGACATCTCAAGGCTCTGGCGCGTTCAGTATTGAATGCGTCGGGTTCAATCGTTGTAGACTGATGAGTAATGGGCAGCAGCGTTCCACTTATGCCACCTAGCAATGTACTGCGATTTCCGTCCCGATAAATGGCAATGGGCTCGCCACCTATTGGGACATGGGACCTAACCTAATTGACGAAACGTGGGTGTTAGTTCACCTCTGCCTACCCCTTCGGCGTGATTTATGTATGTATATCTATGTAACTGCTGACTTAATTATGGATTGGAAATCAAATTCGTGTTTCAGGTATGCCACTACCTGATGGCAGGCCAGGTGAAAAGCGTGAAGCCATGCCTCAAGCAGCTGCAGCAGAGCATACAAACCATAATGGCGCCCACGTGGCCCGATGATGACGGTAAGTTTGCGGAAGATTCTTGTATTATTTTTCGTTTTAGTCGTTGAAAAAATTGTTGAACTTGTTGAAGAAATGATTTTACTATAATATCCAGACCATAAGTTGACCTATGCGCAGCGCAGTAAAACGTTTTCAGGTGATAATGGAGATTTTGTGTATCTGTAACCATATAGCAACGTAGGGATTCCCGCTTCTGAAAGTTCCAAATTTAGTTTTAACACTTTTCCTTATATTACACCTGCGCAGACGACCGTCATTTTGGTTCAACTATATTTATGTCTTTGTCTTCCAATCTCTTTGTCGCCCTAACCCTGATCTATTTGATTGTGTGCCAATAATGTACTCGAGGTAAATCCTTTAAAGTTGTTTTATTTCAAATGTCATCATCATCACGAGAGACGCCCACTGTTGGGCATAGGCCTCCCCCAAGGATCTCCAAACCGGTTGGTCCTGCGCTGCCCCCATCCAGGACTTTTCCTCCTCCTGTCAGTCCTCCTCGCAATGTGCCCTGCCCACTGCCACTTAAGGTCCACTCCAGGTCACTGACCTCTATTAAACACGCTGGACTGAATAATAATATAAATAATAATAAATAATAAATATTTTTACACTCACACCTATCATCTAGCCCAAAGTAAGTAGTCTAAGCACTTGTGTTATGGATACTAGATGACGGGACATATATTTTTAATATAATTATGTATATAAATGTTGAAAATATACTACATAAACATATACACAACCATGACTCAGAAACAAACATTTGTGGTCATCACAAAGTTTGCCCCTACCAGGATTCGAACCCGGGACCTCTTGGCAAATACCCAGCAATCTAAGCATTCGACCAAGGCGGCCGTCAACTTAAATGACAAATGTTTCTTGTGCCGATTGGAAGCGCCCTATCTAGCGGCAGGGGTACTAGACATGACGTATGTTGCTTGTATGTGACGTTACAAATGCATCTTTAATATTAGTTCCGTGGACGTTCACCTTCACACACCAGTGCCATTAGCGTCAAGATGGCGATAATCAAACTTGCTTTTTTGGATGACAACCCACAGTCCAGCGTACTAGTATTATAGAGGTCAGTGCTCCAGGTCCATTTTAGGTGCAGCTGTTTCTTGAAGAGGAGTTAATTTTAAATGTGCAGTGCTCAAATATAAGAGAACATACATACATACATATGTCACGCCTTTCTCCCACAGGGGTAGGCAGAGATCACTTCTTTCCAATTGCTACGATCCTTACATACTTCTTTCGCTTCTTCCAATCTAATCAATCTCTTTATGCATGCCCGTCGGTTTCGGGTACTCTTGACCTGGCCCTTTTTTAATAGTCTTTCAATTTGATTATGAAAGATCCAACGATATAAGAGAACATGACGACAGGAAAGTTGATTGGTTTGTTTCCGTTCAGCGGTGTGCGGCAGCGCGGCGGGCGAGTCGTTCGTGTGGCTCTCGCGCCAGCAGCTGTACGTGCTGGTGTACCTGGTGACGGTGATGCACTCGGCGCAGGCCGGCTACATGGACAAGGCGCACAAGTACACGGAGAAGGCGCTGGCGCAGATCGACAAGCTCACTTGTAAGCGGTCGATTGATTTATTGATTGTTTGAGTTTTTATTTGAACACTATAGCTGCCCGGACTGACTTCGTTCTAGCAAAAGTTAATTGAAACTATTAAATAAATTAAACGTAAGAATATAGGAGGGACCACGTTGTTATTTGATTTTTATTTGAACATTATTTATTGCATGGAAGAACAAAGATAAGGAATACAGATTTTTTTCCAAGAACTATTTTCTTGATGCTAGAATCAATCCTCCGCAATGTGGTGGATTTAAATATTGATCCGATTTATTTATTTAGTTTATTTTAATTATTTTTAACTTTTACTGCTATTTTAAATAGTTATAAGGATTAAATTTATTTGTACACTAACCTGCGGATTGCAATTCAGACTGCAATAATTTAATTTCATGTGCATAGGTATATCTTTGTTTTAATTGTAACTAATAATTAAAATAAAACATTATGTGGTGCTGTTCATTGCACGGTCAACGTTACTTCAGAGTACCCAAAAATTGTCAAATTTCTTCAATCGATCGTCAACCTTAACTGGCATAGACGATTGAGAAAATTTTACCGTTCTGGGTAGTCTGAAGTGCTGTACTGTACATAACATACAGTTGACCATAGCGTGTATGCGTACAAACATTTGAGGCGGGCTGCCGCGTCGTGCGATTGTCAGTTAGGACACCTATTCGAGTTCAACAGGTTTGATTGCGAGTTCGTACTGGTAAAATTCGCGCGAACCTGTGATGATTGCGCAATCGCGTTCTATTAGCCCCTCCAAAGTCGCCGCCATGTTGTGCAATTTCACGCTTACGTCAACTGGCACCCCCCCCCCACCCCTAGCAAAAACGGCGCGTCAATTTAAAATGAAAATATCTCTAAAATGTTGTATGAAAGCTATTTTATAAATGTTGTGTTTCTGAAATCGTTATGAAACAAGCTATCTAGTGTTCGTACACATTAATACAATAATACTGAAAATATGTTATTAATTCTATGTTGAAATCAATTTTTAAAATTTTTGTCAGTTGTATGGGAACACAAATGCAGCTCGAGTAGGTACAACTAGTGACTCATTCAATTCAGTGAAAATGGCGCCGTTTGGTTGTCATGTGTCATTATATGCCGTCCTTGTTCTTTTCTTTACGCGTTGCATAAGTTAGAGCAGTGATAGATAAAATAAACCGCGTGATGTTGTGCTTGCGGCTTGACAGCAGACGGGCGGTTTTTGACATCGACCTCCATGAGGTGGCGTGACAGACAAGCGGATAAAAAAGAGTTGGTTTCCTCCGGCAGCGAGCAGTTGCGGCGAGGAGACGAGCGGCGTGAGCGCCAGAAGCGGCGCGACGCTCGCGTGGCGCCTGCGCATGGCGCTGGTCGAGCACGCGGCGCTCTGCCGCCTCGTGGCCGGCGGGAAGGCGCACGCGCTGCACGAGATCGCGCGCGCCGCGCATCTGCTCACCATAGCGCCCACGCGTGAGTCACACACGCACACATCGCACCAGATAGTAGCCACGCGTCAAACACGCACACGTGCATACACGCATAGCACATAATAGTGCCCACGCGTGAGTCACACACGCACACATCGCACCAGATAGTAGCCACGCGTCAAACACGCACACGTGCATACACGCATAGCACATAATAGTGCCCACGCGTGAGTCACACACGCACACATCGCACCAGATAGTAGCCACGCGTCAAACACGCACACGTGCATACACGCATAGCACATAATAGTGCCCACGCGTGAGTCACACACGCACACATCGCACCAGATAGTAGCCACGCGTCAAACACGCACACGTGCATACACGCATAGCACATAATAGTGCCCACGCGTGCGTCACACACGCACACATCGCACCAGATAGTAGCCACGCGTCAAACACGCACACGTGCATACACGCATAGCACATAATAGTGCCCACGCGTGAGTCACACACGCACACATCGCACCAGATAGTAGCCACGCGTCAAACACGCACACGTGCATACACGCATAGCACATAATAGTGCCCACGCGTGAGTCACACACGCACACATCGCACCAGATAGTAGCCACGCGTCAAACACGCACACGTGCATACACGCATAGCACATAATAGTGCCCACGCGTGCGTCACACACGCACACATCGCACCAGATAGTAGCCACGCGTCAAACACGCACACGTGCATACACGCATAGCACATAATAGTGCCCACGCGTGAGTCACACACGCACACATCGCACCAGATAGTAGCCACGCGTCAAACACGCACACGTGCATACACGCATAGCACATAATAGCGCCCACGCGTGCGTCACACACGCACACATCGCACCAGATAGTAGCCACGCGTCAAACACGCACACGTGCATACACGCATAGCACATAATAGTGCCCACGCGTGAGTCACACACGCACACATCGCACCAGATAGTAGCCACGCGTCAAACACGCACACGTGCATACACGCATAGCACATAATAGCGCCCACGCGTGCGTCACACACGCACACATCGCACCAGATAGTAGCCACGCGTCAAACACGCACACGTGCATACACGCATAGCACATAATAGTGCCCACGCGTGAGTCACACACGCACACATCGCACCAGATAGTAGCCACGCGTCAAACACGCACACGTGCATACACGCATAGCACATAATAGCGCCCACGCGTGAGTCACACACGCACACATCGCACCAGATAGTAGCCACGCATCAAACACGCACACGTGCATACACGCATAGCACATAATAGTGCCCACGCGTGAGTCACACACGCACACATCGCACCAGATAGTAGCCACGCGTCAAACACGCACACGTGCATACACGCATAGCACATAATAGCGCCCACGCGTGAGTCACACACGCACACATCGCACCAGATAGTAGCCACGCATCAAACACGCACACGTGCATACACGCATAGCACATAATAGTGCCCACGCGTGAGTCACACACGCACACATCGCACCAGATAGTAGCCACGCGTCAAACACGCACACGTGCATACACGCATAGCACATAATAGCGCCCACGCGTGAGTCACACACGCACACATCGCACCAGATAGTAGCCACGCGTCAAACACGCGCACGTGCATACACGCATAGCACATAATAGCGCCCACGCGTAAGTCACACACGCACACATCGCACCAGATAGTAGCCACGCGTCAAACACGCACACGTGCATACACGCATAGCACATAATAGCGCCCACGCGTGAGTCACACACGCACACATCGCACCAGATAGTAGCCACGCATCAAACACGCACACGTGCATACACGCATAGCACATAATAGTGCCCACGCGTGGGTCACACAGACAGCACACACGCATCACATAACAGGGCCCGCGCGCGAGTCACACACACATGCACACACGCATCGCGCAGCATAAAGGGTACGGGTGAGTCACGCATCTATTACACACGAATCAATCTTTTTTGCGCTGCACAAGATCGCGGGGGCCGCGCACCTGCTCACCATAACGCCTACGCGTGGGTCGCATGACACGTATCGCACACAGGCATACATACACGCATCGCATAACAGGGCGTGCGCGCGTACAAAATAGTACGCGCATACAAAATAGTGCGCACGCTTGAGTCACGCACACGTGTACACACGTATCTCAAATCGCATTGCAATAAATAGTAGCCGGGCGTTTTTCAGAACACATGTACACGTGACGCACCAGAACTGATTTTTGTATATTAAACATTTTATTGTGTTTCTTTTGATAAAATACTCTGAAAACTAATTATAAATTAAAAAAAAAAATACTTCGGTATTATGAAAAACAACGTGATAATCCTAATTTTTATGACCAAAGTTCATAGGAAAATGTTCCGGTTCGTCACAAACTAAACATGTAATATATATTATTTAGCCTTATTTTAGCCTGAATTCGAAAAGAAATGTTCTTAAATCTATTTATTAGTTCAAGATACGCCTGTAGAGCATAAAACAGTGACACTGTTCAGTTAATATAATCTTACCTGAGACTTAACAGTTTCTACAATGTAGGTGGGACATGGATATTTAAATTTTTTTTTGCTGATACTTTTATGATATTTCAATAATAGTGATAAATAGATTGCACATGATAGTCAATTTTGTAACTTAAATGTATAATTATTATATATACATTCAGTTTATTAGGGTACGGTGCATACAAAAAATATAAAAAATAAACTTAAGTCACCCCAAATTCGTAAATGTACATCTTTTTTGAAAAACGCCCACACACGTATCGCACACAGGCATACATACACGCATCGCATAACAGGGCGTGCGCGCGGACAAAATAGTACGCGCATACAAAATAGTGTCCACGCTTGAGTCACGCACACGTGTACACACGCATCTCGAATCGCATTGCAATAAATAGTAACCACGCGTGAGCCACACACGCATTGCACAGAGATTTGTACACACGGGTCGCATAACAGAGCCCGCGTGTGAGTTACACAGACATATACACATGCATCATATAAAATTGTAACCACGCGTAAAACGCTCACGTGCATAGGTATACGAATCTCTCACCATAGTGGCTACGTGTGAGTCACACACAGACATGCACACACGCATCGCATAACAGTGCCTGTGCGTGAGCCACCCACACGTGCATACACGCATCGCTCAGTACCACTACAAATCATTCACGCACCCATTCACACAGGAATCGGTCAACATAGTGCCCACGCGTCAGTCAGACAGACATGCACACGCGTTACACAAAATAGTACACACGCGTGGGTCAAGCATTCATTCTGACACGAATCGCTCGAGTTACACACACGCATTGCACGACACAGCACCTACGAGTGAGACACGCACACCGCATACGCGCTACAGCCACTCAAACATGCACACACATATCTTTCACCATAGAGACTACGCGTGAGCCATGCAAACACATGGTATCGCTCATAGTAGTGCATAACATACAGGCTACATATGAGTCACGGAACTCACACACGAATCGCTCATCATAGCGCTCACTCGAGAGACTACAGCGGGGAATTTACTAGACGGCATGCCCGCCGGGCGTCGCTTCTATAGGTCTATGCGATGTTTGCCTAGTGTATGACCGCCACAGTCAGTCTGGCCTAAAGAAGCGAGGTCCGACGGACATGCCCGTCTAATGAATTCCCCGCTTACCACACGTGCAAAGACGAATTTCTCACCATAGCGACCACGCGTGAGTCAACTACAAATGCCCACAATCATTGCTCACCATAAACGCTACGCGTACAACAACAAACTCCGTAATAGGTCTCCGTAACAGCATATGTTCTAAGTTTGATTTTAAGTATGTGTGTTTGGTTTGCAGCGTGCAGCGCGGCGGCACACACGCCCCAGCTGCACTGCCTGTTGGGCCTGTACGCCATGTCTATGAACTGCATGGAGGCGGCCGAGGCACAATTCCTAACCGCCATTCACGTGAGTAACTCTTTAGACAATATACTTTTTGTGTGTTTTGTATGAAGTCTATTTAGGTATTATAAAGTTTCTTTGTAATAACTTTGAATGTTTTATAATTCACACATAATAGTATGTTCAGTGTCTTTCTTTCAAATAAATATTTCGATATGATATACATAATATTCAATGTATAAAAACCCTGCATTCAATACAACGGTATAGACATTGTACGGTCGCGGTCAGAAAATGTTTACCAGTTTTGAGATTAGATTAGATTCTTTATCACACTTTTTTCACTAAAGTAAAAAATTCCATATCAAGTTGCATAATACCTTTTAAACATTATTATGCAAAATGACACACTGAGAACAACAAAGAGAAAAAACAGAGGGGTTTTTATGAAACTCATTTCTCTATTTGTTGAAATGACATTTTATCAAAAATTATTGTTTGAACATCATTTGGACAAGAGCAAAATTTTACGAAAGAAGGTTTTCTTTCTTCAAACCTTCATAGTAGTCAGTCCATCTCCAAGAGCGATTGATTGTCAGATCATTTTAAAAAACGATAATCTATTGTCAATCAAATTATTATGAAATAGACATTTAGAACTTGTGACCTAAATGTGTGTATGCAATTGTGATCCTTAAGGTGACAAACATTTTCTGTCCCCAACTGTACAATGATCATGATAGCAAATTAACAGATAGAAAACAATAATACAATAATACAATAATACAATAATAATATGATTAATATTTATTAATGTACATGATAATAATAACAAATACTATTATTATTGCCAATGTAGTCTATATTGGCAATATAATAGTTTTTGTTATTATTGAATTGTAATAAATAATTTCTTGTTTTGTAGATGTCACAAGAAAGGGATCTATGGATGTTTGCTAAATTAAATTTGGCCATAGTCTACCTCAGAGAGAGGAGGGACAACGACTTGGCAGTACTAATGGAACAGGTAAATAACTCTGTTTATACGTCAAGAATATACTCTTTAGGTCTACACTTTATGACATCTTTCAGTTTTTAATGTGTCGTAAAGGGAGAATCGAACTTGGTTGGATTGTTATGTTGAGGGTTATTTAAATAGGTAATACTAGTAAACTGGTTTCCGACATTTTATGTAATTAAATGTTAGCGATTCATGAGTATTGTTTTATATTGTCATTGTTTAATTGTACCTTATAAGGATGAACCATAATTTTACTATACAGTACAACGCCGATACTCTCTATTCTTCGTTTTCCACAGTATAAATTAGTTCTAGTACTTTCCCCGATGTGACAGGAATGTTTAGATGAATGTTACGTAACTAGAGGTATTGATGTGCATGGACCTAGAATGAGAGGAAAACCTAAGAAGCGATGGATGGATTGTGTGAAAGAGGAACGAGGAAGAGGGGAGGGAGGGGAGAGGAGTTCACGCTGAGGTCACGTCTCATAGAGGAGTGAAAGAAGAAGACATGTTTACTTTGGACTATATAAACTATGGACTTTTCCCGACCCGTGCCAAATAACCTGTGGTGGTTTGCTTAGGTGAGACCAGAGTCGCTGCCTGCGTACGCGCACGGGCTTCGCGCGGCCTCCTACTACGTGCTGGGGCTCCAGGCCTTCTTCCAGGCCCGCTACAACGAGGCCAAGTGAGTGTCCTACACCTATGTTAATAGTAGACTCTACAAGGTGTAACAGAGAGGTGTAGTCATATTTAAAGGGGTTATTCAGGCCATCAAACTGAACAACTTTCGCTGAGGGACCAAAATCGAAATCTCAGAAAAAAAATCACTTCCCCACACAAACTGTAGTCAGCTGGTTCTCGGTTTAGTATGTGGAAGTTATTTTTTTTCTGAGTTTTGGATTAGCGAAAGTTGTTCAGTTTGATGGCCTGAATAACCCCTTTAAATATGACTACACCTCTCTGTTACGCCCAGTATACCAAGGGCGATAAAACATAGAACGTCTCAGATCGCAAGTATTTGACGCCCGAGCTGAAGGCGAAGGCGTTTAAATGCTAATTTTTTTATCGCCCGAGGTAAGATCATAGTTTTATGTCATCCTCTGACCAGGAAGTGGGATTTTTTGTAGCGGGAGGAAAAGTCCACTTTATGGTCAGGTGTGACATTAAAATCTGTAACGTAGAGTTTTAAAATATAATAAAATTATTATTATAGTTATTGTATCAAAATAATTTATAGACATATTCCTGACCTATAGTGAGTAGTGGCAGTGTTCGTTTACCTGCCTGATAGGTGGCAATGTGTTCGCCCTCTATTACTTGAGATCTAACATAGTCTATTATCATAGTCATACACCCGTATTCATAAACATTGCTATGAGGTGGGTTAACGCACCGAGTCCCAATAACCTATTCATAGACAAAACCTGTGTGACAAAATGCATTGAGAAATGTCTTACTTCGCACCGTGTTGATTCTTTACTAATGTGTGTATTGTTTGTGAATACGGGTGTTAGTCTACTATCGTCAGTATTTGTCTATCTTTAACAAAGGTTTGCTCATTGGGAATGGCCATCATCATCATCATCACCAGCCCTTTAATGTCCCCACTGCTGGGGCTCGGGCCTTCCCTATGGATGGAAGAATATAGGGAGATTGGGCCATAATAACCCACCACGCTGGCCCAGTGCGGGTTGGTAGGTACTAACGACTGCAGATGCAGCCGGGACCAACGGCTTAACGTGCCTTTCGAAGCACGGAGGAACTCGAGATAGTAAATTTTTGGTCACCCATCCAATGGCCGGCCTTATCGCAATTGCTTAGTTTACGCAATCGCAGGCCTGCGCTAGCTAGCTCCGTTGGCTGATGATGGCCGTTAATTTATATTTATTTATTTTCAATGTGCAGGCGGTATCTCCGCGAGACACTCAAGATGGCGAACGCGGAAGACCTGAACAGGCTGACGTCGTGCTCGCTCGTGTTGCTCGGCCACATATTCCTGTCGATCAACAACTCGCGCGAGAGCATGAACATGGTGACGCCCGCGATGCAGCTCGCCAGCAAGATACCGGACGTCCATGTGCAGCTGTGGGCCTCCGCCATATTGAAGGGTGAGGCCTCTTGTACACACACGGTTTTTCGCCGTCAATATCTACGGTTGATTCGCTGTGTGTAGGCCCGGTCGCGTCAGTGTTGTATGGATCACTGTGGAAGATTTTAGACGGGCACGGTGCCGCCGCCGTGTACAGGAACAACAGCCGTGTTATACTATTATATTGATTATACCGCCTTAGGCCTCTTGCCGACGTCACGATTGTTCAACCGTACGGCGTGTTAGCACATATTGAGTATGTGGTTATAATGTTAATATTAATATTATTATTTGTTACCTAAGACAAGTAAACAGGTTCTGTTTTATTTTGGTTTTAGGGTGCTTTCTTTTCTAGATATGATTACGATTCAGAACTTCGAATATTTCGTAGTTTTTCAATATTTATTTTATTATGTGTATTTCAATTTGTCCACTGGCTAGTATCCATAACACAAGTGCTTATGCTACTTGATACTGAGCTTACTTTGGACGCTTAGCTAGATATCTATTTATTAATTATTTGAAAATCATTATTTGAATTTTAATTATTTGAATGTTAGAAAAATTATTACGAACAAATAAACGCCAGACAAATTGTCTTTTCCATAAATTTGACTTTTTTTTTCTGAGTTCTATCTCGTTGCGTTTACCTATTTATTATTATGGTTGTGTAAATTGTACCTATGTGTGCACAGACCTATACCGGCTGGCGGGCGACTCGGAGCGCGAGAACGAGGCGTACCAGATGCACTGCAACTTCTCGCAGGCGCTGCTCAAGGACCACTTCCAGGCGACGCAGCTGCCGCAGCACGCGCTCGTCAACTGGACGAGTGGGCCGCCGCCCGCGCTGCCGCCCCCGCCCAGCGCCTCGCACCCCGTCTAGCTCACTGCCCGCTCAACTGGTCGACAAACCCGTCACTCAGCTGGTCGTACAGCCTAACTAGCAAGGCTTGGAGGCTTCTCGTCTCAGTCATGACTTGTCGAGCTAACACTACCCACTCAGCCAGCTGTCTAGCTCGCACCGCCCACTCAACTGGTCGTCCAACCTGTCGAGCAAGACGTAGAGGTGTCCGAGTCATTAAGCTGTCTAGCTCATACTACCCACTCAGTTGGTCGTACAGCCTAACTAGCAGGAAAGCCTGGACTATAGCAAGACGTGGAGGCTTCTACTCTGGCTTCTCGTCTGAGTCATTCAGCTGAGCTAGATCTGTCTAGCTAACACTACCCATTTAGTTGGTCGTACAGCCTAACTAGCAAACACCATGTGGAGGTGTCTGAGTCACGTAGCTGTCTAGCTCATCTGGTCGTACACTATCCACTTAGCTGGTCGTACAGCCTGACTAGCAGGACGTGGAGGCTTCTGGGGAGGAGTCAAGACCTGTCGAGCTCCCACTCAGCTAGTCAGCTGTCTAGCTCATACTACCCACTCAGCTGGTCGTACAGCCTCAAGTGGTCGTCCAACCTACCTAGCAAGAGAGGAGGAGGAGAGAGAGGACGTGGAGGCTTCTCGTCTGAGTCATTCAGCTGAGCTGGACCTGTCTAGCTAACACCGCCCACTCAGCTGGTCGTACGGCCTAACTAGCAAGACGTGGAGGCTTCTCGTCTAAGCCATTCAGCTGATCTTAGGCTAGCTATCGTCGTTCAGCATCTACAGTTGCTGAACGACGATAGCTAGCCTAAGTTTTGAGTACAGTTTTAATGGACACTGCGACATGAACCCTGCGTCTACAATAGAACAGACTCGTGAATAAGAAATGAAGAGGCACTTGGTTGTCTAACCTGAAAAGCTAAGAAAATTCCAGCTTTCTGAGTCTATATTGTGATGCCAGGCCTGCACCTAGGTCGTGGCGGTACAGTTTTTATGGGCGCATATTTTACTCCAAACCTAACAGAGAACAGGCTTCAAGTTGTTAGGAATGAAGACTACAAAACTAAGAAAAACTAGCTCTCAGAGTCTATATTAAATTGTGAGGCCAAGAGGAATTCGTGCGCTGTACCTGTCATAGTTGAACCCTGAATTCCCATCACGAGCTAAAAAGTGAATACTCGGGTGGACAGACATTGGAATCCTGACTCATATCAAGTAGTCCAACATTATCTAACAATGATACTAAAAGCAGTCTCTTGGAGTCCTGTCAGCTTTCAAAAATACTGAGGTGATGTGGATTGAGCACTTAAAAGGCAAAGCACCTAAAAAACCTGGTCAGTGGTGGAATAATTGGAGTATTGTCATGTGATTGTTAACAACAAAATTCGTTGTCGTACTAAAATGTTTTCGTTGCATATGAGACAATGACGGAGGCATCTCTCGATTCTACTTTACTGTGTGATTTACTGTCGACAATGTGATAAAAGTTAGTGATGTCCAAACTCTGGGCTATACTTTAACTCAGGACTGTACAGCACATCAGTTGTGGAACGTTTGTGAGTGCTGGTGTTAAGGCATATTGGGACTATTAAACCAGGTACTCCCCGGTGTACAAATATTGTAGTGATTGTTCTACTTACGAAAACTCGGTGATCCAAACGCTTTTGAATACGAATGAGTGAATCGATAGATTGTAATTAGACCGTAATGCACTGGTGATATAAAAAGGTCTTTGACACGTTTTGTAAAATGTATTTGTGTAAGAGGAGTGTGATGCAGTGGCGCCATCTTCAGTCAAAATTTAATTTCTGTCATTTATATGCTTTATTGAACATTAATCTGGACAGGCCTACTGTTTGACACTGCGGGACTGTTAACTCCCAGACGCTATAATAGTACAACATTCATTGTTTCTACTTAAATAGATTTGGTGAGGTGGTATCCGGTAACAACCATTACCTGATTACATCTCGCCAAATCTATAGTTATGAGTCATTACGTAAGAAAATAACAGTTACTCTCATCCCAATTGAGCAAGAGAGATGAATAGATTGGTACATCACCAACTTCATACAATTAGTTGCTCTGCGAAGCCATGTGTTTTACATAGAAACATACGGTGCACCCTCACCAATAGATCTATGGGTTTTACGATTGTCACAATAACTTTAATCGAATCTGGCTCACGTTTTACTACTGATCGTACTTAGATCGATTGGTTTGGGGGCACCTGGATCAACTGTCGGCATAAGCAATTGTCTACCTGTTTTAAATTAACTTCTTGCCTAAATGTCTAGAAAATATAACTCCAACACTGTTTTAATTCTTATTTGGTGCAAAATTATGATCTTTTCAATTAAGAAAACTTTAATAATAATTCTGCAATATAAAATACCTGTTGTATTTCAAATACAAAAATGAAACATTACTTATTCATAGAAGTGTAGACCATAACTTTAGCCGAACTAAAGCCAAATACACAAGCGCTTTTTCAACGTCCGTCGCGTTCTAATAGAACAAATGCATTTTCCAAGCTTACGTTCACACGTCCCACCCTTTCTAACGCAACGCTTTTTTATCGAGCAGTGTTTCATTTTGAGCGCTGGGCGTTGGAAATTAAGGCTTTATTTGCATGAACATATACTTGGAAATGATTTGAACGCTTTTTTAACGGACGGACAAAGCTCCCGTGCGAATAAGGCTTAACAGATGTGGCGTAAGGTTTTTAAAATTTTATAAGAATATTCTCCTTGAAAAGGATTTGTAAGTGGTAATTTTTATCAAATAAACTTTGAAAGTTACAAAATTTAAAAAAGCTACTTATTTCTTTTTCGGAGGGAGTATTCTTTAAAAAATATATTTTGAAGACTGTACCTAATATATGTGATCAGTTGTCGGTGTGACTAGTGGTGGACAAGGATTGTCATAGAAATGTCAAAACTATGGATAAATTGTAGTTCCAATTTTCGCCGCGCGACGAGATAAATTGATGGCATTGCAAAAGTTCAGTCTCAATATTATTTTGTTTGTTTCTAACAAATTGGCGTTGGGTAGCATGGGCATCATTAGGTATTTAGGGCAATTGGTTCGCCCCCAATATTCCAAAATGCCTAGTTTTAATTTGATGTAACTACCAATTCACTGTCATGATTTCCTCAATTCGTAAGCTAAGACTTGTCCATTGATTATGCCACAATAATATGTATATCACTATTTTCTATTTATGTATATTATCTGAAATAAAACAACTTTAACGTATTTAACTCGCGTATATTTAGGCGTTTGGCATTGCTGTTCCTAAACCTGACGTTTCGTGGTCAGTCAGACTGTCAGTTTTCCCTTGACAATGGTCGCTGTAAAGTGATCGAAACGTCAGGTTAAATAATAATAACGCCATACGCCTAAATTTACACTCCAGACGGCCGGCTTAGTCGAATGGTTGAATCAGGTTCGAATCCTGGTAGGGGCAAATGTTTGTGATGAACACAGACATGTTCTCGAGTCATGGTTGTTTATTATGTTTATGTAGTATATTTTAATATGTAGGTATATTAAAAACGTGTCCCTCATCTAGTCAACAACACAAGTGCTTATGCTACTTTTGGCTAGATGATAGTGTAAGAAATATTTATTTATACGTAAGTTAAATCTGTTGACTTTGTTTTATTTCAAATATTATGTATACTAACATTATGTATATTATTGTTCTTATCTGTGTAAAGTCAATGGTTTTTGTCCACCAGTGAGTGTTACAAGTACAATATTCTGTTACTGGCTTTAAAAAGACACTACAGAGACGTGATATTCCGCCAGTGACTTAACTAGGATTAGTGATGGTGTGAGTGTTTCATGATCTGAGAATACGTAAATTTGTTCGGAGCGGAGTGCGCACTTGGAAATGCGTGTTGATGAAAGACGGGACACGTAGTTTTGCACACCTACTGCAATTTAAACTTAGTTCTTACTGTGAAATATTAAAAACTTTATTGATATATACTCATTATAAAAATCTGAATGATAGTGCAAAGTGCAATAAAGTTTCACCTCTTCTTTCTTAATTTTTACCAATCCCTGTTATTGATTATTATTATTATTATAAATTATCAGGCAGACAGTTGTAAACTGATAGGTGCCTATATCCTGCTATTTTATTAGGTTTCTTTCACGTATTGTATAAGTATTTGTCAAGTCGGTTCTTAAATTGGTTGATGTTTTATGCTGACGTTCTGGAAGTTTATTCCAGGTACCGACTACTACTGAAAAATGTCTTATGTGGATTGTTTTTAGATGGCCTAGTACACGACACAAGATGTCTAACAAATAATCCGCTGTTTTGAATAAATAGGGTAAAATTGGTAAATACGGAACCATAACATTTTCTATTTTTGTTTCTAGACTGCTTCTTCTTCTTCCTGCACTAAACCGCTCTAGGCCAATCCTTTTTTCTTTACCAATTACTCATCCACTCCTCTGCTATCATATCGTAATTTACACAATTCACCATCTCTTCTTTAGTCTTCCTCTCCTTCTTCGTCATATTAATTTATTTTAATTTATAACACTTTCAGACTAAAATGAAAGTGTATAAAGTGTTATAAGTAACATTCTTTTTCAAAACCAGCTGTTGTGGTTTATTAAATTAACATTTTAAACAATGTAGCCAGCTTACGAAACTAAAGTTTCTACCTATTTTTTTATAAGCTATCTACCTAATCTGATTTACGTGTCCTATCCTTTATCAACACGAGATGGTTGATTGGCGACAAATAACTTTTCCATTTTATTTGATCCGAAAAATTGTTTGTAGATTAGTAAAATGACAATAAAATCATATCGGCATAATTATTGTGTCTGGGTGTCGTTTTCAGTGTAAATGTTATGTTTTAGTATGACATTGTTCATAAAAATTCAAATATTCTAATGGAGATTGCTTGATTTCAACATGTATGCTTGCCTACATAGAAAAAATGTGCATCTATGGTGTACACATGTAATATTCCTTGCGATATTATGACAAAAGTAGAATGAAACTGTTTAAGTGTTCCTCAATAGTCCTAACATTGTCATGTTGGGAGCAAGCAATCAAATATTTCGATTGGCTCAGTGTATTTATGTGATCTCATTCATTTTTCATAGTCACCACATCACTGCATAATGTCAGGAAAAGTCCAGTTTGTTTTAAATTTGTTATTCACTTCGCATGCATGCCGCTGTGGCTAGGGTGCTTTATCACCAGAGCTGTGCGAGGATGCGTTATGAGAAATATGTTTGACGAGGAACCAATAGAATCACTCCATTTTCAAACAGTGATACTATTGGTTCTCCTCAAACACATTCCTCGCAATTTATTCATCCTCGCAGAGCTCTAGTGGAAAAGCACCCTTAAGCATGGTTTTTTTTTCACATCAGTTTTAACTATATAGCTGTCTCTCTGCCTGTTGTTTTTTTATATGATGACATTTACAACAAATGCAATCTGAAATATTTTATAATTTGATAAAATATTTGGCATAAATGGGAATATAGAGTTTATCTTAAATTGTATAATTTTATTTTAAATATTTATCTAATGCAATCACTATTTCTATTGGTACATTATAATGCTGGTCCGCTGTATGGAAAATTAATGTGTTATCATGCGGATTGAAGTGGCGATGTTGAGAATTAAGTATATAGACTAACTTCTGTTTGCTATTGTAAGGTAAGACATAGCGCCAAAGGAGAGAGTATAAATAATGTCTTATTTTGCACAATAAAATAAATGTAGACGAATTTCGAGTAAAATATTTCCACAATTTTACGGACTGATAATAAATGTACATAAAGCGTCTAATGTGAACTTGTGTAAGAACAAAACAATGTCTCATATTTATTGAATAATTCTTTAGATTTATTTTTTCTTAGAAACGTGTTAGGTGCGAGCGAATGTTGTTGAAGATTTGGTTAATTAATTTTAAACTAGCATTTGAGTATTCGTCACGTGTCGTGTTTCAATGGATGAATTCGTCATCGGTAAATTATTTTAGTCTCAATTGTTACGAGTTTCCATGATCATTGATCGTATTAATTTTATGTAGTGTAGGTTATTGCTTTCCTAAAGCCTAGTATTCATCCGTTGAAGCATTGTTGGGGTCGCCGACCTTCGCGAGACAATGAAACAGTTAAACTTAATGTATACATTTTATTTTTAATATTCCCGTTCTGACAGTTTGTGGCCTTACGATTGGGGTGCACTCACTGTTGTTAATATGTAAATAAAAGTTGAACTATTGTAAATAATAAAATTATAAAATATATGTTTTTTGCTATACTTAAGACTTTTTTTTATTTAAATCTCCTCAAAGATTTTGGTGGTTGGAAAAAGAATTTCGAAAAATTAACCCCCAAAATCTTGGTACTAATTTTTCTAACATTTATATTATGTTGAAATTAAAATCGAATAGTTTAAATCTCCTCTTTATAGTGTTGGCTATTTTTGTGCTTTTTAACGGTACATTGAAGTTCATAATATGACAAGCTTAAAAAGCCTGCTCAGACGGAGCTATTTACGCGCAAATTCTTCAGCGATTTCGTGTACTTTACTGCTTAGAAAACACAATGTTACTGAAGCCCTTCATAAAAAGCAATGCATAACGAAACGCGTCTCGCTAGCGCGTAGTTCTGCCCCCGTAGCACTGGACGTGGTCACTTCTCCTTCGGGGGAAAAAATCTTTTCCTCGCGCTCTAACTCCGACTAAATCCCGAGCCAAAACACTGTCAAGTGGTAGAGAGAGACTTGTCCACGTCCACGTGCTATGCCCGCTGGATAGGGTCTAAGTGAAATTGCAAGAGTACTGGCTGCATATGGAGACCTCGCCGCCGGCGGGCTGCGCGTAGTGCCTGGGGTCAGGCGCCAGGTTGTTCTTGCGGTAGAAGGTGTCTCGCAAAATGGCGCATCGACCGCGATTGACTTCGCGACCGAGGAGGCGCGACTGCCTCTGCTGCCAACCGTAGTCCCAGTTCGTGGTGATCCGGAAGAAGTATCTGGGTGCATTCCACAAACCCAAAAATTGTAGTACTTTGGAAAATTAGCAGAAATGTGTAAATAATACGGCACAAAATCAAAACTGTAAAGTAAACACAAACCGAATGACAATTCTAATCTATCATAGGTACACTTATCAACGTTATCCAAGATCATTTGGCAGTTGTAATATGAAATATATGTCAATTAAACTGCCAATTAAGCTACTCAGAACTTACCCGTCGATTGTGAAACAAGCCCTAAATGTTAAAAATAGTAGTTTAAAGCAAATATAATAAATAGTGTCTGGCGTTTATATGAACGTAAGTATGAATGGTCCTTCGAGCCGGATAAAACCAGCGAACTATGAATCGAGAAATAACGATTTCTATGCAATTTACCTATACTCAATATCAACTCTCTATGACAGATGACCACAGTTAAGTAATTCATTGAAAAACTGCAAAGATTAAGTCAGTATTATAAGAATGGAGGCTGATAAAAGATGAAGTAGGTGCACATAAAAAATCCTTAGACACTGACTGTTGAGCAGTGTATTAAATTTTTTTTAATAGCCTAATGTGCTGTTGACTGCACATTGGTCTGTAAAGTCTGAAACATTCTTATTTTCTGTAAGTAGGTATCTATAGGTAACTTAAGAAATGTCTGAAACATACTTATCCTCTGGAGATTTCTTGTTCCTCTTGTTAAGATATTTGTCTGCCGCCCCTTTCTCCGTGCTACGGTACAGCATGTCCAGTAGTTCTGGCTCTATGGGCTTCATCAAGCTGTCGTCTTCCGAAGGCACCAGCTCTCGAAGCGGAACTTCCACCGGTTTTTCTACTGGCTCTTCTAATTTCTACGAAACATCAATGATTTCAACTACCTACATAGCATGCAGCAGCGATATATTTTCTTACTGTAAGTACCTATGTATTTAGAATAGGTACCTACATAACTTACTGTCGTAGGTAGGCCCACCCACAAAGTGGACTGACGATCTGGCGAAGGTCGCGGGAAGCCGCTGGATGCGGGCAGCGTAGGATCGATCGGTTTGTAGGTCCTTGGGGGATCCATTTACTGTCGAATTTTTAGGTACCTAGGTATCTACCTATAGTATACCTACCTATCTACTTAGTGTGGACGATGAATAGGTATAAATCATTTAAAAAAAACGACTTTCAGCTTGGTGGTCTAGTTTATATGTAATCTGCTCTGCTGCCACCCCCCGGCTAAAACGCGACGGTCAAAAGTGATGACTAACCGCTAGAAGCTCCTCGGCGAGCGCTATTGAGGCGTCCACCTCTCTCACCCTGCGCTCCTTGGCGTGACGCAGGACTGTCATGAGGTTCTCTTGGTACCAGCGTCTGTTGCGGCGCTTCGCCCTCTGCTCGGCCTCCGCGTAATACGCGTGGTTCATTTTGTGAGGCGCTACACGAGAATTTTGCAAGAAATAATGAATTTCGAAATGATAGGTGCCTGACTTATGTCATTATTGAAATTTGTGAAATAAAGTCGTATTATTGTCCTCTATGAATAAAGTCTTCTGAATAGAGGACAATCTTCTGTAAATTTATGTCACCGCAGATCACAAAATACAAAACATACGGGTACGAATTGAGTAACCTCCTCGGTTTTTTCGTCAGTTAAAAAATTGAAATCGGTACTAAAAATAGCACAACCGGAAAATTATTGATATTGTACCCTAATCACCCGCGGATGTCGTAGGTGTAAGGGTTAAGACAGCGATGAGTAGCAGGGCAGCAGCTTTCCTCCTATATATATATATATATATATATATATATATATATATATATAGATATATATATATTATATATCTATATATATATATATATATAAAGGCGAAACTTGTTTTTTAATACACCCTTAGGGGGGAAGACGTGACGTTTCATTGCCCAATAGATCCACATGGACCATACAGGATACATTACGTACCACCATTGTCCAAATAGGAATGCATTTATAATTAGCAATTATTAAATGGGCAGTGGTATATTTTTGGTAAAAATGAAATGAAAACCCATTACTTGAGTAGGTAATAAATATGCTAGTTTTTATTCTTTAACATTTACAGAATCCACATTGGAATGTACATATAACCTATTATTTACATCTACAAAAGTTACTTAATTAAATAAAACATAATTTTACAATACATAACTTGCGGAAATTACATGCATGCTGAAAATACTGCGCGATCAAATTATTCAAATCTATCAGTAGGTATCAGTCTAGTTTAAATTTATCAGATATTGTAAATTGTCCTTGTGTCTGTATCTTTAGCACTCTAAATAAAAAAAAAATTCTTAACTAAATTTAAAGTTTTTAACCAATATTCGAAAAAGGGACTTGATACAGTCACAACATTACTTAGCTTAAATGCAAACTTCCTCTATTCCATATATCACCACCGGTAGGACATGCCTAACCTTTAAAAAATTTACTACATGCAAGAGGTAGATTTGAATCAAAAGGGAGTGGATGGCTTGATGACGTCTGACCGATATGAATGAAAGAGGAAACACTGCGCCGACCCCAGATAGACTGGGATCATGGCATGGAGAAGAAGAAGAGGTAGTGTAAAAGGAAATAATATTCAACTATCCCTACCTTACCACTGCAGATCAGTAGAGATATAGAGGCTATGGAGCAGAAGGTTCCATATAATGTCTACCTATCAGGTGCGATTATTGGAAATTCGGGGACATTTGGTATATATATACATGCAAACATGATTCCGAGGAGTAAGTATAATAATAACTATTTATTTGTATTTTGGAAGGACAAAGATGTATAGACATAGAGCTGCTCTGATCGCTCCTATATCCTCACATTAAAACCAAATCTGTCATCCATTTGTTACATACATTAAAGCTTCAGTGCTGGCTCTGAGACCGCGCAGCCCTACGACCCATGACGGGGCTCCCGCCCATTTGTCGCAAAAGCCCGCGAAGCCCCTTGGCTTCTCTTATGCCACTGTCGAGCTGCTCAGAAGGCACCGCGCAAAAATCGTCTACCAGGGGCAGAGGTCCACTTAGGCGCTCAGAGTACTGAGCGAGACGCGACTGGTGTCCCATGGGCGACGTTTTCTCCGTAGTTTGCTGTTGTAACTGCAAAAAAAAAAGAATTATCAAAATCGGTTCACTCAGTCCAAAGTTCTGAGGTAACAAACATTAAAAAAATACAGACGAATTGAGAGCCTTCTCCTTTTTTGTGCAATTGGTTAAAAATAAAAAAGGTATTCCTGAAATTATATTTTAATAAACACCACGACTTTAATAAAGGGCTACCATTAAAGTTTTTGGAGTCATACATACCTAAATTGGCTTCTATTTATCCTAAAAGTAATAGATTAGGGCAAATAATGTTTATGCTCTGTGGGGTAGTATATCCACAGGACACACTAATAATGTAAAATATGATATTTTTGGAAACATTTTGACCATTCTCTCACATTGAATTAAGTAGGTAAGTTGTTGGTAGTAAGAGTAAATGTATATTTTTTAACCCATAAATAATTTAGCTTCTAAATTTTCCCATATAAGTTTATGTAAAGTAGCAATGTCAACTTATATGGTTCTATGTTACTTACTATACTCAGTATCTTAGAGAGTTTATTAATTTTAATGGGAGCATATAAGGGTAATGATTTAACCCTAACATACATGAGCAAAAACATCAACCTATAACATTCAAATGGAAAAAAATATTTTTGTTAAGGTTAAGAAAATTATTCGATTTTAATTTTAACATTATATAAATGTTAGAAAAATTAGTACAAAGATTTTGGTGGTTAGAAAAAGAATTTCGAAAAATTATGATCTTGAGACGGGAATCGAAGCTATCCGGGCAGGTGCCTGACTGCTCGGCCACCCAAGACACTAATTAACTTGTCGAAATTCTTCTAACCTTTACACTTCACATTGTAAGCCAACAGGTACCCTCGCGCAATGTAGAAATAAATTTCAAACATTCCAAAGCAGATATTTTTACAAATACCGTGCGTTCGGTTAAGCTTGGGTTTAAGAAAATTATTAATTACTTTAAATAGTTAATTGATTACCTTCCCTCTAAGTGCTATTATTTCATCCTGCAATCGTTTTACTAGCGCTGCGTCACTTTCATAGCTGGTGAGTGTAGGCTGTGGCATGCACTGGAATACAGTTGCCAGCAAGTTGTGGAGGGACACCAGCACACTGTCTTGCCAAGCTCTCGTGAAGTACAGACTGAATGAAGGATTTTCCTCTGGCTTTTGCACATAGGGTAGCACTGTAATTTAAACAATAGAATGTTATTATGAAATTGTTATGCAAACTTAAGTTAGGAAGACTACAACCATGCTTGAATTTCTAAGTACGATTAAGTATAGTAATTGATCACCAACCAAACACTATCAATTTATGGTAGCAAATGTGAGTTAATTTTATTATTTATTTCTCATTCATTCAATATGGAATTGGTGATAAGCATATCACATTAACGGTTCCCAATAGAATCTACCAGTTGCCTATTTGGATGGTTGCTGTAGGGCTCATTTCATACTTTGAATTAATAGCTAGGTCTTTGAATAGGTGCTGAAGCAGTTAACACTTAATTATATAGGGACAAAGAAAACAGTTTTAAATGCAATATTTAACTTTCTCTGGCAATTATCTGAAATTTTTTATAAGTAAGTAATATAAAGTTCTTACTGAACCAGTCTCTCCATTCATTTTGTCCTTGTAGTTCTGGCAGCATTTTAGAGAGAAACTCTGCTACTTTCTCATTTCTTACTCCACCAGTACTTTGAGCTGCAGTAACTAAATACAACTTGTAAAGGCTGTATTCAAGTTTCCGAACAGCTGTAATAGTCAACGCATGAAAATTAGAAAGGTGAAGTGAATTTTTATTTAAATAAAAACATTGGGTTAAATCTCACCAGGTTGTACATGAATTTCTAATTTTGAGAAAACCAAACTGTCTAAATGAAGCCAATATTCTTTCAAGCCATTTAAATCGGAAGTATTAATAAAATGAATGATTTGTTCTATAATTTTGTCTACCCTAAATCCTTTATCTTTGTCAGCTTTCAGATCATTATCGAAAGCCTTTACAGTTGAACTAAAACCTCTGAAGAGTAAGTACTCGCGAACTAATTCGTCCACACATTGTACATGTGCCATTACACAAAATATAAATAATTATCGTTTTGTTTGTTTTGTTGAAATCTATCATTCACAACCAAACCAAAGCAAGCAAAACACTGAAATATCACACACAGTGTCACTTTATTTATTTGACAATTGACATTTATCCACTAGCGCCAACTAAATAATACTAATAGATGCGTTCAAGGCTATCCGTAATGCGCAAACTCCACATGCAGAAATATATATTAAATAAATATTAATCCAACTACTTACTATGTACGACCAAAAATATATACTTTGGTGGTTTTAAGATATGAATTATATTCTGCTATTTATTTTATAGTGCTATTTTATCAAAGACCACTTTTACTTTGAACTCCCTTTCACCATTGCCAACACATTCAAAATAATCAAAATGTCAATCGCCTTCACTTCAATCAGCTGTCGATTTTTTATTAAAGACATTAAAGTTATTTATTTGTGCTTTCTTTCACGAAATGTGTTTTACTAAATGAGAAGCGGGAAAAGAGTTCCATTTGGGCGGTCCAAAGTGATGTTAATGCCGTGAAGTGTGTGCCATGGTGTGAGGGTGGCGCCCACCCAGAGAGAGTCAGTGTCGGAGCCCCAGGCATGCAGGGGCATGGCGGGCGAGGCTGCGGGCACGTCGCGCGGCCAACGCGTCTTCAAGATCGTAGTGCTGGGCGACGGCGGTGTCGGAAAGTCGGCGGTCACTCTGCAGTTTGTCAGTCACAGCTTTTTGGACTACCATGACCCTACTATAGGTACAAACTAATGTGTTTTCACTCTGCTCCGACTAGTTACTTACACCTTATATGAAGTGGGTTCTCAAAATGTGTTAATAATATAGCATTCCTATAATTTACATTATTAGGGACCTGTGTTTACATATTTGAGGACTAACACTTAATTTAAAAAAAATCTGTTTTTAGACTTACAAGTTATCCATATCAAATAGTTTTGAATAGTGCACATTTGAAAGATTTGTATTATAAATAAGCTCAACCTTCCTAGGTAGAAATCCACTATGAGTAGATGCTGAGTCTATTAAATTCTGTTTGCAGAGGACTCGTACCAGCAGCAGGCCGTAATAGATGGTGAACCAGCCCTTTTGGACATTTTGGACACCGCTGGGCAGGTAAATTTCTGATTATCTAATAAATATTAAGCAAATTTCATTTTAAACAACAAAAAGCCTTACAGATTTGACTTGCCTATTAGGTGTTTGGTGTTGTTATTATTTCACCTCATATTTCCTCTTCAATTCATATCGGCCAGATGTCATCATCATCCATTACACCAGAATGGTGCTACTGATGAATTAATGTATTGAACAGTTATGGAAGGGACCAAGTTAAGAATAGAGTAATTGGGATGACATCATTCCAATACATACTGCTCAAAATTTTTGCTTAGGTCTTACATCCAACTGCCTGCCTGACACCAACTTTTTGGGTAAACATCTTTTGCATTTTGTAATGAAATTAATTGCTTATTTCAGGTTGAGTTCACGGCAATGAGGGAACAGTATATGCGCTGTGGTGAAGGCTTTGTGATTTGCTACTCAGTGACTGACCGGAGGTCGTTTCGTGCAGCTGCAGAGTACCGACGTCTGCTTGCTCAAGCAAGACCAACAGAGAGGCTGCCTCTGGTCCTTGTGGGAAATAAACTAGATCTGGCTCCAAAATATAGACAAGTAAGCTAATAAATAACATTTGTGTAAATTAATTTAGTACATTGTATTTTATATTGTAACTTGGATACTTTACTCTAAATTAGATTGACATAGGTTAGCATATACGTTACAAACACATAATGTATGTATTAATTCAGAAACAAGCAAATACGGAGTGTGTTTGTGTAATGGCAAAATTGCAGTTCAAATGCAGCCAAATTGCATCAACATCAATGTGCAGTTGGCATGGAGTTTAACTCCCAACAAGCTGTTTGTGGTTTCAAACTATATAATATCAGCATCATTGTCTTACAATCTAAAGTCTATCCCCCTTATTATAAAACATGGACTAAAGTTAGTCATAGTTTAAAACTGAAATTTTTTACTTGCTGAATGAAGGACAGAGGTAGCATCAATTTTAAACCATTACTAACTTTAGTCCAAATTTTATACTAAAGATGTATGTGTATATTGTATTATTAAGTTACTGGTTTTCTCTTTACAAGGACACTAGTAATTGACAAATAAGGCATAAATGTTCACTTTGCAGGTAAGCACAGAAGAGGGCAAAGCTTTGGCAGTTCAACTCGGTTGTCCATTTTTTGAAACTTCCGCAGCGTTGAGACACTTTGTGGATGACGTCTTCCACGCTCTAGTCAGGGAAATACGCCGCCTTGAGAGGCAGAGGCAGGTATGGCACTATTCGCATTGTCAGTTAGCTGTCTGTTGAATGTTTGTAAAAGGCATAAGGAGGGACTTCTCGGGATTCTTGTCCTAATGGCTGAAAACTGAAAATTTTAGGTTAATATAGCAGCAGAAGAATGGGACTTAAAAAATGTCAAGTACAACCACACTTTTTATTTTGAGGTTGTACTTGATCTATGTTTTGGATGGTATTGCAGTGAGTTTAACCAAATATTTATAGAAGCCAGGGTGCCAAATACCATGGTGGGTGTGGGTATACCTACACTTGGGTCACAAGTGCCAAGCACTGTTTCTGACTTTCCTCTGGACCCGGCACCCGTACGATGAATCCATAGAATGCTAAGAGTGTGCAATTCAACTTCAAATTTTTAGAAAAACAACACCTCTTCAGTAACATCTTTACGGAAGACCTCTTCTATTAGATCCACTGGAACAACTATTTAGCAATAAATTGCGATTTACGTGCCCAACAGATGGCAATAGGCCTAACCTAACTTATTACGTACATTAGACTTATCATAATTGCCGAAACGTGGGCGTTAATCGACCTCTGCCTTTCCCTTCGAGATCATAGGCGTGATTTATGTATTGATTTATGTATTATTATGATTTATGTACACGTAAACAACTATTTTAAAATAATCATCATCATATCTTTCATCACCATCCCTTTTAATGTCTCCACTGCTGGGGTACGGGCCTTGCCTATGGATGGAAGAAAATAGGAAGATTAGGCCATAACCCACCACATGCTGGGCCAGTGCGGATTGGTGGGTATTAACGACTGCAGATCCAGGGCTTAACGTGCCTTCCGAATCACGGAGGAACTCGAGATACCTAATACATTTTTGGTCACCCATCCAATGACCGGCTTTAGCAAACATTGCTAAGTTTACGCAATCGCAGGCTAAGCGCGCTATGCGACTGCCCTGGCGAGTTCCTCCTTATATTTTAAAATCATGAATCGTTATGCCCACAGTCGTCGTTGCTAGGCACGGGCATCTCTTCCGGCGGGGGACGGCGGCGATGGCGGCGGCTTCGCAGCATCTTCGCACTGGTGTTCCGGCGGCGCCGCCGGCATGCCGTTCCATAGCACACCGAAGACGCCGCTCCCTCCGGCACGGCCAGCTTTCTCATCTGCCACAGAACTGTGAACGTCTCCACCGAAAACGTCGCTCACGTATGATGGTATCGTATAAAAAGGGCGCAACGGATATGCGTACGGATATACAGTGTGCCTAACCTAAAAATCACCTATGAAGTGCATACAAACTTTTTAATTTATCTGAAATTCCACTTTTGTAGAAATTAACGCGCAAAGAAATTAATCATGCCAACCTTGGCTAGTTGGAGAGGCACTGGAAGAAGATATTAACCAGGGAGTTTAGGAAGGTGCGCAGTTGAATTTTCAAAAATATTGTGCAGTATAAAGGTGGTGGAGATTTTATCTATACTCAAAATGTCATCTCAATTTAGTTGCTTAAAGCCCGGAGTTAGCAGTCGCAGATGACACTATAACATAGTTCTTGATAAAGCGTGGATTAAAAATGTCTTTTTTGCTTGTAAAAGTTAAGCAGCTGAACCTACCGAATTCGGATTGAAAGCGGCACACTGCTATATTATGTTAGTGTAGAGCCCCATTAGGATCGGATGCTGCGTTTCGATTGATAAAAAATATCAGGTCCAGTGCTGTGAAAACCTAGATACGAGTTTAGTTAAGCCGGAGAAAGCTCTAAAAGAAAAACAAAATTTTAAGCCCAATTAATCATTAACTGTGCACTTCTGACTCTTTACAATTTTGTATGTTACTTTTGCGTTACATTTTGGAAGATTTACACTCCAAATAATTTCTACCAGACTGTCAAGCCACATATTCTTTAGAGGCAGCCCACATCCAAGATCTTGAGCAGTTTAGGAACGGTCTCTAGAGAGAGAGAGAGATGGATAGAAATATGACCTTTTAAAGACAGATTTTTGCATTCTGGTATTGGCTTTCGTAAAATATATATTCATAAGTCAACTCTGATATATTTGAAAACCAGAACAGCAGTAGTAGGATAAAATAGGAGTAAAGCCTTATTGAAAATGTTGAATATTCGCAAGTGCATCAGTGGTTTGTGTTAGGTATATTATATACCGTATGTCAACCCCATAACGGCGAAAATTTTGTCTTCAACTGCTTCTGATGGATATGTGGCTTCACTTCCCACATGGACCAATTGTGAAAATTTGTGGTTTCCGCATTTTGCCAATGAGCGGTCTCGTTTTTACTACCTCATGTTAGTTGTTCTTAGTTGTATAAGTCGCTTGCTTTTTTTCATGGGACCCAACGCACTGGTTTCTTCACTATTTGGATTTTTTTTTACTTGCACACTTGTCATCTAGCCCAAAGTTATCTTATCAGGTAGCCTAGGCATTTGTGTTATGGATACTAGATATTTTACGGACATATTTTAATATATTAATGGCATCAATTAAAAGGTTCCCAGTGAATCGAAATAGGCCAGGCCATTTCATGGGAACTCGTACATAGGATCTACATACTCTCGTGATTCAGTAACTTCACACCTCTGCTTATCCTTGACAAACAGAGTGATTTATTTATTTTGTGGTAGAGATCTCCGCTTGCTACAGTGCGTTCACAGTTATTTTACCTCTGACGTTTCCATTTACGTTTTATGTGAGAGAAGGATAATAATATAACATTTTATTATGTTAGAGCACGATGATGAGAAGTGTCAGAGGTAAAATAACTGTGAACGCACTGTAGTTTGGATAAGTGAAGTATGATATATAAATATCGCTCACATCAGTTACTCAAAAATAAAATAAAAGAGACACAATCCAAACGCTTTTCTTGCAAAAATAAGCCTTAAAGCCAGACGTTTTAAATACACAATGTTACGAAGTATTTTTTTACATGTGCCATATTTTGAGTGATATGGTCTTATCGATCCTGATCGTTCGAAGGGCAATAGTTGAGCAATGCTTTTTTATACGACATAGTGTGATTTGCAGCGGCTTGTCTTTTAAGAGGCAATTAAAATGTTACTAGTGCGATTGGGTCCTCAGTTCCTTAAGTGTTTATTACGAACCATTATGCCAATGACGCGAAGAATTGTGACCTAAGTATTAGTAAGTAGCAGGAAATCACTGCAAGATGAAGGAATGAAAACATACAGTCCAGACCTCTTATTATGTAAGCCGATTTCCGTTGCTTTCATCTACCTGTCTCTCCCATTCATTAAAAATTCACTGAAATCGGCTTACATTATACGGAGTCTGATGAAAGTTGGCCTAAAGACGGGGAACATTGGGATACGATTTTTTAAATTGTACCTCATACCTATATCATTGAACACTGGTTATGTAACTGAAAGTTAAAGATTTAGTTGAGCAAAAAGGAAGCAAAATAAAAAAGGAAGTACGAAGAAAAGTTTCAATCGTTCTATCGCGTAGGGCGTAGACTATAAACCTCTATAGAAATTTAACTAGCCATAATGTTTATTTTTATTCTTCCTAAATTCTTCCATGTATTAGGAAGGCCTGTGTCCCAGCAGTGGGGACATTAAAGGGCTGGTGATTATGATGAATTTATATTTATTAGCATAAGTATTTGTTATGCTTTGGATCCTTTTTGCTTTACTACATCCATTACTGTCTCTAAGTAATATGGTGGTGATTTGAATCTAGTTTTAGTAGTTGTTAGACATGCTCGCAATCGTTTTGCGGTGATATAGAGGCCTACATAGTTTCCACATATAGTTGGATGAATATTGATATTATTTTTAATGTTAACCTGTTGCTATTCTTTGTAGAATCTTTATTATATCGTTAAATTGTTATATTATTTAAATTTCAGGGAACTAACTACTAGTAGTTTCTACAGTAATTTTTAGTTAAAAGTACTTAATAGTCACTGAGATTGTATTATAAAATTGAAGAATTTTGTTAATTAAAAAATAGTACCTCATTGTAATAGCAATTTACAGTAAAACCGTTTTATATCTGATTACTTTCCTAAGGATAAAAAAAGGTGTGCCGATATTGTATGTATGTCAAATAGGATATGAGAAAAAAAAACTCAGACTATAGATGGATATATTAT
This sequence comes from Cataclysta lemnata, assembly GCA_963931975.1. NCBI lineage: Eukaryota > Metazoa > Arthropoda > Insecta > Lepidoptera > Crambidae > Cataclysta > Cataclysta lemnata. The sequence goes on along the minus strand of OZ008356.1, from coordinate 10,952,950 downwards.
TGAACTGGATATTGGAAAATGTAGATAATCCTCGTGCCCATAGATTAGGAATTTTGTAGGATATACTATATATTATATTCTGTAGGGTATTTCTCGGACACAAATTTAATTTTGTACAGTCAACAGCACGTCAGACTACTACAAAATGGCAAAATTTCTCAATCGATTTTGTGCCCTATTATTACCAAGTTAAGGTTGACAATCAATTGAAGAAATTTGACAGTTTTGGGTAGTCTGAAGTGCCGTTGACTGTACATTATTTACATTGTTGCACATCGTCTCTTCTATATAACTGATGATAAATGTAGTTATTTTTAGAAAAAACCGGCCTTGTTGATTAGAAGCAGATGTCTTCCGCGATAAGGAACACGTAAAAGCAATAAGTAAACTTAGGGTGATTTTGAAGCGTATTTAAGATGTACGTCGAGCCATTGATAATTAGCTTAGTGTTAGCGTAAGTAGCTTGTACTTTGTATTATGTTACGCACCGACGATTGCGTCGCCCAGGCACCACATGGTTGTTGGAAATTTTAAGAATTTAAGACTTTTTTGAATGCTAGGCAGAGAAGCTCTTGCGCTTCATCGCACTTGATGATAAGTGACGATTAGGGCCTAAGATGGAATCCAGCGTCACCTGAAACCCTCAACCACAGAGGGGCTGACTGACTACCTTATCACACATTGTCGGAACACAATAATGCTGTTAACATTATTGTTATGGCGACAGATTTTGATAAGATGGTGGTGGAGCTTGCCATGCGGACAGAGAGAGTGATTGGAATGAAAAAATTCTAATCAATACTGCTCATGGTTTTGGCTTAGGTTTTACAGCCGGCCGCCTGCTGCCTGATACCAACCCTTTTTGGGTATGCTGTTGTTGGTGGTTTGACCTCCACCATTCGGGTACCTCAAGGTGCTTATTGGTCTACACAATCTCCCTTAGACGACTTTTACGACACCCATGGGATGAGTCGGGGCTTGCCTGTTAACGTTATTTTTTGGCTCACAGGCCAGCATGGAAGAAAACATCACCATTCACACTAAACAGGGATTATAAAAAGATCAGAATTCCTGTCCACCATGTCTACATAAGTTGAACAGGGACAAAATGCGTTACGTTTTTTTCTTTTTCCCGCTTGACCCCACCTGAATCATTGAAATAATTTCAAACGGCCGTGCCAAGCCCTAAGGACCCAGTCGTCGGTGCGTACACAATCTCATAGGACCCCGTGTCTAGTTAGTCAGTGGATTAAGCCCATAGACCTAATAATATTAATATGTAAAATTCCACGATGTTGTATAGTAGCAAAGTGTACACACAGCGGCGGGTCAGACTGTCGCAAACGCTTAAATTCTCACATTCGATTACGCACTCTGTGTGAAGAATGTTACAATTGAAAATGTATTGGTGAAATTGGAAACTTTTGCACAATCTGACGTGTCGTTGACGGTACAATAGCGTCTTGTAACCAAAGTGTAATTCCATTTAGTTACCAATGAGTTCGAGTTTGGTATTCGGTGTTACCTTATAGTACAATTAAGTAATGTAAGTGAGAATTGTCGAGCTCTTCGGTTAATCTGTGTGACAGAGACAGCAATAAGTATTTAAAGCATATTTATATTAGTGTATTGTACGGTGTATCAGAGTACGTTTCGGTGTCGTGAGGTGAAGTTGTTGTTGATAGGTCGATACGCACAAGTGTAGTGGTAGTGGTAAAGTCGTGTGGATGTGTTGCGAGGTCGGTTTGGTGGGCGGCGCGCCACTATACGCTGTTTATACTATAATTATTATATTGTGACAATTTTCAAAATATTTTTGGGTGTAAACTACCCACAAACTATTTGAAATATGAAAAATGTGTAGTATATCAAAACCTTAAATATAATTCCACACGGTCTCATGCGATTTAACCGGTATCAAGTATTTGTTTCTACTCGATCGACTGTCAATGCAAGGGTCTGTGAAATTGCTGTCCCATCAGAGCTCGTCGATGGGCAGCAATGAATATGATCCGTTCAGACGGTCGTGTCGATACGTCAGCGGTGTAGGTAGCACCAATTTATCTTGTCTGTTAGTGGTGTCTCTAGAGTAGAAGCAAGAGCCACAGAAATGTTAAAATCTATAGCGAATTGTCCGCTAGCAATAAAATTTGTGCAGCTTGACTTGTGCAAGCGACTTCCTACGTGTAAACGTTCGTAACTGGACTTGTGCAAGTTTTAGTGACTTGCCGAACTTGCTGCAAGTAACACGCACCTTGCAACAAAATTGCAGTTAGTGCCAACAGTTGTCAATCGACTTCTGCAAAAGAATGTGGAAGTTACTTGCCAGTGGATGGACACTTCACACAATGACAAGATTAATTGCTACTGTGCTACCTAACCTACGAGGCGTACTAAAATTTCAGTTGACAATAGTAACATTTGCAATTACGGACAAATTTTGTGCGTGAGTTCACACGAAATGCTTTACATCCGAGGCTCGCGAGTCAATACAGCTCGGCAGCCAAACGCTCTCATATATATATGTAAGCCTGCCACTGGGCGACTCCCCTGTATGATTGGCCCAGTGGACATAAGACAGTGTCAAACTAGGGTATTTTTGTCCCTTTATAAGTATTTTTAAGCAACCCGAGCTTTGCCGCGAGGGGCGTCTAACGCCTAATACTTATCCGACGTTAAGAATCTTATTTGGATCTTGTTTACAATTGGCTAAGTGCTAGAATGTTGTGCAATGAAAATTCAAATCGTATTAGTTATGTCACGGAGATTTTTACAGACATCGCCGAGTTACCAATTTGATTACCCAGCATAAGCATTGGCGGCAGTATTTCGGATATGTGGTCGTTCCACACGAACGTCTCGTCACTGTGGATACGGTGGCATTTTAAACAGGTTTCTTGGTGGAGTATATACTTATCATTATTATAGCTCCTAAATCTAGTCATTATTTTGTATAGGTAAGTCGGTGTGAGTTCGCGTATATAGTTGCACTAGAAGACCGAAACGATAAAACAATCTTTTACAATTCTCACACAATCTTTCCGTATTTCCACTGACTTCCCAGTGGCCATAGTGTTAAAGACCGTATTTATTAGTGTTTTAAGCTTGACAATAAGTATGCCACCGTGCAAGTTGATATTTCCCATTATCGTTTCGTTTTTACTAGCGTTTCCTGAGTCCAAACATAAGCTATCGACTAGATAGAAGCCGCAATAAATATCTCGACGAACAATGGTTTAGTATGTATCCGTTAGATTGAAATGTATGGGTCCATGGAAGAGTTATGGGATTCTAACCATAAACAAGTTCAAACTAAAATGCCCAGATATCTTCTCACGCTTCATGTTTTGGACACACCCTGGCAATATGGGTGATATAGTGCGTAGTTTTAGCGTTATACGGAACCAATACTCATTTAGAGATGAGTCGACGCGAGTTCTGCGACCAAGTTATAGAAGGCCTAAGTTGCATAGTGACATATGGGGCCCAGCCGTTTTGTCGTCTCTTTTTCTCGCTATATAACTTGTTTGACGAGTAAAAGAGAAACTGCAATGTAAAACTAGTATGACCCCTGTAAACCTAGAATAGACAATTTATTAGAATGTTGTTGGTTTGTTTGAAATTAGAATGTTTAGAATTTATTGTAATGAGGTGTACGGGCGAAGGCAGACTACTGCGTTGGGACGGGAGTCGTATATATAAAAAATATGACAGTATAATTTTATGAACCGGCTCACAATCATTCACATGCTATCATTCATTTATATTTAAAGAAAGACAAAACTTAAAAAAATTATAATTGTATAAAAAAGACTCACTATTCTACTTAATGCATAGTTGTAACAGAACATATTTACGACTCGTAGTCGCAAAGTGGTGTTGTGACCTGATGCCAAAAAAAAAATGTGAATTTATTTGATCAATGTATCCAAACGTTTGGCGCACTCTAGGTAACTAGGTGTTCAGAGCCCGTAGTCGTATGTGTCCAATGTCGTTGCTTATGGGATGTTTATATCAAATTCCTTATTGCCATTGACACCACCAGACGTGGACAAAATCTCCCCGGGGAAAAGAAAATAGTCTCCTCTCGCTTTAACTCACACTAAATCCCGAGACAAAACACTTAAGTCGTGGAGAGAGATTTTGTCCACGTCCCTACTAGCTAGGCGTACAGACCTCGTAGTATTGGACCAAAGGAAATACTCTGGAGAGAAATCATTGCCGTCTCTATTGTGTGTTTTACTGCCGCTTTCAGAGACGTAAATTTTTTAACACAATAATTCTGTTAACATTATTATTATGGCGACAGATTTTCATAAGATGGTAGTAGCTATCCAGGCGGACTTCAAAGAAGTCCTACCACCAACCAAACCGAGCACAAATTTGTACCCCCCCTGGGAATCGAACCTGGGACATTTTGGATCTTAATTCCGGTGGGCGAACCACTAGACCACGGAGGCGGTTAAATCAATTAATCAACTTCAATCCACTTAATGTAAAAAAAAACCATTTAAATCTAGACCAAAGAGACCTGGCAAGAATAGCGACTAATTTAGAATTTTATTATTTTTTACGAAATAACGTTAATAACTTCATTAACGTTATTTGGTCTCTGAGTGCGGCAGTAAAAGAGATACAACGAGTTCGTCTCTCAGGGGGGAATTTCTGTGTGGTGTCATTACATAAGGTTTCATATTATCACGCTTTATTTATGGATTTCATAAATTTTAAGATACTTTTTTGGGTATCCGTTACCGTATAAGGTGATTTGAACAATAATATAAAAGAGCATTGTTAAAATGTTATGTATGTACAAATTTTTTTATAATGTGTTATTTAAAAAATGTTTTTTTAAACCTATACTTTGTTAAGGATAATAAATTATATAACACCAAATAGTACCTTTTCATATTTGTAATTAAGTAAATATATTATTATTATTATGCAGAGAATGTAAGCAAATGTGTAGTGATTTTGTTGAATAAATGTCATGTTTCGAAGATTTGGGTCGAGTAATTTATTTTTCGTCATAACAATACCTATACCTTAATAAATTAATATTTCTAACACTCACACATATAGGCACTTGTGTTATGAATACTAGATGACGGCCAAAATTTTATAATACATAATTCATTTCAATGTTCAGCAGTCATCACATCAAACTTTTGCCCCTATGGATGGTTTATTTGACATTTGACCAAATCGTCTGGGAGATATTCTATTTCATTAAGTACATTTGGAAAACACTTATATATATTTTAAATTTTTAAACACAGGGCAATTCACTTTACGTCAAGTCCAATCTCCTTGCAGCCAAGTCCCTGCAAGGATAGTCGCAAAAAGTCCAGCAGCCGCGTAATGTCAAATTTGCACAATGCCCAGTACCACTGCACTGGTAAGCCCGTTCTTCCTCCCCAAGTACCTCCACTGGCAAGGCCTACTCCACAAACCCATTAGTGAGACATTTGTAGATAATTATTTACACTCGACCTATGTCCGTAAAAAGCAAGGGAATTTTACGAGTTGCGTCGAGAGAACGTGTCAACGAGCGGCAATCCTTCATGCGCCATTACCTCCCTTTTACGGAGGGGTGTCTACACATTCACGCTCCAGTGACGTACAAAATAGTTTGAAACAGAGTGTCCAGTCCACGGTTGTTCTCTGGACATTGCAGGAGCGTGGGTCCCATGATGGGTCTCTGGAGAGGCCTATCGTGAAATGTTGAAACAGAGGCGCAGGGTTTTGTTTTGTTTTCTCTGTGATACATAGGTTGGATGGTATATAGTCTACACTGTCTACAGCATAACAAGTTAAATGGATATATATTATACCTACGTTTTTCACGCGAATTCACATTTGATTTATCTTTAACACCACGTCTTGATCGAACGAATGGTCAGATAATTATATGGTCCAAATGAAATGAAAAATGCCGTAGCTCTACTGACTTTTCTGACTTCATCATGATCATGATCATCATCACCAGCCCTTTAATGTCCTCAATGCTTGGGCACGGGCCTTCCCTTTGGATGGAAGAATATAGGGAGATTGGGCTATAACCCACCACACTGGCCCAGTGCGGGTTGGTGGGTATCGATGGTATCGTAACGACTGCAGATTCAGCCGGGACCACCGGCTTAAAGTGCCTTCCGAAGCACGGAGGAACTCGAGATATTAAATTTTTGGTCATCCATCTAATGAACATCTAATGGCCTTAGCGAACATTGCTTAGTTTACGCGATCGCAGGCCAAGCGCGCTATGCCACTGCGCTAGCGAGCTCCTCTTAGCGACTTTTTGCCTCAGTGCCGTAAGCAGTGCATTGCAATAAAGCAATCATCAGCAATCGAGTTAGGCGGTAGGCCCCCTGAGCGGCAGGTGAAGAGGAGCCCTCATGGGCAAACTGCTGACGCGTGTAGTGGACGTATGAGCTACGTACGAGAGAGCTACGTACGTACGTGATGAGCTACCCACTGGCGCTGCCACATAGCAGCAAAGCGGAGCATGTCGGTTTTTAGTGGGTAGGCTCAGATTAGCATGGAGAATCCCACGTAACCCCGGTCGGGCCGCACCCAGGCGGGGGTATGTATAAAACATTTTCAGACAAAAAAATTGCCTTGTTGCGTAAACTAAGTAATGTTCCCAATCCAATATACCAACGAGTAATTTTATATTATTAGATTATATTTAATCAATGGCGTACTTGTATAATAGACACATACATACATACATACATAACTCACGCCTATATCCCCGAAGGGGTAGGCAGAGGTGAACTAGCACCCACTCTTCGCCAATTATGCTCGGTCCCATGTAATAGGTGGCGAGCCTATTGCCATTTATCGGGCACAAAAGTCGCAGGAGGTACATAGCTAGATGGTATAAGAGGAACGTTGCTGCCCATTCCTCATCACTGATTTATCCTTAGTCGCCTTGTACGACACCCACGGGAGAGATTTGGGGTGGTGACAATTGTATTCTACTCTGCCGTCACCACACGACATATATAATAGAGGTCAATATAAATCCCAAATCCTAATAGAAGACAAATGCGCATCAGTTATAATCTGTTTGTAAGCAAACAAATGACGAACGCTCGTGTATTTTCGCCAAGTTCCATATTAATTTTTAATGGCTACGTAAGTTTATGGGTTATAAAGCACAGATTGTTTTTATTGTTTGTTTTGCTGCCCTTGTGTTAAGGACTCGGATTATTAAACATGTTGAAGAGAAATAATAAAAATGGACGGATACCTAATGTTATAAAGTGAAACTTTTTAACCAAGGGCAACTGGAATTTATTACAAACAAAAAATTCTCGATTCATGCTATTGCAATCCATTCTGATATCCATTTCCTTTAGAGTTACCATTTTCACCTGTCTTGTCCGCTTTTCGCAACTTGCATTCTATTCGCTAAGGTTAAAAACCCAAACCCTTATTATAAAACATGGACTAAAGTTAGTCATGGTTTAAAATTGATACTTACTCTGTCATTCATTCAGCAAATAAAAGCGACAGCATCAGTTTTAAACTATGACTAACTTTAGTCCATGTTTTATAATAGCCCTTATTGATACAGTCACCGCGCCACCATTTTGTTAGGTCCGTCGAGCCGGATGCTATTGCAATAAACTAGGTAGAATTATTTAAACGATCGATCCAAAGTCATGTCCGTATCACGTTCTCAATTAGAATAGACTATGTATAAAATAGTACCTAATCCCCTAACGACATTGTTGACGGAATAAGGTCGCTGTCGGGATATTTCAAAAGTTAATGGTTTGTTACAAAGAAAACAAGCAAGTAGTAAGTGAAATTAGAAAAGTCAGACGCCGGGCACTAATGCGGCCTTCACTCCGGAGCATTCCTAACAAGTAAATTCGTTTCCTAAACTTGAACAGAAAACCTAAACTAGGTACTTTGTTTATTACGCGTTCGTCGCCATTCGTGTGAACATTGCCAAAGGCGGATCTGTAGATTGCTTTGGTGTAAAATGGATTATCCATTCCCATTCTAAGTAAGAAGTCAATTCGGTAGGTGCCTAGTATTTGAACAAAGATATTGGTGGTCCTAGCAATGTACCTACCTACTGCGACTTTTGTGCCCGATAAATGGCAATAGGCTCGCCCATCTATTACATGGGACCTAATATTATTGGCGAAACGCGGGTGCTAGTTCACCTCTGCCTACCCTTTCAGGGATATAGACGTGATTTATGTATGTATGTATGTATTGGTGGTTAGAAAAAGTTCGAAAAATTATGGTCTTGATGCGTAATTTAATATTATATGTATAGCCAGTGTGGTGATGGAAAAGCAGAATACAATTCAAGTCAAGTCTCTATCACCCTCGTCTCGCCCGTGGGTGCCGCACCTACAAAGTGACAAAGGGTTCCTCTTATACCACCTATCCATATACAGCGATTTATGTGCCCGATAGAAGTCAATAGGCCCGCCATTATAACCTACATGGGAGCTGGCGAAACGCGGATAATTAAACATATCTGCCGACCCCTTAAAGGGAGATTGGCGTAATGTACCTATTTATATATATTATATATATAGGTATAGACAGCGACGAGTAACAGGCTGCAGGGTTCCTCTTATATACTACCGAGACAATAAATATACCTACTGGGATTTATGTACTTGATAGACGGAAATTGGCTAGATACACCTAACATAAATGGTGAAAAGTGGACGACACCTCTGCCCACCCCTTCGGGCATAAAGGCGTGATTTATGTATGTATGGGCTGGTAGGACAGGCGTGATACCATAACACACACTGTGATTTACCTACGCGTGTGAAATATGGCCATAGGCTCGCATTATAATAATATGTATACCAAGCCAAGCCTTACAGTGCGATTCACCTACGTACGCGAAATATGGCTATATACGAGTAGGTTCGCCCTTTACACGTGACCACTAACATAATGTGCGGGTGTTATAAGACTGTATATAATACGATAAATAGGTGTTATTTATGTATGTATGTGTAATAAACTGAACAAAAAGGCACCATCAATCTCTTGAGAGAAAGTCATTGTTTTCTATTGTTACACCGTTCTTTTGTGTGGAGACTTCAGATATTTTGAGAAGCTTACACGCTAGGGTTTACGTATCTACAGGAGCTTAATATAGTATCTCCTAAACTGTGTGATGTCTTTAATTTATTTGTGTTACAGAAGCTGTACAATAGGCAATAAGCATAGGTATAGGATATTCTAAGACCACTTCAATTGGAAGTGGAAATTTCACTGAAATAATTAGATTGTCATATAATCATCATTTAATTTTTATCAAAAACATTGCCCATTTTAGGAAAATGCTAATATCTAGCGATCCGGCTGGTGATCGTAGGTTTAGGTTAAGACTACCTCTGAATGAACAACAACATTTTATTGAAAATATTATTTATTAACAGTCGGTTTGGTCGAATGATCAGATCGCTGGCTAAAAGCCTAGTGGTCCCTGGTTCGAATCCTGGTAAGGGCAAATGTTTGTGTGATGATGATGAAGATGATATTTGGTCTCGAGTAATGGTTCCCTCGGGAAAGACTGGTGAATGGCCGCGAGGCAGTTCCCAGACTTTTCCCGCTTAAAGGGCTAGGAGGAACACCGGAGTGGTTTAGTGGGTATTGCTGATGCTTCGTCCGCTGAGCGAGTCCCACACACGCCAGTCGCCTAGCTAACGGCTGGTATGGTGAGTAAAAGCATTCCACTCCGACAAAAAAAATGGTCTCGAGTAATGGTTGTTTATATGCTTATGTAGTAGGTATATTATAAGTAAGTATGTATTTATATAAAATTGTTATTTAGATATATACCTATTAAAAAAATTATATGTCATCTAGTATCGTAAGAGAAGTGCTTATTAAGAAAGAAGAATTCAAACAATTACTTTAATCCCTAGAGATTAAAATGAAACTGTAGTTTTGTAAGAGCATGAAAAGTGAAAATATGATTATGATTATTGTGTTAGTCAGACGTGTTGCAATTGAGTTCAAGTAAACAAAGGAAGTGTATTTATAACTTTTTCAATTATTAACTTAATAATTTATTGCTGCTCGCTCGAGTCCGCTACGTGTATATTCTGTTACAAATTCTGTTACAAGTTTATAATTTGTTATGCGACTGTGATTTTAAGGGATACATTAGAAGCTCCATTGTTTCTATGAGTTCGAAGAGCGAAGATTCTTCCGTGAAGTTTCGCGATGATGAATTCATTGTTAACGGTGTCTTAATAGCAATCTATTCGCAATCGGTTCATAATAAAATAATGTTCTTATGATACGATTATTATTTGAACATTATAAAAGTATACAAAGAGAATTATGGTCAGAAAATGTTCGAAAATTATATAGTTTTGATGCGGAATGGAACACGCGTTCTCCGCGATCCGGGCCTTTAATAGACCGACTGGAAGAGGCGACTTGGACAAATCTTCCGAAATATTTTTTACATTTTTACCATTTCCTACTGAAAACAAAAAACATGGCGAAGGGCGTGACATTTTGACATTTGTTCAATAGAAACCTCGTATCGTTAGATGGGCCCAGTTCGCCTTTCTTTCCATATAATTATTAGCTAAAATTGAACTCTTTATCCTCTACATATAGTAATAGTGGTCGCCCGTGGCTTCGCTCGCGTTAATGTCGGCTACTAAATAGTCTATAGCCTTCCTCGATAAATAATGAACTATGCAACACAAAAATATTTTTTTCAATTTGATTCACTAGTTCCTGAGATTAGCGCGTTCAACCAACCAACCAAACAAACAAACTCTTCAGCTTTATAATATTAGTATAGATTTATCCCCTTAGCTAATTGGATTCTACAATTTTCACTATAACAGTTGTTTTCTTCGGGTTTCGTTGATCTTGTGACTTTGTGTTAAGACGCTGGGAGCGCCGATAAAGATTAGAAGAATGTGTTGTTGACTTAAAGGGCAAGGACCTCTTCCACCGATGTTGTTCTGTTCTCACACGCTCACACTTATTTTTATGATATCGCGAGATAAATGGACTTAATTGTAAGGGCGAATGTGAAAACTTCTTAAAGGTGCTTTTCCACCAGAGCTTTCTAATTTTCAGAGATTTCCAGCTTTCCAAGTTTCCATTTTCAAATAGATTGATTCTGTTGGTTTGCCTCAGACACATCTCTACACCAATACAATCGCTCTATTTGAAAATGGAGTGATTCTATTGGCTTTCCACCAACACATTCTTCGCACGCATCCTCGCACAGCTTTGGTGGAAAAGCAGCCTTATACCGTGGGTCGCGAGTGCGCGATTGTCGGCCACGTGTCATAGTCATAATTACTAGCCCTTTAATGTCCCCACTGCTGTGTCACAGACCTCATTTTTTTAAGGAGTTTTTTACTTTACAGTACCTACTGGGTTTTTTCTACATATTTTCCTTTGCAATAATGCTTAGTTTACGCAATCGCGATGCCAAGCGCGCTAAGCCACTGCGCTATTGAGCTCTCTTCGGCTACGTGTAATCCATTGTAATTGTTCACAAAAGGAAAGCTTTTATGTTTAACACGTGAGGCTGTTTTGTGATTAACGACCTTAGTTCCTTGGGATAGATGTAGTTTTCGAGGTGGCCTGGCTTAGCTGATAATGGACTGGATTTCCGACGTATTACAGACTTAGAAGTAGGAGGCTCTTTGATTGAGGACATCGATTGTTCAGACAGATAGTGTTTTTTTATTTATTTGAAACAGTATGGAGAACTCTTAACTCGAAGATACAGAATGACTATCCCTGCGCCATCCAGGTACTCTCAAGAAATTTTACAAAATAAAAAGTTACAAAGTCAATAAACACATTTAAAAAGTAATGCTGTTACATATTTTCTACTAGAAATAGCCACTGTTATTTTAAGAATATTGCAAAACAAAATGCAATCTTTCAATGTTATCTAGATAATTTCTTACGAAGTACCTACCTACAAGAGAAGCTTTAAAAGCTCTCGAGAAAGCTATAACTGATTACTGGACCTGTTGCGCCCATCGTTCGCTTTGATCTTCGCTTGGAGCTCAGTCACCAGTCAGTCAGCGCCGGGCCGCCTACAATAGCGGACGTGTCTTTGCGTCCTTCAATTCAGGCGGGAACGGATTCGAAAATGCTCTTGAAAGACGTCGCGCGTGTATTTTGAAATAAACGAAAATTTCTGAATTAAAAAGTGGTGTATGCCATGCAAAATAGATGACTAAATATCTGGTCTGGTGGTTTGATAGGGGACAATAAATATTGAAGCAGTTTTATAATAACAAAATTGGGACGAACGTCTCCAACCGTAAACATACCGTTAACCGTTAACAAAATTCTTTGAGCATGTAAATGACTCTAAAGAAGATTGACATAATTATGAAATAATTGTTTGATATGGGACAATAGACATTGAAGCAGTTTTATTCTAACAAAATTGGAACGAACGCTGGACACCTTTCGTTTACAATATTCTTTAAGTGTAAATGACTAGTTAAAAATAGAACATTGACATCTAAAAAAAAATTGAAAAGCGACTTCCAAAATGAATCTGCTCATGGTGTCGTGTTGTTGCATTTTCATACCGGTTCTATCCAGTTCCGTTCAGTCGGTGACCACTGTGTACAAGGTGGGGGTGCTGATGGCCTCCAGACTGGATTCACCTTTCGACTTGGAGAGATGCGGCCCAGCGGTGGACTTAGCTTTGGAGAAAGTCAACCAGAAGTTCTTGGCGCATCACGGCATCGAACTGCAGAAAGTGCAGGGGAGGTAAGACTTTTTTTTCTTTAAGAATGTATTGTTAAGTACATCATCATCATTACCAGCCCTTTAATGTCCCCACTGCTAGGGCACGGGCCTTTATGGATGGAAAATATAGGAGGATTGGGCCATAACATAACCCACCACGCTGGCCCAGTGCGGGTTGGTGGGTATTAACGACTGTAGATGCAGCCGGGACTTGATGTGCCTTCCGAAGCACGGAAGAACTCGAGATAATACATTTTGGTCACCCATCCAATGACCAGCCTCAGTGATCATTGCTTAGTTTACACAATTGTCTAGTCCAAGTATGCTATGCAACTGCGCTAGCAAATTATAAATAGCCACCGCAATAAAAGGCGACAATATCTGTTTGTGTTTAGTATCACTGTTCTAATTCATAATAATATCAACAAATATTACCAAATTAGGTACATTTTCGTATGAAGTATAAAAAAAAGGTTCTCCTGGGTGGAGCAATCTTCTAAAGAGACAGCTGAGGCATCTGTGCTCTAGATACAATAAATGAGTTTCCCTGGCTGCATTATCGGCCAGCCACGTCAAATCACACACAAACAATTGAAATACGCACCCGCTTGAAATACATAGATCCTCGTACATCGCGGACATTTCTCCGAACACTATAAACCCTCCCATTAATTGCACGGAAATGCGCTGTCCTCGGACGGATGACGGCTGACACTTGGCTTTCCGTGTTAAAGCAGGGAGAGAATCCGGTCGATTTCATTGTGCAACTTGCCGACGTCGGGAACAAACAAACAGAACATTAAGGGCCAGTTTTTGGATGCATAGTTAACTCGACCAATTGTTAAAAATTATTACTCACTGCCTCACTCAGAGATGTCAATTAACTTCAATGAGTACATAATGTGAAAAAATTTAAATCTAGACCACTGACCCGGCAAGTAATGGTTGTAGAACAGTCTGATATTTAACCATTATTACAAATTTTAGTTGCTAATGTAACTAGTAATGGGTAAATATCAATCTGATATTGTTACTAATAATGATTAAATATCAGTCTGATACTTAGTTTACATTTAACATTAGTAACAATTGGCTGAGGTAACTATGCATCAAAAAACCGGCCCTAAGATAGACGACGGCCTGTTTGGTCCAATGCTCAGATCGCTGGGTATTGGCCAAGAGATCCCGGGTTCGAATCCTAGTAGGGGCAAATTTTGTGATGAATACGAATTGAATTTGTTCCCGAGTCGTGGTTGTGAATATGTTTATGTAGTATTATTTTCAACATTTATATACATATTAAAATATAATATGTCCGTCATCTAGTATCCATAACACAAGTGCGTAAGCTATTCACTTTGGGCTAGATGATAGGTGTGAGTCTAAAAATATTTATTTATTTATCAGTCAACAGCAAGCCAGGCTACCACAAAATGTAAATTTTTCCCAATCCACTTTGTTCTTTACAACTAACAAGTTAAGATTGGCAATCGATTGATGACATGAGATAGTTTTGGGAAGTTAGAAGTGCCGTTGACCCTACTGAAAATGTCAACCTGTTTGGAAGCTAAAGGGCAAATAGTTTTGGAGATAGTTGATCAGATTGGTAACATTACAACAAAATTAGGCGTTACTCACAATTCAGTAACGTAATACTTAAAACACGCCTATATTCCAGAAGGGGTAGGCAGAGGTGAATTAACACCCACGTTTCGCCAATTAGGTTAGGTGTCCCTTGTAATATGGTAATGGTGGCGAATGGTGGCGATGGTGTAGCTTATAACGTTAAATATTGGAAACTGTTTTCCTTTCGTTTCCAGTGTTTAACGTTATTTCTTTGGCGATTCATGAGTGTATGTAATCATACCTTATATGAATAAACCATATTTTCATTTTCATATTTCGAACCTATTGACATATAACGGGCACGGAAAGCGCAGTACATTGCTAGGTGGTGTAAGAGTTTAGTAGGTAATAAAATCAATTTAAGCAGGATTAAGGTACATATAACGTCAGCCTGTTTGGTCGAGTGATTAAGACGAATGGAAGCTAGGGGCAAATATTTTTGCAGATCTAGAAAGGTAGCCTAAGGCGGGTACCGCCTAAAACGGGTATCGGTACTCTCGAGTACCTATAAAAAAATATTTTTTTTTATTAGATATTTTACTGTAAACCTTATTGACTGCTGCTTAAAACTGATAGGTGGCAATTTAAATTCCAATCTGCCTCCGTGGGTATATAAAATCACTTTGGCAACATTAAAAAATAGGCTCAATTCTGTTTAGAAATTCTAGTACAAAAAAAATGCACCCTGCATTTTTTTTATTAGAATTTCTGACGTGGGGTGACGGCAGAGTGGATGACAATTATCACTACCCTAAATGCCTCCCGTTGGTGTCGTACCTATAAGGCGACTAAGGCTTAAAACAAATTGTCACAAATTGTAGGAACACAATAATGCTGTCAACACTATTATTATGGCGACAGATTTTGATAAGATGGTGGTAGGTATCCAGGCAGACTTGGATAACCAACCAAACCGAGTACAAATTTGGCCCACCACTAGACCACGGAGGCGGTTAAGACAGTGATTTCTGTATGTATGTAATGTAGACTTTAACGCCCAATATAAGAGTGGTGACAGTCTCTAATAACGCATAAACATGTAAACAACTGTGACTCCAGAACAAATAAACGATTCCGTTTATCGCAAACATGTGCCTTTAACGATTTGTCACCGGAAATCGGGCAATTCGAGAGGATCCGACAGAAAGGCAGTTATGTCGCCCAACAAAAATATTAGAGGCAGAATTTATGAATGGTGCGGAGCGAACGTTAAGCAAGCCGAATATCACGTATTTTGTGGCAACAGATCTATGTGTTTGTTGTTAGCTATGCAGCTGTATATGTATACATCGTAGTTAGATAATAGTTAGGTATACATATTTATATAATGTTAAGCTGAAGATAGTCAATTATACATTTGTAATTTTTTTTACTCTTTTTTAAGGGACTTTTATAAATATGCTTACCTACACGCCAGTCTCATCGCTGCAAAGGGGTATGGGCATTTTGGTCTACTAACCAATAGACTTGAATCGTATAGCAATGGATAGGTCCTTTCTAGAGGGAAAGAAGTTATTATGGGGTCACATTTCCAATTGTGGTCCGAATCGAGATATCGGCTTATAAATATGCGTTTTTTGTATGATAATATCTCACGGTCCCCATCTTGATTTTTTGTCACATACCTGGGGGCCTACCGCCTAACTCGATTGCAAAAGCAAAAGCTATAGTTTATGACGTCATGCTGTTATTCGCATCAAATGTACCTAAACTATCAGCGATTTTGATTTTGATTTTGTATTAATTTGGCACAAAATCCGTACCGCCTAAAAATTCAGGATGGCTGCTATAGCCGTAAGCAGTGCATTGCTATATATCTATCATCAGCAATCGAGTTAGGCGGTAGGACCCTGAGCTATAATACTGGAGATATCTATTGATCTCAAACTCACTTAAGTATTTTTGTTATATTCGTCAAACGGCTGAACAGATTTTAATGATTTAGGTCTTAAATGAAAGGTATAGAATTAATGTATGGACGAATTACGACGTTTGACGAATGTAACAAAAAATACTTAGAGATGTAATCACAAAAAGATTTAATATTCAAGGAACGCGTACTCCGATCGGACAACAAATCAGTACAAGCGCCTATACCAATTCGTATTCTATGAGTACATACCTTTCTAACGATATATGACTTATATCTTTTGGGTCCTAGACCAGATCCATACATTTGTGCCCATACGATAGTTTAATAACGTATTTTAACATATTTTTATAAAGTCTCCACGATGTGGTTGGTAGAGGTGCATCAAAATTCATACAATAACCTAGTTAGGGCTCATGGAATAAGGTACAAGCCTATTGCCATCTCTCAGGCACGTAAATCTCAGTATATTGCTATGAATGTGAAATATCGTTTTAAACTGATAAATTAAAAATTCACTGTCATCGATGACCTTAGTTACCGCCTTAGCCTTAGTAGCTGACATTTGATTTTGATAGCATAATAATTTATTGGTCCTACGAGCAAATTATTATAAAATGACGGCAAGTTTGGACAAATGGTCAGATTGCTGGCTATTGGCCAAGAGGTCCCGGGTTCGAATCCTGGTAGGGGCCAATTTTGTGATGAACACGGACATTTGTTCCCGAGTCATGGATGTTTATATATGTTTATGTAATATATTATAAATATCTTTATACAAAATAAAATTTGTCCGTCATTTAGTATATCTAGTATAACGCAACAGCTTATACAGCTACCTACTTACTTTGGGCTAGATGATAGGTGCGAGTGTAAATGAAAAAATATATATTTTATTCGAATTTATGTAATTATATTTTCGCCAGCTACCCGTCGTGCTCTGGGGCCATTGCTCCCGGACTGGCGGCGGACATGCACTTCAAAGAGGACGTGATCGCGTTCGTGGGGCCAGCGTGCGCGTTCGCACTGGAGCCAGTGGCGCGCCTCGCGGCCTACTGGAACACGCCCATCATCACTGGAATGGGTGATCAGGTATTTTACACATACATACATAAATCACGCCTATATTCACGAAGGGGTAGGCAGAGGTGAACTAGCACCTACGTTTCGCCAATTATGTTAGGTCCCATGTAATGGGAGTCTATTGCCATTTATCATAGGTATGGATTAGAATGTTGTCATTCCATCTCTCCGTTCATCGATCTCTCGAGTCTTTTCTATATATTCATTCATCATGAGCACCTTTCCGGTCTGATGAATGATATACATCAAAAAGTGGATGGCTTGATGACGCCTGACCGATATGAATGGAAGAGGAAACATACTGCGCCGACCCCAGATAGCCTGGGAATAGGGCTGGGAGAAGAAGACATACATACATAGTCAATACCGATCAAAATGTCGAAATCAATCGAGTTAAAGGCACTGCTGAAATCAAGCAGACAAAGCACAGTTAGGTACATCAGTTACATCCATAAATCCATCAGTTATATTATTGCTTTACATCACTTTTGAATCTACTTTAGGTTACTCATAATCTTGAAAAGTTAGGTGAATCCATTAATTTACATTACGAACATAATCTGTAAGTCTATGGCGCTTTCAGAGGGAATTAGGAATTTTTACAAATAAATATCACACGACGCAATCTATTGTTTCCAACTAAAATGAATTACATAAAAGAGGCTATTTCAACTTTGAATCACAACTTATAATTTTTCAACAAAGAGATAATGATGAAATAGCTCATATTATACCTGTATTATTCAATGCCGTGTCTGGGGGATTACAATTTGTTATACAATGGGCAAAATAAGTTCTTCATGTGAAAATGTTATAATATTTTCTAGTGTAATTGATGAAGTACCCTTGGTAAAGTCTTCTTATTTCGAATTTCGATTGGAGATTTGAGTGTATTTCAATAGAAATAAATGGTAGCGCAAGAAAAATGTGAACACATAATTGGAAAGCGGCTTGAGCCTATTCGTTGAATACTAAATGAGAATTTTCTTTACAAATCCCTATATTGGTAGGTAACTGATGCTTGATGCTTCATACGAATGCGGGTAATACTAAAGTTGCTTAATTCTTCATCATCATTACCTTGCCGTGATACCAGACTCAAATAGTCTGGTATTACTGTGCTGCAGTATGTTCTCTTACTCCATTCATTCACTCTTCATACACATTCTTCAAATAATTCCATACATGCTACCATACATACATAAAGATAACGTCTATACATCCCTGAGAATCATTTTACGTCTCATTAGTATGATAAAAATAGTGTGATATTACTAATATTGTTGTCAATTGTCACCACCCTCCATATACAAGGCGACTAAGGATTAACCTAGCAATATGCTATGATTTAAGTACTTTATGGATGATTTTGGTGGTTAGAAAAAGAATTTCGAAAAATTATGGTCTTGATGCGGGAATCGAACCCGCGTCCGCTGCTATCCGGGCAGGTGCCTGACCGCTTGGCCAACCGAGACACTAATTAACTTGCCGGTTCGATTCCCGCATCAAGACCATAATTTTTCGAAATTCTTTTTCTAACCACCAAAATCTTTGTACTAATTTTTCTAACATTTATCTTCTTCTTCCTGCCCTTATCCCGCTCTAGGCGGGGTCGGCACAACATGTCTTCTTCTTCCACTCCTTTGATCCTTCACCAATTTCTCATCCACTCCTCTCGTTATCATGTCCTCCTTTACACAATCCATCCATCTCTTCTTTGGTCTTCCTCTGCTTCTACGTCCTTCCACGTTCATGCCTAACATTCTTCTGCCAACATAGCTTTCATCTCTTAGCATAACATGACTAAACCATCCAAGTCTATTACTCCGCAGTCTCTCTGTCACTGGCGCTACTTTCAAACTTCCCCTGATATACTCATTCCTTATCTTATCTCTCCGTGTCACACCACACATCCATCTTAATATACGCATCTCTGTCATGCAGAAAGAGTGCATGTGGCACTCTTTCTTCTAACATTTATATAATGTTGAAATTAAAATCGAATAGTACCTTATGGATGGCAACAGGCTATGCTGTTACCGCCACTTATTATTTCATGGGTCCTAACACAATTGACAAAACGAATACATCATCTCCAGCCTTTTTAATGTGACCACTGCTGGAGCACAGGCCGTCCCTAAGGATAGAAGAATATGGCGAGAATGGGCCATAACTTATGGCCTATTTCCACCATAACCCACCACGCTGGCCCAGTGCGGGTTGGTGGGTAAAACGAAACGGATATTAAAAGGCGTGATTTATGTAACATTATACTGACTCAACCGTGTTCTGTGCAGATAATTTCCCATTATTATTCTTTGGCAACCTCCATAATTTGCAGTTGGCATGCCATAATTTATAGTACACCCACGTCCTTCGATTTAAGTTGCCTACTTTGTTTTTGTTTTCAACCGCTTGCCACTCGAGATGTTCTTTCGCGTTGTTGGTAGATTGGCGGTCTGTTTAATTAAAGATTTTTTATTATTATTTCTAGACCGAGAAGCTCTTGCCCTTGCCCTTCATCTCACCTGGAACCCTCAACCACAGTAGTGCTGGCTATCTTATCACAACTGTCGGAACAAAATAATGCTATTAACATTATTATTATGGCGACAGATTTTGGTAAGATGGTGGTAGCTATCCAGGCGGACTAGAAAGGATTCCTACCACCAACCAAACCGAGTACAAATTTGTACGCCCCTGGGGATCCAAACCGGGGCCTGTGGATCTTAATTCCGGTCGCCGAACCACTAGACCACGGAGGAGGTTATATTTATTCCCAAAGGGGTTTCGTCAGTTTCATCATCACCAGCTCTTTAATGTCCCCACTGCTGGGGCACGGGCCTTCCCTATGGATGGAAGAATATAGGGAGATTGGGCCATAACCCACCACGCTGGCCCACCTGTTTGGTCCCATGTAATAGGGGCGAGCCTATATTTAGCCTACATTAAGGCAATGTCCGCTAAGGATAGGAATAGAATGGGTTACCAAAACAGTGACGTTAAGCCGTTGGTCCCAGCTGCATCTGCAGTCGTTAAAAACTACCGATTGGGCCAGTGTGGCGTGTTATGGCCCATTCTCCCTTTATTATTCTATCGATAGGAAAGGGCTGTGCCCCAGCAGTCGGGACATTTATAGGCTGGTGCTGATGATGTGACGTTAGATAGAGAGAAGTATAAATAGCCGAAGAGAAGAAAGAAAAGTTGAGATAGACAAATAAGTGAGAAGGTGTGTGTGGGCGAGTGAGTGTGACAGAAAAAGAGAGCCGAGTCGTTGATATTGAATATTTTATTGAAATTCTGTTTGATTGCCTACTCAATCTCTTTTTATAGCGTTGTTTTTATTATTGTTTGCTGTTTTTATTATTATATCGAGATCAGAACCGAATAATATGATTATTCGGTTCAGACATCATCAGTTGTTATTAATTGCGTCAACCTTTTAATGATCGTGGGAGTATCTTTTTCTCTGCCTCTCGTTAAACAGATATCAAATGGACAACTTGCCTGTTTTTTTCAACGACTCTTCATATGAAGGATCCTTATTTCAAGTATAACAGCTTGCTTTTAACGAATAAATAATATAATTAATTATTTTCTTAAATAGGCGACACGTGACTACATACGTACTGAGTTTCATCATCTACCTGGCATTTTCTTTTCTTCTTCCAGCCCTGTTCCCATTCTCTGGGGTCGGCGCAGGATGTTTCCTCTTCCATTCATATCGGTCAGACGTCATCAAGCCATCCACTCCCTTTTGATTCATATCATCCATCACACCGGAAAGATATTAGTGACGAATGAATATAGAAAAGAGACGGAACGGACCATGTCGAGAGACCGATGAACGAGAGAGTGTATTTGAATGACAATATACCAATTCATACTGCTCAAGGTTTTAGCTAAGGTTCTACAGCCGGCCGCCTGCCCTGACACCAACCCTCTTTAGATATGCTGTTGTAGGTGGTTTGCCCTCCACCATTCGGATGCCCCAAGGTGCTTAGTCGACTTTTACGACACCCCAATCATTAGCTTTTCGTAGTAATTTAATAATAATTTCGTTTAGTTACGGTTTATTTTTACTTCAAAACACGTTAAAACGTAATTTTTTGCCATCATATTTTTTACGAACAAACTGTAACTAATGGATACTAAAATTTTTGAAGCATAGTTATTTACTGGATGGACACTTATTTTACAGAGCTTACGACCATCGTGAAACAGGGTACGAGAGCGTTACTAACTCGCGTGACTTTGCAAAGTTTTGTGCGTTCTGCGGACCGCATAAGTAATAAATTCGCTTGTACACTGTTTGTTGTACGATTTCGGGCACTTGGTTCTAGTTACTTTGAAGCATTATTACAGAAATTAAATTTCACGTCTTTTGTTAGTGGTAGTTTAATATTTCTTTCTTGATTTTGTTAGCTAACAAGAGAGTTTTACGATACAGTGATGTTAAGTAAAATAAAAAATTTGTTATTAAAGTATTATGATACGATCTCACGTGCCGGTCATTCCCAAACAGAGTTGGTGTCGGCAGGCGGCTGACTGTAAAACCTAAGGCATAACCTTGAGCGGTATGACTTAGGCCCGAGTTCACCAAGACGTAAAACAAGATTAAAAGATTACCGGCAGATTTTGACAATTCTTTCATGCGGTAAAATGTCAAAAAGAACCGGTTAAATTAATAATAATCAACTGTTTACGTGTTGGTGAACTCCAGCCTTAGAATTTTCTCTTTCCGTATATTATTAGTCTCTCGACATGGTCCTTTCCATCTCTTTTCTATACTTTTATTCATCACTAGCACCTTTCTGGTGTGATGGAGAATATAATTTAAAGGGAGTGGTTGACTTACGTTGTATGACCGATATGAACGTGGAAGGTAACCGATCCCTAAATAATGATTATGGTGATGGAATAGAGACCAATTCTATTGCCATGCAAAAGCTTAACCCTCTTATTCATAAAACAGTATAGAGGCAGCGTTGCCACATAACAATACTACGACTAAGGTCGCTATGGTAAACGGGAACAGAAGATGTGGATAATAGGGGTCGTAATACACCCCTGCCTACCCTGTGATAAACAAGAGTGATTTAAGTGTGTTACAGAAAATGTGATAAAAATCGAAACGGTATGAATTTACGCAGCGCCGACGTAGCGCTGTAGTCCCAGTTGCAAGGCGACTAGTTTAAAAGCAAACTCAATATTTATTAACAGTTTGTATCCAGTTTATTAAATATTATTCATATTAATATTATAAAGAGACGTTTGAAAAATACACCAATATGTTAAATATTTTATCAAACAAAATCAGCAATCGAATACACTTGACTGTATCCCAATCAAGATGAAAGTAATTTATAAAGATCGTTCGTAGCTCGTTGGCCGTAGCACGTAGTCACAACACACTACGACGTAGATATTTTTTGCTCCGACGAGCGGCTCCTTAGTAAAATAATCACGTTGACTCTGAAAACAACCAACCCTTGGGTGGGAACGTGTACTGTTACATTGGATCCGTGGATTCGTTATTGAATCAAAATAAAAACAGTTCGGCATGTCAGTGTCACGGATATAATTTTGTTGACATGGTAGAGTAGTAAAGTGAAATTTCGCGTGTGACTAAAATATGTTTATCACAATGAAAAATCCGTTTATCTAAGATGAGAAGTTAATTAAACTGGTATACTGTGATTTTTAATTTTATAATTCTATTATATATTCGTATTTGGATGTAGTTTTCCAACTATCTCCTTTGTCTTCCTTCCCTTGGACACACGGGTTTTGGTTATCTAGCGTCGTGGATACAATTGTCACTCTACCATTACCATATGGAGTAATTAATGGATTAATGAGTAGTTATAATTGATAATTTTTTATGTATTAAGTACTCGTCATTAAAGTTATTTGACGTCTATGAGTGCAGCAGTTTGTGTAGAAAAAGGTCCATCATTTGACGCAATGCACCACTTATATTAATCTGTTTTTAAATGTCTACCAATTCAGATACCACAGGAGAGCAAAACAATTTGTTTTATAGTCGATTTGATACAGATTTGGGGTTGGCGTGTCTAATCATGTTAATTCAATAGTCGTGGGACGGCCTTCAAGGTCCTGTCGTGATTTAAGGGCATGCCTGTCTAAGTTCATTATCGAATTAGTCTTGTTAGGCTCAGACTGTTGACCTACATTTAAGAATTAAATTGAATTCTTTTTGTATACAATTAACCTTTATTATTTTACTTTAAATTAACGGTTTCACAGAACTTTCGGACATTTACCATTAAGAGTTGGTAAATCTTAGGTTTTATCGGAATGTCTTAGAATTAACCGTGGTTCGGGGTTTTAAAGTAACATATGCATGTAATATTTGTGTACGAAACAAGCAGCGTAGCTGAACGCGACCATTTTCCTCGTACATTTTTAGGTGACGGTTCGATTTAATTCACCCCAAGTCTTTTTACAAGGCCCCAGAAAATAATTCTCGCGTCTGAATCGTAAATTTGCACATTCTAAGTTGGCGTATGTACGCAACCCGAAGAAATTTAATTCATACATACATAAATCACGCCTATATCCCCGAAGGGGTAGGCAGAGGTGAATTAACACCCACTTTTCGCCAATTATGTACGGTCCCATGTAACAGATGGCGAGCATATTGCCATATATCGGGCACATAAATCGCAGTACAAGTTTATGTTGCTAGGTGGTATGAGAGAAATGCTGCTGCCCATTACTCATTGCTGTCTTTACCCTAAGTCGCCTTGTACGACACCCACAGGAGAGATGGGGGTGGTGACAATTGTATTCTGCTCTGCCGTCAACACACGGAAATTGAATTCGCCTTTAAAATACTGAACGCCTGATGACACTAACAAAGAATCACTGAAAGAATGATTTATAATAATAATTTAGTATAAGGAGATTTGATAAAAATCACTTGTTTTCAGATTATACTTGGGATGGATGTTTATTTTATCAAAATAAAAATACAAAATTTTTACTATCCGCCATATTTGGTGAAACGCCGCGTGACGTCACAATTTTTTTGACACTTTATCTGCCTCATCACTCACACTATAGAAACTGTCATGTTTTACGGGAAACGGGTAACACACAGACGCCATTGCTTTTTTGGCGGAAATTTTAATTTGCTTTATCCAAAACAAGTTTTTTCTATGAAAATCTTAACTTTTTACAAAAAATTATTTTATGTAAAGTAATCTACTTCCTACGTAAAAACAACGTGAAGTAGTTTTTTAAAATTAGTCATTATGCCAATTCTTCAGATTTTGCGCTAATTTGCGCTACCTTACACAACTTTGTTCAAAATTAGCTTTGCCTTAAGGAGCGTCCATAGATTGATTCGGAGTAAGGGTGAGCTGGAAGCTAAAGGTCACAGGGATTATCTGCAATCAGTGTTAGCTCACTCATATGTTGTATGTTACTAAGTAACAGCTGTCTTACGTCCCACTGAAGTCTTCTTGAGTTTGATCATTATTAAAGTTCGATAGTTTTATGTATCTTAAGAGGAGCTTGGTAGCGTAATCTACTTGCGACCGCATGGGCTGAACTTGTATGGTTCATCCAATACCTAAATACCAATTACCTCGAGTTCTTACTTGCTTCGGAAGGTTAGTTAAGACGTTGGCCGTGGTCAACACATGGGTATTAACGACAATCTGTAATGGCTATAATTAAATACTTTTACGAAACTCTGTCCTTGGTCAATACTTGGGTATTAAACGACATTGTGTACTTAATGCCTATGTTTAAATAAAAAAGAAAATCTGTTCTGTTTGGTTTTACCAATCTATGGGTGGAAGAATATATCGTTTGAGTCACAACTGTTGTGCTATTACTGGTCCTTTCTCAATTAACAACGTCCCACTTTTTATTTTTTTAGATTACGGGGTCAATCCACTGGAGACTTGCAAACGATTAGTTTTCTTTAAATTTCCGAATTAAGTTATAGCGGCGACCTATTTTAACGGAAATTTCAATAAAGGAGATAAATAAAGATTTATTCTTTTAACGTGTCCCTTTGTTTCGAAGATATAGGGGGAACAAGAAAAGATGTAAGTATATTTCGCGACAGGTCGACATGGCAATCGAAGTATTAGGTTTTTTACATGTTGTAGAAAATTTTGACATTGTGGGGTACACAATAATAAGAACAAAATTTGCTTGGCTTTATTTATTGAATTGTTAAGTGTTAAACTTCCTATCTCTATTCCCATGTCGACCCACCCGTCGCAAAATATACATGATTGAATAGTGATAATGTCTGTTCCAATCATAAAAGCGCTTGTTGTTGGTACTTGAGGACTTACAGTGCGCGCCCGGCCTGAGATTGCGTTACATAGTCAAGCAATGTTCCCAAAGGCTAGTCATTGGATGAGTGACGGAAATATATTTAATATTCTTGAGTTGACAACAATTGAATCCAGTAGGCATATGGACCTCGGTTAAAAACGTCCCCAAAGGCTCCAAATAACATACGAGTTTGTAAATAAGAGATGTTTCCTTTGAATTTTAGAACGAATCGAGAATTTTACGACCTAAATAAATTTGTACAAACAATGTCGGTTAGAAGAGACGCACACTTGAATACAGTCATGTTTGTATATAGAAAAATAAATAGGATAGAAAAAAAACGGTTTATGCGTACAAATCCATCTCTTAACTTACTGATACACTTAATATGAAGGATGTTGATAACTTCAGAATTTGTATCTTTATTGACATACTATTACTTGACGTTGTAAGTAATTGACATCTTTCAATTTCCAATTATTAATTAATTTAAATTACTTTTTCATCCCACCATCTCGGAAAAAGCGTTTTTGCTCTTCGATATCTGAGTGCAAAAGCCGTTTTTATCCTCTAGAGGGTAAAGTAAATTTGAATTTAGAACATCGTGTGCAATGAGTTTGTGAATTCAAAACATCATTAAACCTATTTATTTGTACCTCCATGGTGCCGAAATTATCATGCAACCTATTTTAATTTGTTAAAAATTCAGACTCGGAACCTTCTTGGTGTACTTTTTTTGTAATTTGCTTTGCGCGCGCCATTTTCTTTTCACGTCATAAATTTGTTAAAACTTAGGGAGTCTTACGTAGTGTTGTATTGTATTGTATTCTCTTTGCTTAGGAGTTCCGTGACGGTCAATCAGCTTGGCGTCAATCTTGCTTTAAACATTTTGATCGTCTACAATGCTTGCTTGATGCTTGAGTCAAGCATTTAAAAGCTTTTTAGGTTTGTTTGATATGTTTACGCTAGCAACGGAACAAAAACATACAGAAAATCAACGTGCTTGACTCAAGCTGATTGACCGTCTCGGAACTCCATTATGGACGGTAATTTTTATTAGGTACTTACAGGTGTGTCTGGATAAATTTTGCGGGTGTGGCTGGGTGGATGGGTAGGTGTTGGAGGTGTGTCTGGGTGAATGGGTGTTTTGTGGATGTGTCTAGGTGAATGGGTGTTTTGTGGGTGTGTCTGGGTGAATGGGTGTTTTGTGGGTGTGTCTGAATGGATAGGTGAGTATTGTGGGTGTGACTGGGTGGAAGTTGTAGGTGTCTGATGTTGTGGTTTTGTCTGGGTGATTCGATATTTTGTGGGTGTTTCTGGGTGTTTTGTGGGTGTTTCTGAGTGAATAGGTGTTTTGTGAGTGTTTCCGGGTGAATAGGTGTTTCTGGGTGAATGGGTGTTTTGTGGGTGTTTCTGGGTGAATGGGTGTTTTGTGTGTGTTTCTGGGTGAATGGGTGTTTTTTGGGTATTTCTGGGTAAATGGGTGTTTTGTGGGTGTTTCTGGGTGAATGGGTGTTTTGTGGGTGTTTCTGAGTGAATGGGTGTGTCTGAGTGGATGGGTGCGTATTGCGGGTGTGTATTGCGGGTGTGAATGTTGTGGGTGTTTCTGGGTGGGTGTTGAGAGTGTGTTTGGGTTAATGGGAGGGTGTTGTGGAAGTTTCTGGGTGAAAACAGAAACTGTTGTGATTGTAATTTTTTTTTGTAATTTGCAGTTTCCTCGTTGGGGGGGATGAAAAGTTACGTGTTGCACTCGAGTGCAAAGATTTTTCACCTTGTGCTCTTTTGATTCCCTCGCTATCGCTCAGGATTCTAATTTTAGAATCCTTCGCTAGCTCGGTCATCAAAATTGAGCACGCGGTTAAAAAACAACTTTGCACTCACGTACAACAAATAACTATTATGTAAAGGGAGGAAAAAACCTGACTGAGTTTCTTGCCCGTTCTTCTCAGGACAGGGCCTCCTGGTAGTTTGCGAACGGATGGCGTAAATTTCTTATCTTGACGATTCATGAGTGTATTGTAATCATACCAGATATGAATAAACGAATTTTAATTTGATTTGATTAATAATTTCTAAGGATATTCAATGTACACCTACTTCATGTTCTATCAGTCTCCATTCTTATAATACATGACATATTCTTTGCAGTTTTTCAACGACTTACTTGATTATATTCATCCGTCATAACATTGAATTAATTGCATAGAAACCGTCAGTATTTTTAGAATGATCGCCGATACAACAGAAAGTCAATAACTATCCTTAGATAAAGTTGATCACTGTATGTGTACACGTGAGGGTGCGTTTGCATGTGTGTGTGTGCGCGTTTGTGTGTGCGCCTGTGTCCATCATTGTACGTATATCATGACAACAAGTACGTATGTACAGAGCTTTTCAACAATCTATTTGGCTAGAAAATGTCCATTGACAGACAAACAGAAGCGACGTTCTGTCTCATTACACTGGGGAGAGTTATTTCCATCTACTAGACCCTTTGGTCAAGGGTGCAAACAAATCAATGTGAGAGGTGCGAACTTGGCATTGCGGCAACGGATAAGATTGGAAGGTAATGGACCAGCGACGGGCCTTCACCCGGTCACCTTTATGCCCAACCCGTGACGTTCAAGTACACGGTCGAGTACACTTGTTTTATTTCTGTAGCTTGTCCCTCTGTAGTTGTTACATGTTTTTGCATTTGAACATCCTAACTGATGGTATAAAAGCGAAAAAGAGCTTGTTTGTTTGTTTGTTACGCTTTCATGTCTAAACCACAGAACCGGTTTTAAAAATTCATTCGCCTATAGAAAGCTACATTATGAGCAAGTACAATAGGCTATATTTTTCTAATTACAATAATGTAATCCAAAGTAACAAAAAATTGCCTATACAAGTCATTAGTTGACGTGGGCTGCTTACTGTCAATTTTTTATTTCTAATGATTATGGCGTTGGCAGTTATTAAAAGACGTTTTAAAAAAAGTTGGTTTTAAAAGACATCAACGCGAGGAAAGCCGCGGATAAAAGTTAGTTGTATTATAAATGTTAGAAAAATAATTAAAAAGATAATGATATCAGAAAATATAAAAAAATATTGTTCTGTAACATAAGAAGCGGTATTAAAACAAATAATATAATATGATTTTAACTCAACTCTTTTATGAATTTACTAAGCGACTTACGGGTACACTAATGCTTTTGAATGAATTTAGTCAACAAGACAATGAAGCATTAATTTTCTTGGAAGTCACTTTTGTTGAGATAGCGTCTTTTGGCTTATGAGGGGCAGTATAGGCTGCGGCTCGGTTCGAGGAAGGCGCGGGTTCGTTAACTACTGCTGCCTATTAAGGGATTTTAACTACTATGGGTAATAACTCATAGATGTTAAAAACCCTTAGTGGCTTTGTACGACACCCGCGGCAGAGATTGGGAGCGATAATTGTATTCTGCTCTACCATCACCAGACAGCAATTTTTGTTCTGCTTCTTATTTATTAATTGTGCTATTGATAAAATAATTCTTGAAATCTACATGCACCGGACTATGAGTTTGTGCAACGTTCAAGAGAAAATTCCATGCCCTAGTAGGCCTAGCACGGGACGTGGACAAAATATATCTCCACCTTAGTGGGAGAAAGAAGGAGACTAAGAGGAAGACTGGTTTTATCGTTACGTGTTTCGACAGCGCCGTTAGGGCGCGCCGCTCGGAGATGTATGCGCACCGTTCGTACGAACGGCGCTACTAAGCACATACATCTCTAAGCGCTGTTGAAACGCGTGACGATAAAACCAGTCCAAAATATTATCTTTCCCATGAGAGATTTTCTCCACGCCTCGTGTTACGGTGGCTGGACTATGCGTTTGTATAATGTAGAAGAGAAAATTCCATGGCCATACGTGTTTGTGCAATGTAGTACTTAATTACTGATGCCCTGATGTGATAATCCGTTGTTGCAGCCCCCCTCCGAGGGAGAATTAGCGGCGCCTGCTAGCGTCGTGAGCCGCATGCATCGACTTAGAAACTTACGTAAAGGGATTAAGGTACGTTTTCCTGTAATCAGCTCGTTACTTTCTCTTTAAGCTGGCCTGGAACAGTGAGTTTTACGATGAATAAATTCTTCCAACTTCTGCAATTATAAAATTTGTGATTCATAGACAGATATATTACACTGTGACCATTTAGGGCTTCGAGTAGACTCATTTGTAATACGAATAATAGATAGCGATTTATAATTTTTTTATTACCGGCCTTTTGCAACAATTTTATTTTTTTTAGTAAAATTAATAGATACATTATCTTGCATTAACTAGTCCTTTATATTTATTAAAAGTTGTAGAATTACCGAGTTTTAATGTGCAGTCAACAGCAGGTCAAGCTACCATAAAATGGCAAATTTTCACAATCGACTTTGTGCTTTACATACAACAAGTTAAGGTTGAGAATCTATTGAAGTTTGACACTTTTGTTAGAAGTTATTTTCATACAATCAAATCGTTTTACTATCTATTCCTGCGAGGTTGTTAGTGTGTTAGTAATAATCCTGTGTAACACATGTTTTGTTCCTACAGCCGACGACTTTGTTTAACGACAAGGGGAAGTACCCGACCCTGACCAGGATGTCGTACTGCCAGTGCCGGCTGCCGACAGTGTTCCAGAGCGTGTTCGAACGGTTCGGTTGGGAGCACGTCGCTCTCCTCCTAGACAAGTCCGACTTATTCTCTTTAACTGTAGGTGAGTGTTTCTCGACATATAAGATTACTAGTGGTCGCCCGCGGCTTCGCTCGCGTTAATGTCGGTTGTTATATAGCCTATAGACTTCCTCGAGGAATGGACTATCCAAGACAAAAATAATTTTTCGGTTTGAGTCAGTAGTTCCTAAGATTAGCGCGTTCAACCAAACAAACTCATCAGCATTATAATATCAGTATGACGGCCGCCTCGGTCGAATGCTCAGATCGCTGGGTATTGGCCAAGAGGTCCCGGGTTCGAGTCCTGGTAGGGGCAAACTTTGTGATGACTATAAATGTTTGTTCCCGAGTCATGGTTGTGTAAATGTTTATGTAGTATATTTTCAACATTTATATACATAATTATATTAAAAATATGTCCGTCATCTAGTATCCATAACACAAGTGCTTAGGCTACTTACTTTGGGCTAGATGATAGGTGTAAGTGTAAAAAAAAAAAAAATATAAGAAAATATATATTTAGTATAGTTTAAATAGTCTTCCATGCTGGCCTGAGAGCGAAAAAATTACGTAGAATGTGTCAGCCTCACAGCTCCAGGAGACCTAGACAAAGTAACATATCGACAAAGAACGAAGTTCGATAAAGCAAAATATATGGGATTTGACGTAAGTCGTCGTGAAATCACGTGACCAAAATTATCTTCGTAAGTTCCTAGTTATGTTGGTAGCGCAAGCTAAGACGCTGTAGATATCAAAGTAACATGGCCGATCGTGACGAACTTCGACACGTTATCGTTATGAAACGATTGGCACTTGTCTACGGGCCCAGGGGTGTCGTAAAAGTCGACTATAGCAGATCGACTGATGTAGACCAATAAGCACATTGGGGCAACCGAATGGTGGGGGGGAACCACTAACAACAGCATACCCAAAAGGGTTGGTGTCAAGGCAGCCGGCTGTAAAACCTAAGCCTTGAGCAGAATGGATTGGAAGGCTGTCATCCCAATCATTCTCTCCGTTCATCGGTCTCTCGACATGGTCCGTTCCGTCTCTTTTTTATATATTCATTTCTCATTACCGCCTTTCTGGTATGATGGATGATATGAATCAAAAGGGATTGGATGGCTTGATGACGTCTGACCGATATTAATGGAAGAGGTAACATACTACGCCGACTCTGTCGACGACTAGGAACAGGGCAGGAAAAAGAAGAAAATTAGATTAATTAACCTTGTGGAACATCTATCGAAATTCTATCGCTGTCTTTGATAATAAAATAATAATAGTTTGTTAAATAAAATTATTCAAAAATCCTTTAGATAGAAGCTCGACTTAGCGACAGTGTTGAAAAGTTTTTCCACAATTTCAGGTTATATTTAAATGGAACTCGTTAAACTTAAATCTTCAGTCAGAAAGTTATAACAAAGGTCTGTGGAGCTTTTAGTGTGCAAGTGACACTTCAGTTAATTTACGGCGTCCTAAAAACATTTTTCAAACGAAAAACTCGTAGAATACCAAGCCATGTCTTGAGCGTATGGTTGCTTAAATCTATTCACTTAACGTAGAACTCAATATATCACATAAACATACATACATGCATCACATATTTCCACTTGCTGCGATCCTTATAAACTTCTTTTGCTTTATTCAATCTCAATGTGGGCTGTAGTTTTGTTGCCGCTGGTGGAAGAATCAAAGATAGACTTGACTGTGGAAGTTTATATATTAATATATTGCACACACAGTTAGTACAACGGTTGGTTGCTAAGTAAGGGAATTAATATGGCCGCGGTCCAAGTGATAGACAACAACAATAGTTTTAATTATTATAATTTTAGTTTATGCTTGGTGCTACCAACGCTCAATATTATACTTATGAATGCCCGTCGTTTCGGGTACTCATTTTTTTAATAGACTTTCAATTTGATATCCGCCTAGGCCTTCCCCTTCGGATTTCTGCATTCACTTCCAATATATAAATCCGTTTTCCTTTCAATTTTTCTTTGCGACCAAACCAGCGACAATCCCTTTCTCAATTCTTGTCATTACGTCTTCTTTAGGCGGCAATATTTTATATTTAATTGCTCAAGTATTTCATGATAGATTACAGTGCTTTTTAATCAGTAGCATGGTTATTAATTACTCCTTTTATTTTAAGTTATGTGGTAAACAGTCGCTGTCCTTACCCGTCCTGCGGATACGGATGTAGTACAAAGCAACTAAGGGTTACGAGTCCCGTAGATGACATTAACCTTGACCGCTATTAGTAACAGAACTGGTGAAATGTGTCAATACACCTCTACTTACCCCTATTACCGTGCGCGATTTATGCTCTATGTGACGGAAATATATCAATGTTTAAATATAAACCCGATAAGGCCAATTGAGCATAATTTTGTGAGTCGTGAGTTGCAAAATTCTGGCTGCTGATATTTTTTGTATTACGAAGCAGACACAACTCATTTTGAGTCGCCGTGTAAATAAAATAGGACTTGTCTATGAGACCTAATGCAGCCGAATTTCTGCGTCCGAAAATACGCTCGTTTGACCTCACACTAAGGGTTACAGCCGTGGTACACGTCCCTCACGTGTAACCGCCTATACAGGGCGTCCCACGGAGGGAAAGTATATTAAATATTGAACGTAGGATATTTTACTAAAAGAAGACATCGTTTTATTTTTAATAATAAGTAGAACTGCATTCACAGATTTTTTTAAAATCGCCTACCTCAACCGGGAATCGAACCCGCCAAATGTGATAGAAAAATTACTTGTATTTTATAATAGCGTTTGAAAGGGCTACTCATAAGCATTATATTTTCCTAAATAACCTAGCATATTAAATGAAACTAAGATCATAAAATTTTTCATTTTACAGGTACAGAACGGATCACATTTTGAGCATTTGATAAATTGTTTTTTTTTTTAAATAAAATGAAAAAAATTATGATCTTAGTTTGGCATGGCCGTGGGACGCCCTGTATAGCTAATTTGTAGCATCGCCTTCTAATATACACGGTGAGTTTTTTTTTCAGGTCAGTATGGGGAAATTCTAAACTATAAGATATAGAGAAAAACTCTCTTAGGAACCGTGATCTTAATTTTAGATAAAACAAAAATGGTATTTAATGGTAATTTCTAGCAACTTTAGACCGAATTAACTCACTTGGTGAAATGTGAATATTACTACACCTCTGACTGGGGTAGTCTGGGCATAAATGCATGATATATATGTATATATAGTATTGTGTATAACAAAAACAAAAGCACTTCATTAATGAAAGCTATCTTGTTCAGGCAAGAGTCTGGAGTGGGGCCTCCGCAAGAAAGGCATCCTCAAGGCGGTGAGAGAGCTGGACGGCAATGAGAGGGAGTCCTGTGAATCTCTGCTTCGCGATGTCAGCATGTACGCCAGAGGTAAGTGTGGATTCTGTTAGGCTTGCTATTAAGATACAATACAACAATACAAGCCGCCGGCACAAGCCGCGCAAAGCCGCCAAGCATCATTCAGTCACATAGAATTAACGCTCGAATGCCAGCAGCGAACTGACGCCGCCAAGCCGCGTAACCCGCCGGCACATCTTGGCGGCCATGCCGGCGGCTCCTTTGTGCGGCAAAGCCGGCGGCTTTGTACGCCGTCGGGTGCACGGCGACTTGACCGGCGGCTTGCCCGGCGGCCCTGCCGCCGCCTCTGTGTGTAGGAGCCTTTATGTAGGCAGCTGGCCATTGCAGAAGACCTTGCAATGGCCAAGAAGACCTTGCAATGGCCAGAAGACCTTGTAATGGCCATTGATGCAAGTTTCGCATCAAAAAAAATTGATGCCTTAAATTTTTAATATTGAATTTGAAAAGATAATTATACAAAAGAATCATCTATTATCTTAGACATCATGATCACTCTGCCCTTATCCCATCATATTTTGGGTCGGCGTAATATGTCCACCTTCTCAACTCTGTTCTGTCACTCGTCATCTCATTCCTCATTCACACCCACCACCTTCATATCGTATGTCACGCAATCCGTCCATCTCTTAAGTGGTCTTCCTCTACTTGGAGATTCAAGAATATTCATAGTCATATTCATCGCATTCCGTCTCATAACATGTCTATACCAAGCGAATTGACTCCCTTTCTTGTCACTGGCGTGGCGCCACTTTCAAACTCTCTCTCTTATGTTCTCATTCCTTATCTTATCCATTTTTGTCATACTGCACATCGGTCACAACATTCTCATGTCCATCCCATGCAATTTTTCACAGCCCAACATTTCGATCCGTACCACATGACGACAGGTCTTATAATTCAAGTCAATTTGTGACCATTTTTGTTTTGTCACTAATGTCTGCGATTTCTTCAACTACAGTAGCTTTCTTAAATATGTCTCAAATTTTAAGTCCGCCATGATTATTTTTGCCATCCGCAACGTAAAAAGCTTATTAATGTAAATGTTCTATGTGTTTAAATAATATGGCAACACACTCTCTTTGCTCAATTTAGAGTGTGAGCATAAAAGTTCAATGATTCGTAGAACTTACATACTTTTGAAAACATGTTAGACTAAAATATTTATTGAGAGGTTATTGAACTTAGAAGAGTAGGTTCCACCATATTTTCATTTGGCAAACTTAGACCACTTAATTCTTCTTGGTTGAATCATCAAAGACTCTGAACTTTTTCTTTCAGTCAACTGCTAAAGCGAAAACATTTCGACTCTGTCATTGTTTATTTTATAGGAAAAAGAAGTATTTGTTAATTACCAGGGACGCCTAAGCGTGCTGCTCAAATTTAAATATAGCAAATTGACTTCTATTTCTTATGAAATAAGAATGTAATTGCCCATTAATGTGATTGAGCTGACGGCAGACCAGAATACAACTGTTGCCATCCCCATCTTTCCCACGGGTGTCGTACAAATTGACTAAAGGTAAAGACAGCGATGAGCAATAGGCAGCACCGTTTCTCTTATACCACCTACACCTACCATGTACTGCGGTTTACTTGCCCGTTAGATGGCAATAGGCTCGCCCGTATTACATGGGACTTAACATAATTGGTGAAGTGTGAGTTTTAATTCACCTTTGCCTGGCCCTTTGGAGATCAAGTGGCGTAATTTATTAGGTTGGGGAAAAAGTCTTTTCGCATTATAGTATGTATAAACTTGTAATAAAATCTCGTTGGCTATACTATTTGTATCTGGCTGGTTTTGGTATCATTGAAAGTTTAAATTTTAAAGAACATAATTCCAAATTCAAATTAGGAAAATGTGTGATTTTCATTTGTTTTTCGTACCGCCAAGATGAGTGAATCTAATGAAGAAATTCGATATATTTTAAAATTTTACTACAAAAAAGGTAAAAATGCAACGCAAGCCGCGAAAAAAATTTGCGATGTTTATGGACCTAGTGCAGTGTCTGTGAGAGTAGCACAAATTTGGTTTAAGCGTTTTCAATCCGGAAATTTTGTTGTCAATGATGCACGTCGCTCTGGTCGCCCTATTACAGATAAAATGGATGCCATTTTTGAAAAAGTGGAGCAAGATCGGCATGTCAGTAGTTACGACGTAGCTGAAGAACTGGGAATTGACCACAAAACAGTTTTGGCGCATTTGAAAAAAACTGGGTACACAAAAAAGCTCGACATTTGGGTACCTCACGAGCTCACTAAAAGAAACCTAATGAACCGTGTACTCATTTGTGATTCTTTATTACGACGTAATGAAACCGAACCATTTTTGAAGAAGCTGATAACTGGTGATGAAAAGTGGATCACGTACGACAAGAACGTGCGAAAAAGGTCGTGGTCAAAGGCCGGTCAGGCTTCACAGACTGTGGCGAAACGCGGGTTAACTCGCAACAAGGTGATGCTGTGTGTGTGGTGGGATTGGAAGGGCATTATTCATTATGAGCTGTTACCACCAGGCAGGACCATCGATTCTGAACTTTACTGCGAACAACTGATGAGATTAAAGCAAGAAGTTGAGAGAAAGCGGCCGGAATTAATCAACAGAAGGGGTGTGGTTTTTCATCATGATAACGCTAGACCTCACACATCTTTAGCCACTCAGCAAAAATTAAGAGGGTTTGGCTGGGAGGTGTTAATGCATCCGCCGTATAGTCCTGACCTTGCATCTTCAGATTTCCACCTGTTTCGGTCTCTTCAGAATTCTTTAGGCATTGTCAGGTTAACATCACGAGAGGACTGCCAAAACCACTTGTCGCGGTATTTTGACCAGAAGTCCCAAAATTTCTATAGCAATGGGATCATGTCCCTACCTACAAGATGGCAAAAAGTTATCGAACAAAATGGTACCTACATACTTTAGTTAAATGTTAATAAACTATATTAAAAAATGTTTTGAATTTTCTTAAAAAATGCGAAGAAACTTTTTCCCCAACTTATTATGTGATCGTACGCGCGATTACTGCGCTGCATAATTTCATTGTTGTTGCCTTTTTGTAATAAGGGTCACAATTGCAATTGCTCGTATTTCGGCAACGTGAGTGTGTTGCGTAACAGTTTAATAGAGAAATAACAATAAGAAGAAATTGGTACCTTTAGTCACCTTACAAGACAAGAGTAGGGTTGGTGATAATTGTATAGTTCCCGGCACGTAAGTTGATCCTAAACGACGGCCGTCTGCACAGGAATAATTGAAGGCAAACAATTGAAGGAAACGTGTCTATACTAAATTTTGAACTTGCAGAAGCGGGTATCACTACGTTGCTATGGTTACTTGTCGCACCGCATACCCGAACCTCAATATAATACCTGAAAACGTTTTTCTGCGTTGCGCATAGGTTTTAACTTATGTTTAGGGTTTAACTTACGTGCCGGGTATT
Organism: Cataclysta lemnata; assembly: GCA_963931975.1. Taxonomy (NCBI): domain Eukaryota; kingdom Metazoa; phylum Arthropoda; class Insecta; order Lepidoptera; family Crambidae; genus Cataclysta; species Cataclysta lemnata. The sequence continues at coordinate 10,915,776 of OZ008356.1, read as the reverse complement.
GTAACTACCCCGACTTTGCTACACTGCGTGTTTTATTCGTTGGTAATTAGTAACATAATCATTATCATCGCGGTTACTATATTTATCATCTAAACTTATCATCTTCATTTAATTTGCGGCTACTACTGTGTTCAGTGTCCAATCCATTTTTGAGTCTTCATCTCTTGATCCAAACGGTTCAGGCGTAAGTTGAATTTCAGGCACGAAGTCTCAGTGATCGTAGTCTTTGTTAAAACTGACTATACTTTAGCCCACTTCAGCTATTATAGCGATAGAAAAAATTAAAATAATTTTGATAAGATATTTTTCATCCCACCATCTCGGAAAAAGCGTTTTTGCTCTTCGATATCTGAGTGCAAAAGCCGTTTTTATCCTCTAGAGGATAAAGTAAATTTGAATTTAGAACATCGTGTGCAATGAGTTTGTGAATTCAAAACATCATTATACCTAGATTTTAGTGGTTAGAAAAAGAATTTCGAAAAATTATGATCTTGAGGCGGGAATCGAACCCGCGTCCGCTGCTATCCGGGCAGGTGCCTGACCGCTCGGCCACCCAAGATACTAATTAACTTGCCGAAATTCTTCTAACCTTTACACTTCACGTTGTAAGCCAACGGGTACCCTCGCAATGTAGAAATAAATTTCAAACATTCCAAAGCAAATATTTTTACAAATATCGTGCGTTCAGTTAAGCTTGGGTTTGCTTTATAAACTATTTGATTTTAATTACAACGTACAACGTGAAGTGTAAAGGTTAGAAGAATTTCGGCAAGTTAATTAGTATCTTGGGTGGCCGAGCGGTCAGGCACCTGCCCGGATAGCAGCGGACGCGGGTTCGATTCCCGCCTCAAGATCATAATTTTTCGAAATTCTTTTTCTAACCACTAAAATCTTTGTACTAATTTTTCTAACATTTATATAATGTTAAAATTAAAATCAAATAGTTTATAAAGCAAACCCAAGCTTAACTGAACGCACGATATTTGTAAAAATATTTGCTTTGGAATGTTTGAAATTTATTTCTACATTGCGAGGGTACCCGTTGGCTTACAACGTGAAGTGTAAAGGTTAGAAGAATTTCGGCAAGTTAATTAGTATCTTGGGTGGCCGAGCGGTCAGGCACCTGCCCGGATAGCAGCGGACGCGGGTTCGATTCCCGCCTCAAGATCATAATTTTTCGAAATTCTTTTTCTAACCACTAAAATCTTTGTACTAATTTTTCTAACATTTATATAATGTTAAAATTAAAATCAAATAGTTTATAAAGCAAACCCAAGCTTAACTGAACGCACGATATTTGTAAAAATATTTGCTTTGGAATGTTTGAAATTTATTTCTACATTGCGAGGGTACCCGTTGGCTTACAACGTGAAGTGTAAAGGTTAGAAGAATTTCGGCAAGTTAATTAGTATCTTGGGTGGCCGAGCGGTCAGGCACCTGCCCGGATAGCAGCGGACGCGGGTTCGATTCCCGCCTCAAGATCATAATTTTTCGAAATTCTTTTTCTAACCACTAAAATCTTTGTACTAATTTTTCTAACATTTATATAATGTTAAAATTAAAATCAAATAGTTTATAAAGCAAACCCAAGCTTAACTGAACGCACGATATTTGTAAAAATATTTGCTTTGGAATGTTTGAAATTTATTTCTACATTGCGAGGGTACCCGTTGGCTTACAACGTGAAGTGTAAAGGTTAGAAGAATTTCGGCAAGTTAATTAGTATCTTGGGTGGCCGAGCGGTCAGGCACCTGCCCGGATAGCAGCGGACGCGGGTTCGATTCCCGCCTCAAGATCATAATTTTTCGAAATTCTTTTTCTAACCACTAAAATCTTTGTACTAATTTTTCTAACATTTATATAATGTTAAAATTAAAATCAAATAGTTTATAAAGCAAACCCAAGCTTAACTGAACGCACGATATTTGTAAAAATATTTGCTTTGGAATGTTTGAAATTTATTTCTACATTGCGAGGGTACCCGTTGGCTTACAACGTGAAGTGTAAAGGTTAGAAGAATTTCGGCAAGTTAATTAGTATCTTGGGTGGCCGAGCGGTCAGGCACCTGCCCGGATAGCAGCGGACGCGGGTTCGATTCCCGCCTCAAGATCATAATTTTTCGAAATTCTTTTTCTAACCACTAAAATCTTTGTACTAATTTTTCTAACATTTATATAATGTTAAAATTAAAATCAAATAGTTTATAAAGCAAACCCAAGCTTAACTGAACGCACGATATTTGTAAAAATATTTGCTTTGGAATGTTTGAAATTTATTTCTACATTGCGAGGGTACCCGTTGGCTTACAACGTGAAGTGTAAAGGTTAGAAGAATTTCGGCAAGTTAATTAGTATCTTGGGTGGCCGAGCGGTCAGGCACCTGCCCGGATAGCAGCGGACGCGGGTTCGATTCCCGCCTCAAGATCATAATTTTTCGAAATTCTTTTTCTAACCACTAAAATCTTTGTACTAATTTTTCTAACATTTATATAATGTTAAAATTAAAATCAAATAGTTTATAAAGCAAACCCAAGCTTAACTGAACGCACGATATTTGTAAAAATATTTGCTTTGGAATGTTTGAAATTTATTTCTACATTGCGAGGGTACCCGTTGGCTTACAACGTGAAGTGTAAAGGTTAGAAGAATTTCGGCAAGTTAATTAGTATCTTGGGTGGCCGAGCGGTCAGGCACCTGCCCGGATAGCAGCGGACGCGGGTTCGATTCCCGCCTCAAGATCATAATTTTTCGAAATTCTTTTTCTAACCACTAAAATCTTTGTACTAATTTTTCTAACATTTATATAATGTTAAAATTAAAATCAAATAGTATCATTATACCTATTTATTTCTACCTCCATGGTGCCGAAATTATCATGCAACCTATTTTAATTTGTTAAAAACTTAGACTCGGAACCTTCTTGGTGTGCTTTTTTTGTAATTTGCTTTGCGCGCGCCATTTTCTTTTCACGTCATAAATTTGTTAAAACCTTGGAGTTCCGTGACGGTCAATCAGCTTGGCGTCAATCTTGCTTTAAACATTTTGATCGTCTACAATGCTTGCTTGATGCTTGAGTCAAGCATTTAAAAGCTTTTTAGGTTTGTTTGATTTGTTTACGCTAGCAACAGAACAAAAACATATAGAAAATCAACGTGCTTGACTCAAGCTGATTGACCGTCTCGGAACTTCATTAGGGACGGTAATTTTTATTAGGTACTTTAGGTGTGTCTGGATAAATTTTGCGGGTGTGGCTGGGTGTCTGGGTGAATGGGTGTTTTGTGGTTGTGTCTAGGTGAATGGGTGTTTTGTGGGTGTGTCTGGATGGATGGGTGAGTATTGTGGGTGTGACTGGGTGGAAGTTGTGGGTGTCTGAATGGATGTTGTGGGTGTGTCTGGGTGATTCGATATTTTGTGTGTGTTTCTGGGTGAATGGGTGTTTTGTGGGTGTTTCTGGGTGAATGGGTGTTTCGTGGGTGTTTCTGGGTGAATGGGTGTTTTTTGGGTGTGTATTGCGGGTGTGAATGTTGTTAATGGGAGGGTGTTGTGGAAGTTTCTGGGTGAAAACAGAAACTGTTGTGATTGTATTTTTTTTTGTATTTTGCAATTTCCTCGTTGGGGGGGATGAAAAGTTACGTGTTGCACTCGAGTGCAAACATTTTTCACCTTGTGCTCTTTTGATTCCCTCGCTATCGCTCAGGATTCTATTTTTTTAATCACTCGCTACGCTCGTGATTGAATTTTATAATTCCTTCGCTAGCTCGGTCATCAAAATTGAGCACGCGGTTAAAAAACAACTTTGCACTCATGTACAACAAATAACTATTGTCTACGAAAAGCATTTAAAGATAAGAATGACATCCATTTAAAAAAAAATTAAAATACATCATCCATTTTGGAAAATGAACCAAAACGATTAGCGAATTTGAAAATATAATATAAGTAATACACATTTTTTATGTATCTATACTAATATTGTAATATACTAGACTCAAATTGAAAAATTATTTTTGTGTTGGATAGTCCATCTATCCCGAAAGGCGATAGATGTTGGCGACTACTAGTTTCCTGTCCTTATCTAATGATTTCAATAATTTACCTATCCAGAATCGGAACTGCTATAATTGAGATAGTTTATAATTATGTAGTGAAAAAAGAAAAATCGTTGAATTGAAGTTTTTTGTCTGATTGAACTTTATTATTTACAATAATAAAGTTTCAAATTAGGCCAAACAAAATCAATATTCAGGCGTTCACAGTGATGTACCTACTCATTATAATATTTTAACAAAACCCAGAGCTACAGATAAATGAAGGTCCTTAGAAAAGTTACGTAGCCAATAAGTTTCCGCGGCCATTCAATACCAGGATGAGCCGGATTCCAATGGGTAACGATTGAAATACAAATTCCAGGCCGGCTCGTTACCTAACGGGTTCTGAGAACAGCGCCTCTAGCACAAACATATCGAAGTTTCGTAACGTAATCGTATCGACAAAGCACTCAATGTATGAATTTAAGGTTTCAAATTGATTTCAATCATCATCTATATATTTGAGAGTGTCAGTTTCGATTTTTTTAAATCTACACAAGTTTTCCCTCCTACAAATTCTACGTGACAAAACTTTCGCATTCCTAAAGAACCATCCTGCATTAGTTTCGATGCCAAACGTTAAAAAACAAAAGAGTCACGGAAAGCGTTCATAAACCCAACAAATATTTATTTATTTTCATTAGATATTAGGTTAGCAAAGCCGTGTGATGACGGCAGAGTAGAATACAATTGTCACCACCCCAAATCTTTCCCGTGGGTGTCGTACAAGGCGACTAAGGATAAATCAGCGATGAGGAATGGGCAGCAGCGTTCCTCTGCTGCCCATTCCTGCCTACCCGTTCGGGGATATAGGCGTGATTTATGTATGTTTGTATGTAGATATTAAAGTTGATTTTATGTTAGGTAAAAGAATATAATACCAATGCCAATGGTATCTAATCTAATTTAATCTCTATCGTAATCTTATCGAGATGGACTCTACAACCAAAACAAAAAAAAACTTACCAAATTTTCAGTCGAAGTTTTTTAATATATCCTACGCAAATATATTAAATAGTTAAATTTATATTAACATTATAAACACATATTTAACGTTTTATTTTGGTTGTAGAGTCCTTCTCGACACGATTACGATTCGAATCTTCGCAAAGTTCGTGCTCGGGGCACAGAATTATTATAGGTATATCTTGTATATTTGTCGGTCACCCGAGCGGTTGTTGGTTTGCCGTTGGGAATTGCGTTGAGGGTATTGTGTTTCGCTTAATGCTGTTTATGCTCCTCGGTGTCTCCTGCACGCATATTCCAGCCAGGCCGATTAGATAGATTTTGCTAGAAAACTGCACAGAATAGCCACAGATTACTAAATTGTAAGCATCGTCATGACGTATTGTGATCACATTTTTCTAACGCTGCAACTTTTGTGCCCGATTAATGGCAATAGGCTCGCCACCTATTACATGGGACCTAATATAATTGGCGAAACTTGGGTGCTAGTTCACCTCTGCCTATCCCTTCAGGGATATAGGCGTGATTTATGTATGCATGTACTTTTCTAACATTTGATCACATCATCACCAGCCCTTTAATGTACCCACTACTGCTTGCATAAAAAAAATCCAATCATCAATATAATAATGAAAATATTTTCATATTGTAGAATAGAAATCCAATAAAACAATTTTTGCTGTCTGAAAAAACAAGTAGGTATTTTGAGTTATCCCAGTCTTTATCTGGGTGTTATATTAGTATCATTATATCTATCAATTGTATATAATAGTATGTTATAACTTATTTCATGAAATAAAACTTAACTGCGTTGCTCTGAAAAGAGAAATGTATTTTGTCAAAACCAAATGACTAATTAAAACCTTGTAGGGTTTCAATCATACAAAATAACAAAACTTACCTGAAAAGAGAAACAACATTTAAAGCTATTATTTCACAATTCTTTCTTTAACTTAAGTAACTATGTATTACACAAATAAATCTTCTTTTACAATAATAAACTTTTATCATTAGTCAATTTTCATTTATCATATTTGGTTTATGTAACCATGACAACCGATGACATCGAATCTATGCCAGGCAAATACAAACTTAATGAAGGACAACCTCATTTACACGTAAAAAACAAATCTATTGAGATTATTCTATGTTACGGTTACAAAAGTTTTAATAGTATTCCTTTTTAACACAATTCCCGTTACTAATACCGAAACCAGCCGAAACTAAGAAATATATTTGTTTATACATTTGTTATTGTTAGGGATAGCCCTAGAATAGCTCTAGCCCGCAGATATTCAAATGCATAGGCATTTAAATATCTGCGAGACTTTTGTTATTCATTGCATGCACAGTCGACAAAAGAAAATAACTACGAAAAATAAAGCCCTGGGTGTGCGTTATGCAAAGAGCTAAAAATATACATCGAAAAGACAGAATTATTTCAAAAGGCAAAACCGCTAGGCAATCATACAAAGGGCTACTTAGTGATTGTGCTTATTCATAGTCGAGTAGCGTGTCCGTCTGTCCGTCTGTGATTACGGTTGGTCAACTGACCTTAATTCTGTGTACATGAATTACGGGCTTTTCGTTCTATGATATTTCGAAGCTTTGATGTCTTCGAAGACTCGTTGGCTAATTTTATTATCAATTAGTTTAGCTCTGGAGTCTAAGTAAATATTAGTCCATACGCCCGTATTATTATTATTATATTATTTATTTTTCGTTATTTTCTTTATTAGTAAATTAATATATAAAATATGTATATTGTACAAGGTGAAAGTGCTCAATGTTCATCTATATAACTTTTTGTTAGTGGTCAACATCTAAATCGTGGAAGAAAAATGATTGTGTCTAGTCTATACTTTAGTAGTGTTTCCTAATGTTTAATTTTCCAAAAGTCACACGAGATATTAAATAAAAACAAAAACAATAAGAAATGTCAAAGTAAAAAGTGTACCTATTAAAGTAATTGTAAAAAGCTTATAAGTTGTAAAACCCTCTCATGTCTGAGAATCGTGGTCAGCTTCGGAATTACATCTGGAGCGGACGATCTGTCTCCACCGGTTTCTATCCAGCGCATACCTCACGAATATTGACGAAGACGAGTATTTCACTTGATCGGTCCATCTTGTTGGTGAACACAACCTTTATAGCATCTACCGGTATTTTGGAGAAGACAAAAAATTTCGGTTGAGCGAACCTTGCATTTAAGTACTCCCACAGGGTTTATATATTACGGCAAGCTTCTCCCGAGGGATACTCGCTACAGTAGAGAGTCTCGCAGGGCGCTACGAATCGTAGCAGGTAGATTAGAGGAGCGTTACGAATCGTAACGCATGCTACGATTTTCTTTTCTCACTACATAAAAAATGTCTCGTGCTCCTTCGGGCTTTGGCCGCCGGCCGGCTGCATCAGCAGTCGATACTACCCATCAATCTGCAATGGGCCAGCGTGGTGGACTGGTGATGATATATTCTTATTCTATTCGTTCGAATAGATTGGCTACTTGCCTAGAGGGACTGGAGTGGTGACAATTGTATATTGTTTTAAGCTTACGTGGTCACTTTCGGCTTTAAACTGTGTTGAAGTGGGATTTATACCACGTCATCCGTGACCATGGCGCATGTAACTGTGCCGAAATATCGGAATTGTAACAAAATCCGGGTACGTGCTATAAATCCCGTTTTAACACAGTTTAAAGATGGTGACAATTGTATTCGTTTCTTGAAGTTTTTTTCTAAAAGATTGTTTGTTTTCAGTGGTAATACTGAGCGTGAGGGGCCCATTGGTCCGTGAGTTCCTGCTAGCGGCCCACTCGCTGGGCATGACCCGTGGCGATTGGGCGTTCCTCGATGTAGAGATATTCCAGGTACGAAAATTTGATTTTTATTTTGTGTGTTGCAACACTCACTGTTGCAGACTCTTTATTAAAACCTTTTTATTTGTGTATTTTTAGTTCTGTTTCAAATGCGTCAATATAGGTAAGATGGTTTTGTTTTTACTTGACAATAATTTAGTTGAGAACAAAATGTCTATTTTTGTTGAATTATTTTAATATATTATTTTACTTGAAATATTGGTTTCTAATTTAGCTAATAAGTAAACCACTTTAAACATTGACGTTCCGCCAATGATAAGTTAGGTGGTTAAGTAATAGGAGGCGAGCCAATCGGGCCTGTTGATCGCAGTATTTTGCTAGGTGATTTCAGGGGAACGCTGCTGCCCATCATCTATCGGTGTATTAATCAATAGTCGCTTTATACGACACCAGCGTAAGAGATTGGAATCTCATTATGTGCTCGTTAAAAACACGATAAGTATTATGAATGTTTTATAACATTTGAATACAAAGATTTTGGGGTTAGAAAAAGAATTTCGAAAAATTATGATCTTGAGGCGGGAATCGAACCCGCGTCCGCTGCTATCCGGGCAGGTGCCTGACCGCTCGGCCACCCAAGACAGTGTCCCCCCAGTTCCCGCCTCGAGATCATAATTTTTCGAAATTCTTTTTCTAACCCCAAAATCTTTGTACTAATTTTTCTAACATTTATATAATGTTAAAATTAAAATCGAATAACATTTGAATATTAATGTGTTAAAATTTTATCTCAGAAAGTATGAAATCCATTATAGGTAAGTAAGTAGGTAGGTTCCTATGTAACTTTTTAAATACAAAAAGGTACCACTCAAAGTTTTATTTTATTTGTGCAATTCTAATTCTTATTGTCATAAATTTAGAATACACTCTAAAATATTTCTACGTCTTTTTTCAGTTGCGTCTTAAAAGTATTAAATGATCGATATCTTAAGTCGCATCCTCCGACCCTGCGGTCGTGGCATGGCGTGTGGCCGTGTTGTGACAGTTGTGTTAAGCTTTTCCCTCGTCACACGTCTAGATTAACAAAATAATAAATGAATTATTTTATACTGTGCCAATTCAATTTATCTTAGCGCTGAATACATTTTCAAAGTTAAATTTCATTTCGGAAGATAGAAAAATATCTCCGTACCCCTGTTTAACTTTGGGCTATTGGGATTTGGCTTGGGAACTTTATCGCATCGAAAGGAGTTTTGATATCGGCTGTTTTTTTTATATTCAAATGAAGAACGCCGCCATTTTGGGTTTCGGCAAGTTATGCGATCGTCATTTTTAAACTCATTTCGGATAAGCAGTAAATCTATCAGATTTCTGATAGATTAAAATAAGAGTTTCGAAACAAAATTTATAGTTCTATTGATTTTTTTATTAAAATGGCCGACATACCTGCATAATGTTTATGCTGTAATATTTATAACAGACTCGTTAATATTACGTGTGGTGACGGCAGAGTAGAATACAATTGTCACCACCCCAAATCTCTCCCGTGGGTGTCGTACAAGGCGGCTAAGGATAAATCAGTGATGAGGAATGGGCAGCAGCGTTCCTCTTATATCACCTAGCAATATACTGCGACTTTTGTGCCCGATAAATGGCAATAGGCTCGCCACCTATTACATGGGACCTAAATAATTGGCGAAACGTGGGTGCAATTTCACCTCTGCCTACCCCTTCGGGAATATAGGCGCGATTTATGTATGTCGTTAATAATAATAAGAACTTAAAAAGTCATACTTCGATTAATGTGCTGGATAGCTAGGCAATAGGCTCGCCTGCTATTACATGAGATCAAAAACAATTTGTCGAAATAAATATTTTACCATGAATTATGTATGTATGCATGAGTGATTTATGGATGTTCCTCTATATTCTTCCATAAGGCCCGTGCCCCAGCAGTGGGGACATTAAAGGGCTGGTGATGATGATGGTGATGATGAAATGTAAACGTAATAATGCTAGTACACAGCTAAAGTTAGTTGACTGAGGGAATAATATATTATATTCTAACGAACGCCAACTACTAGGTAGGTACAGTATTAAATTTCTAATCAAGGAAAGAGGGTTTTCATTTCAAATTAATTATCCTTAACCACGGTTGCGCAGCGTAGATTAAAAAGGCAGTAAGATAAAAAACCACCAACATTTCATTCATTAGGATTATCCTAATTACACTAGAAAGATTTGTGTTTTGGTTTACCGTTTTTTTTGTAACTATCATTTTCTGAAGTAAACTAACTGGATTGATTTTACTTAGTCATGAATTCATCATTATGGATTGACCTGTACGTTTTTCGTAACTCTGGATTGAGTATCTAATAAATCAACATTTGTTACACATAATATCTATCATCTAGCCCAATGTAATAAAGTTTATTGTCTTTATAGATGACGGATGGATAACATCACGCGAACAAATTATTATGACTCTACCAGGGGTCTAAACAAGTGACCAATTTATTGGAACGAATAGAATACATATGTCAATATTTGATACGGCGGTCTCTGTATAAGTGAGTTTCATACATTTCTATTCTATTCGTTCAAATTGATTGACGGCTTGATTCATTTTGATCCGTAGCCAGCGCATGCTACGGACTTGCGCTTGGATCGTCGAGCAAATCTCAGATTAATATGCCCTGTAGATGGTGTCCAATAGACTTTTTACATGGTAAATGTGGGTCCTACCAAGGGGTAGACACCGTATTAATTAAGAATTTAAGAAGCTATAATTATATGCATAATGTCCCTTCTACGCTGGCCTGGGAGCGAACAAATAACGTAGAATAGGCCAGCCCCAACTCATCCCATGGGTGTCGTAAAAGTCGACTAAGGGAGATTGCCCGGTGTAGACCAAGCACCTTGGGGCACCCGAATGGTGGAGGGCAAACCACCAACAACAGCGTACCCAAAGAGGGTTGGTGTCAGGCAGGCGGCCGGCTGTAAAACCTAAGCCAAAACCTTGAGCAGTATGGATTGGAATGTTGTCATTTTAATCACTCTCTCCGTTCATGGGTCTCTCGACATGGTCCCTTCCGTCTCTTTTCTATACATTTATTCATCATAAATAAATAAATATTTTTACACTCACACCTATCATCTAGCCCAAAGTAAGTAGCCTAAGCACTTGTGTTATGGATACTAGATGACGGACATATTTTTAATATAATTATGTATATAAATGTTGGAAATATACTACATAAACATATACACAACTATGACTCGGAAACAAACATTTGTGGTCATCACAAAGTTTGCCCCTACCAGGATTCGAACCCGGGACCTTTTGGCCAATACCCAGCAATCTGAGCATTCGACCAAGGCGGCCGTCATCACTAGCACCTTTACGGTGGGATGGATGATATGAATCAAAAGGGAGTGGATGGCATGATGACGTCTGACATATGAATGGAAGTGGAAACATACTGCGCCGTCCCCAGATAGACTGGGAACAGGGCAGGAAGAAGAAGAATTATATGCATAATGTGTTGGTGCATAGCGCTTCTTAAATACTAAACTAGAAAAAAACTTCCAAATCTCAATCCAAATCTCTCCCGTGGGTGTCGTACAAGGCGACCAAGGATAAATCACTGATGAGGAATGGGCAGCTGTGTTCCTCTTATACCACCTAGCAATAGTGCTGCGACTTTTGTACCCGATAAATCGCAATAGGCTCGCCACCTATTACATGGGATCTAACATAATTGGTGAAACGTGGATGACGTGCTAGTTTTCCTTGCCTACCCCTTCGGGGATATAGGCGTGATTTATGTATGTATGTCTTTAAAAAAAACTTTAAACTTTTATATGAAATGTAAGCTTTAGGTGTTATTTTAGAATAAACTATATTTCTAATCGTCTTATTAATAAACTGGTAGTAAACATGGTATAGCTATTCCACGTTTACAAACAATAGTTTTACAAACAAAGTTGTCTTGGTCTCAGAAACACAAAAATCGCAGTATATTGCTAGGTGATATAAAAGGAACGCTGCTGCCCATTCCTCATCACTGATTTATCCTTAGTCGCCTTGTACAACACCCACAGGTGAGATTTGGGGTGGTGACAATTGTATTCTACTCTGCTGTCACCACACGGCATTTAGAATTTTAATTAGCGAAAATATGTGGTTTATGTATGTGTGTTTAAATAACAATCAATGGTGTATAATTTATATGGGCCACATAGAAATCCACTCAACAACGGGAGCGAATCCCTCGTACTGATTACGCGTAGTTGACTAACAAAGATCTTCAAACATTCAATTATCTAACGTCCAAACTCTCCCATTTACAATATTAGTAGAATATATTATGTGATTCGTGCGGCTTGGGGTGGGCACTGGGCCGAGACGGGGTAGGCGGCGGGTGTTCTCATTATTTATGTATTTATATTGATATGGCTGGTCGTCTGAATAATGAGTTGTTTATACTATACATCAATATCCCAATGTGAACACGCCTGTTTTTACCGGATGGGTTTGCAAGGTGAATAACTCCCAACTTTGCTAGTTCCATGTAACAGGAGGCGAGCCTATTGTCGTCTACAGGCCAATTGAATCGCAGCTTTGATGGGTAGCTGGCAAGGAAAGCTGCTGCCCATTCCATGTCATATTATGCAACCCCTAGTCATCTTGTACTATACCTACATGAAATGGGTGATGGTGACATTGTATTCTGTACTGCCGTCACCACACGGTACAGTCATTGATGTAGATATGTATTGTAATATTTTAGGCTCGAGATTTGGGCACTTTCATCGGTCATCTAGTTTTTTTATGCTAGACGGGGTAGCTTTTGGTTGGACCAACCACGGAACGGATGCGGTTAAACTAAAAGTTACATACTTTGGGCTACATGATAAGGGCGGGCGCAGATTGGCGGCACGGCATGGCAGGGTATTTTTAGGCGACAAATAAAAATACAACTAAAAAGTTTAAAGTTCAATGTGGAGTCGTAGGTACAAAAACAATGCCGTGGGATGCTTAGGCATGCCGTGTCGGCAGCCTTAAGAATGCCTCGGCATCCCTCTGTATGCTTTGGCAGTCTTAAAGGTACCGAGAGATACCGCGGCAAGACCTAAGAACGCCTCGACATGCCTGAGGACGCCTCGGCATGCTTAAGAATACCTCGGCATTTTTACCGCCAGTATGCGCTTACAGTCATGTAGGGATGCCGAAGGATCTCCTTGCCGTGCCGTGCCGCCAATGTGCGCCGGGCCTAAGTGGTAGTGTAAGAAATGTTCATCTATTGCTGACGGTACATGGTGTGGTTTTGTGACGTAGGGCGGCTACTGGGGCGAGACTGGTTGGGCGGCGGGGGACAGTCGCGACGCCGCCGCGCGCGCTGCCTACGAGGCGCTGCTACGAGTCTCTCTGAAACTACCCACCGGAGACCGGTTCGACGACTTCGCCGACGCAGTCAAGGCGAGGGCTAAAATGCATTACAACTACACCTTCTCCGACGGTGAAGAGGTCAGTATGATAGAATAAGATTTATACATACATACATACATACATAAATCACGCCTTTATCCCCAAAGGGGTAAGCTGAGGTGAACTAGCACCCACATTTCGCCAATTGTGTTAGGTCCCATGTAATAGGTGGCGAGCCTATTGCCATTTATCGGGCACACACGTCGCAGTACATTGCTATTGCTAGGTGGTACAAGAGGATTGCTGCTGCCCGTTCCTCATCATTGATATATCCTTAGTCGCCTTGTACGACACCCACGGGAGAGATTTGGGGTGGTGACAATTGTATTCTACTCTGCCGTCACCACACGGAATGAATAAGATTTGATTGTGGTTATGTCCCAATCTCCCTATATTCTTCCATCCATAGGCAAGGCTCGTGCCCCAAAAATGGGGACATTAAAGGGCTGGTGGTGATTGATTTTAGTTCGGTCGAATGGTCAGATCGCTGGCTACCGGTCAAGAGGACCCTGGCACGGGAATTTGTTGTGACAAAGACAGACATTTGTTTTCCGGTATCTAGTGCTAGATGATTAATGTGACTTTAATAAATATATTTTTAAGTAATCAATCAAAAATTACACATCCAAGGGATAAGGGCAAGAGGCTGAAGAAAAGTAGGTACACTATTGTTTTTCTGATGATAATGAATAATACTATTCATCATCATCATCAAAACAACAAAAAAATCAAAGACTTATCCCATTTCGTTTGGATTCGGCCCAATACGTCTTTTTCTTCCATTATCTTCTGTTAGCTGTCATCTCCTAATTCACTCCGTACATACTACTAATTGGCGAAACGTGGGTGTTAATTCTCCTACTCCTCCGGGGATAAATAGGCATGATTTACGAATGTATTAAGTACGTAGAGAGAATGTATTTATTTCACGGTTTACAATAACAATTTTTCTATCATACGACGCATGTGTATAGCTTTTGTAATTCGATCGCGGTCTTTTCCATCAAAAAGCGCTATCTTATCCCAAAAAGCGGTCGATATCGAAACGGAAGAGGAGGCCACTAACTACAATACATTACTCGCTATCGAGAACGAGTCAGCTTTAGCTGACTCGTTCGATCACTGCCGGTAGTAGTAGGATCGTGTTACAGAACGTAGATCGTCGGAATCAGGTACCATAATTATGTTGGGTGTAGGCCTGATAATTTTATGTGTATGTAACTAACCTACTCATGAGTGATCGTGCTTACTACGAATTTTATTGTACTATTTTTTCTTTCCAATATTTTTTCTTCCTAATTCTATTTAAAATATACATTTATAAGAACTATACCTAATCCCTGTTTCCCTAGTCACGCCATAACATATTAAGAACGTTTTTACATAATTACATTGATTTTATTATTTTTAGGTTTTTCAATACTTTGAAAATAAACAATATGTTTTAGAAATGTTTTTATTTTAAATTATTTATTCCAGTTCGAATTGAATATTCATAGCTAAGCCAGACCACCGTCTCTCAAACAGCTGTAATTACACGCTTAGCATGTAGTCTTCAGTTTTACTTTACTAACTGCCGCACTCAGAGACGTCAAATAACGTTAATGAGTAATTAATGTCATAAAATGACAATTCAAAACTAGTCGCTATTTTTGCCGGGTCTATGGTCTAGATTTGAATGAAAATGTTTGACATTAAATACTCATTTGATTTAATTGACGTCTCTGAGTGCGGCAGTAAGATTCCGTGGGCGTGGCAACGTAAAGTGTATAACAGTAACAAAAGAAAGTGCTTTCTAAAGTACAAAAATAACAAAGGAGGAAGGTGTATCGCATTGTTTCGTATAAAACTGTCACAGGTAATAAATAACATAAGGGTCGCCCTCGTTGCGAGTTATAGGTTTGTTACAACCGCAGTAGGTACTTGGTATTACCTTAACTTGATGCTATATTGTTGCGATTGTGTTGCATAATTATGATAAGTCAAAGAATAAAAATTATTAAGATTTTGTTGAAAAAAGTCAGGACGAACTATTGCATAGTATCATCATCCGTAACCAACATCCAACTTCATCCGTCAGCACTGTTGGGGAAAGGCTTTTGTCTATGCGTACGAGAATATGGGTACCATAAAGTCAGAGAAAATATAGTCAGAAAAATTTTGTTGTCTTGATGCGAGAATCATACGTTGATATAACAAACCAACTCTAAAAATTGGCTACATTGTTGGCGTGTACGCTGTTGAGGTGGGGAGCGAGGGGTATACCAATACGACTTTGGCTTCTCTGGAATTTTCATAGATGTAGGAATGATGTTTCTGAACGCAGCGGATGCGAGTGATTGAGTGGGTGAGCGAGATAGATAAAGCAATAGTATTGTATTCTCTTTGAAAGCAAGTTGGAAGATGGCGGATTCTGCTCAGGACGGCTAACGAGGGAACGTGTGTAAAAAAATTGAAAATTAAATAAAAGACAGATTTTTCAGTATTTCTGCTGTTTACTTTACCAGTATCCCACATAGATTCTTTCGAATCTTACCAAATATGGCTGGGCAGAGATAGTCGGTGTGGCGACAGTGAGTGTTGACATCTTGTAGAGGGTAAACCTACACTTGGGTCCCAGACGCAGCCACCGACTTTTCCCTCTCTGTCACATTATGGAGCCGGCACTCGCACTGTGAATCAAGATTTTAATAATTGATTGACACTGCTTTTGCAAGTACACTAACCTATTTTCTTTAACGGACTCAAGGCGTAGCGGCAGAGTAATGCAAGGGGAATTGAGGTCTCTGCATACGTAACGAGATAATACCTCGGACGGGACGTGAACGAGACAGGGACGCTAGTGAGTGCTACATGTCCGTGACTCATCATCATCATCAACAGCCCTTTTAATGTCCCCACTGCTGGGGCACGGGCCTTCCCTATGGATGGAAGAATATAGGGAGATTGGGCCATAACCCGCCATGCTGGCCCAGTGCGGGTTGGTGGGTATTGACGACTGCAGATGCAGCCGGGACCAACGGCTTAACGTGCCTTCCGAAGCACGGAGGAACTTGAGATAATACATTTTTGTTCACTCATCCAATGACCGGCCTTGCGAACATTGCTTAGTTTACGCAATCGCAGGCCAAGCGCGCTTTGCCACTGCGCTAGCGAGCTCCTCGTCCGTGACAATTATGTCCTTCATGTATGTACATTTTGTATGAAACGATATTTTTAAAACTTCCCGTCCCCTGCGTATAAAGACCCGTCACGTATGCAGAGACTTTAACTCTGCCGCTACAAGCTCTAAAAAACACTTCCTTTGTAGAATACCCGCAACCTCCGCAATCCCGGCGGTCGGAGATACCACTCGGCTCGGTTTGGATACCCGCAACTGCAGGCCCAGCACGGGACGTGGACAAAAACTCTCTCCACCGCCTTACAGTGTTTTATCTCGGGATTTAGTGGGAGATAGAGCGCGAGGAAAATATTTTCTTATCCCCGAGGAGATTTTCTCCACGTTTCATGCTATGGTAATTTTTCCCTTGACCTCTGTTTGTTCGTATTTTTTTTTAATGTTCAAGTGAAAATCAAAATTATAAGTTTGTATTAAATTAAAATGACACTGTCCTAACTATAGGTTTTTCAATAATAATGGTAGCTTAAAGCTTCATAGTAACGGAAGTAGCATGTTTCAAAATGGTTGGGTTTACGTTCTCATGCCACAGCGTGTTATGATTGTTTGTCTTTCATTATTAGTTTAATTATGCAGAGTGCGACATGCGCTATGCAGACTGCAATAATGGATTGAAATGTGGATTGAAATTGTTGTAATATTTGCATTTCAAATTTCTGCATGACCGGCTTAGTGTAATGAGTCAAAGTAGGATATTGATGAGAATGAATGTATAAAATCGGTGTTTATTTGTATACCTACGGTGAAATTAGATACTTGATTAAATGTCGAATGCCAATTAAAATCATCATCTTCGTGCCCTGTTTTACCTGAAGCCGGCGCAGTATCTCACGCCGTCCAGTCCCTTTTGATTCATAAATAATAAATAAAACAAAGAAACTCATGAGTTTGTAGAAAAGTAATGGAAAGAATCATGTCAAGAGACCAATGGATGGAAATAATAATTAGAATGACATCTTTCCATTCCGCTCAAGGATTTGGCTTAGGTTTTACAGTCGGCCGCCTGCCTGACACCAACACACCTTATGTACCTAGTTATTGTTGGTGGTTTGCCATTGCTTTTTTACCTTACACCGGGCAATATCCCTAAATCGACTTTTATGACACCCCTGGGGTGAGTTTCGGATGCCGCTACGTTATTCTACGTTAAAATTGCGCTATCAAACCAGCACGTAAGGAATTTGTGATGTATGTAGGTACGTCAAAATGGTTTGCACGATTGTTAAATAAACTCCGTGTACTGTAGGTACTATGACTTGTTTATTCCAACTTAAATACAACTTATTACTGTACAACTGTATAATACGACACGATATCCCTTAGCTTTCCATAGTGAGGGCGCCGGGCCCATAGCGTGGCAGAGAGGGAAGTCAGTGGCAGCGCTTGGAACTTGTGATCCAAGTGTAGGTTTACGGGGCCCCTTCACAACTAGTCAACACTCACCTTCACTACCCCCAACTTCTCCCTCTGTCCACCTATTACAATTTTGGGAAGCACGTCCACACAGCTCCGCTGCCCTGAATCCAATGCCAAAACCAGTTGCGTGCGCTATTTATGATTTTGTTCCCCCACTTACAATTTCAATATGCACATAAAGAAGGTGGCGGTAGTAGACAATATCAAGTAGAATTATTTTAACAACTGCCGTATTACAAAATTGCTATACAAAAATCTTAAAAAAATAGTACAATAATTAGCAACTTTAACAAATTCGTCCATCCTGACAAAATATCATGACCTCATGATTCGTAATATTTAAAATTATATTTAGTCAGCAAATTTATATAATAACCTACTACTAATGACTACTATCCAAGCTTAAATAAATATCATACACACATCATACTTACCGATTTGTTGTGCCCAACAGGGTTCAAAATAGTATTATTGTAATTTTGAAAATAATAAATATTCAAATTAATACAGAACAAATAGTTTTCATAATTTATCATACAATAAATATTTAACTAAAAAACTAAATATTACAATTCAACTTATCTAGTACATAATACTCTAATTTATTGATATCTTTCATCGGGATTTCTCAACTTGGCCACCCTCCATCGAAATGACCTTCCGTCCAACTAAACTTATGCTGGGATAACCTCCCATCTAGATAACCTTCCATCGGGATAACTTCCCATCAAGATAACCTTCCGTCGGGATAACTTCCCATCTAGATAACCTTCTGTCGGGATAACTTCCCATCTAGATAACATTCCGTCGGGATAACCTCCCATATAGACAACCTTCCTTCGGGATAACCTTCCACCTAGATAATCATGCGTCGGGATAACCTCCCGCCTAGACAACCACTAAAGAACATCTTACAGACCAGGTCACGAACCCATACCTACTCTCGGAACAAAGTCGGCGATACGACGGCACCGTGAACCCTTCCATCTCTAACAGCTTCAGTCTATGTAAACCTTCAACATCCTATAATAAACCCATAACAACAAAACGACCGAACCCATCCATCGAACAGTCTCTACTAACATACAACCCGTCCCAAAGACTAATTCAATGATTAATTAATCGCCCCGAGATCATAATTACACTATCATTATAGCCGCTTAAACATACATACATACATACGTCACGCCCTTCTCCGACAGGGGTAGGCAGAGATTCCTTCCACTTGCTACGATCCTTACATACTTCTTTCGCTTCATCCCATCTCATCAATCTCTTCATGCATGCCCGTCGGTTTCGGGTACTCTTGACCTGGCCCTTTTTCAATAGACTTTCAATTTGATTATGAAAGATCCGCCTAGGCCTTCCCCTTGCCATTTCTCCATTCACTTTCGCCATGTAAATCCTTTTTGTCATTCTCCTTTCATCCATTCTTTCGACGTGACCAAACCATGCGAGTATCCCTTTCTCAATCCTTGTCATTACATCTTCTTTCAAACCACACCTGTCTCTTATCACACTGTTATACAATCAGTCGCTTAAACATAGTTTACCTTAACTACCAAAGGTACCTTCTGATTATTTTTTTTTACTAAATCGCCTTATTACTTATCGCAGTTTTCCCCCCGTTTAACTTGCGCCTGCCGCATTCTATTCCAAAGTCCAGCCACATAATTATTATACCCTATTATTCTAACACCAAAGGAAGTTCACTTTGTCCGCTAAGCGAATCAATGTTCTACCCCAATCGGCTAGCACTTCCATGAAATACAACAACAAACCAACCAAAGTATAAGGGAACCAGTCCGAACTCTCCCGACCAGATTCCACGCGGGTGACACGGTCGCGAGGCAAGCTCATCCTGTCGCAACATTCCAACCGCTACCAAACCAAACATCCTCCATCCCGGAATGCCCCAACAGAGCTCGGCAAGCCAAATTATCCGACCCAGACTGAACGGCAACAACGATGCCACCGATGTGTCTCACTACTAACCTTCAACACAGACAATCCCCCTCAATCGATTCAGAAGGTGAGGTGATTCAGTCGCACGTTCATGCGAAGAATTGAGCGTATATTGGCAATCAGTACCAGTACTGTATATGTTTACCGATCCAGGCCCTGCCCCAATACCAACTGTACAAAGGAGTGCCTCCAATGTAAACGCCAAGGGATCAGATACAACACACAACCAAATCATGTCAATCTGGCTAAAGCATGATTCACCAATCATGGTAGGACTCCAGCTGCGAAGTAACAACCCAAGATCATATGGTACATGAAGCGTTCCCAATGGTTGGAGAAATAACAATAGAGTTAGTTTGCAAGAGTCAGTGAGAACCGACAATATAATCCACAACATCAGTTAAATCTGAAGAACCGAATCCAAACACGCACGCATCCGGCCAGGCCGAGATGCAACACAAGGCAATATGAAGCCAGCAAAGATGCATCAAAAATGCTCCATTAAATGATCTGCAAGTATACGCGAAAGTGTCCACAAGTGCACACAACATCATAGCAGTGATAACCGTTGGATCACATCAACTAAACAGTTAGTTAATGCAGTCAAAAATTTAATATTCCTACATACCACCAACAACCTGCAGTCTTATGAAGGTAGATAAAACAAGTTTACTGTAAGAACATTAAGAATTGTAGGCCACTATTCGATTTCCAGCCCAACTTCCCAGTCATAGATACAATAAATAAATCAATCAATCAATCAATTACAACAGCAGCCGAACACTCATCTATGAACAACAAATCAGCACGATAACACTGCGCTTATCCAATAACACAATCAACAATAACAAATACGAAGCAGACCAGAGTGCTACAGGTTATTGTCCTCTATGGCTACAGGTCTGTAACGTGGTACAATTTAATCCTCCCTTTTACCTATTTACTTTATTAAAAATAATATTTTAATATAAATTTGTCAAAATTCAAAATTTAAAATTTATATTCAAATACTTTGGCGTTGGATTTGGCGTCTCATCCAAACCATCAGTTTACCATATTTATCGAGAAATAAAGAAATTATATTAAAATAACATTATCCCAAAGGCACTTTTCGTAAGTAACCTTAACTGCCTTTTATATTTCAGTGTTGTATCAGTTTTTAAGTGTTGTCTTTTCAGAATGTCTTATTTTTGAGATTTGGAATTATACTAAATGACGGATTTTGGTGCTTTATTTCTTGGACCCCTGATAGGACCCTAACACCGTTCCGTTACCGGTCTACTAAAATACATAACATAACAAAATAATTATTTACCTTTTGTCAAATTAAATAGTAAGCAGGCAAAAGCTCAATAATTTGCCAACGCTAATATAAAGTATGTGATGTATACATATATAAAGTGAATTGAGTCATGATGAATGAGGTCATCTCTAATTAGAGCCCAAATACAACTTATACTGTATTACACAAAATCTGTGTACTTCTGATGATGGTCCAATAATTAAATAAATAAACCCCAACACATCCAAAACACCGCAGAACCAACAAACCAATCAGCAATGTCATAATGTAACAAAAGCCTTCCTAAAGTAAAACAAAACAAAACATGTACAGCGGCGCAACTAGGGATGGCGAATATAATAATAAACAAATATTTTCACACTCACACCTATCATCTAGCCCAAAGTAAGTAGTCTAAGCACCCGTGTTATGGACACCAGATGACGGACACATTCTGAACATAATTATGTATACAAATGTTCAAAACATACCACACAAACATATACACAATCATGACTCGGAAACAAACATTTGTGGTCATCGCAAAGTTTTTCCCTACCAGGATTCGAACCCGGGACCTCTTGGCCAATACCCAGCAATCTGAGCATTCGACCAAGGCGAATATGAACGATTAACACTAATAGTACCCAAACGAATTACAAAAACCCATTGTTCGACTATTTATGAATAACTACGAAACCATTTGGAGCCCCGGTCATCCGGATGATCATGTATACATTCCTTTCAGAATTCACCACTAGTCAAGTTAAAAGATATTTCAACAAATAAAAACAAATGGTCCAAAAATGGAATTGTAGGCTTTCCACCAGTCAATACCTTTGCCACCCATCATTTCCTTCTTAAAACACCACATTGATTTGACACAACATCAAAGATTTTTATTTATTTTTTTATTTGTAGGGCCTTTGACATTAAACCACAAAATCCCTCAGTTGCAATTACGTCGTTTTAGAGTGAGTAAGTTTAAAATTAAAATACTGGGAATCGAAATAAAAATAACAATAATACGTGTCAAGTCTTTTAATGTATATTTTCCGTACATGTAAAAGTAATAAAAATATACCTTTAAAAAAATTATAATGTTGTCAATTTAAAACATTCAAATGAATAATTGTAGATGTATTCAAGCCCAGACTTCGAACTAATACTACCTATATAAGGAAGTTAGTCTGAACCCAGTACGTGCCCTATACTAATTTTTATTATCAAATCGTAATCTGGAAATAATTCTAAAAGTACGAAAATTAATTATAACCCTCAAATCAGGATTTTATTCAATTGTTTTCTTAGATATTTGTAGTAAATGAATCATAAGCACCATACTTATTGTGTATTACAATTATTTTCAAATTAAATTATCTACTTAAGTAGCTAATAAAAATAAATAAATATAATGAACTAAATTACTATATTGTAATTTATTTATTTATTGAATATTATCTAAATGTCGGAAAAAATTGTACAAAGAACATTGTGTCTAGAAAATGTCCGTAAAACCATAGTCCCCGAATCAAGACTATAAAAACCTTCGAACTCATCACAACAATCTACGCATACTTTTGTTTTTGAATATGTATAGCCGTGCACTATATTGCTTATACTACCTACCTTCTACCACAATAGATAACCATTAAAGCCAATTAAATTATAAACGAAATTCGTTATCATGAACCCTATTGAATGGCTCGAATAGATAACAATTATTCGTAAGGTGAAATATCATTCGAATGATGAATGAAGACTCGACCATTATCCAACCGTGGCGTTTGACAACGTCCCCAAACGGATCCTATCTGCACACGCCAACACCAGTCACCTGGCCACCAGGATCGCGGAACATCCAACAATCCCAAACAACTCCAACGTTAACCGGTATAATCCTTCCCTGAACTACCACAACTCATAACCATGTAATGCTGCACAAAAAGAGCTTTCCTCCACGATTCATCCGTAATCACACCGCTTCATTAAAGCCATCCTTCCTTAAAAACAACTTTCCCCTACGCATCAACATATCCTCCAAGAGCCCGGCCAAGCTCTATTCACTTGACAATCTCTTCCGCCATTGCGTCCAGTTAAGTAAGCAAAATGCAAACCCTCATACCAGGTTTTGGCAAATTCCTATACCCCTGTATGACAAAATGCACAATAGTTCCATCATCCCATCCAAAAAGACCACATCAACCATAAATCTTTCGTAGAGAATAAATACCAAAGACTCGACCGCCCAACAGGATGGGGAACAACCCGCTTCCTCATCATTATAATTGGAGTAGCTCCGCTTACCACTTCGGGCATCTTTTGTAGAAGGTTGCTCCACAACCTGGATAAGTATTTGGCTGCGCTGACTGTGACGAGTAGCAGACTCACGACTCAGTCTGCCTCCGTCGCGTCCTCTGCGTCGCGATGTAGCACGCAAGGATGGCGGTTGGCCCAGTTTTCGCTCTGCTCCATTTCCTTTAACTCACAAACAAGGTTTGGTTTGTAACAGTCCGTTAAGCCGTAGGCAAAGTAGAAATTATTGTAGAATATCAAAATTCATGACACTTGTAAATATGCATTTTATCACTACCTTCACACTGTTCTTACAACAAGAATGAACTGAGCCTTTTAAACAATCTTTAGACAAAGTTGGTGGGTACTTAAATAGAGGATACCTTCTTTATTTTAATTCATAAAATAGTTCTAAAAGTATGTATGATTAATCTGATAAAGAAAAGCGAAAGTAAAGCTTAAATTATAAAAAAGAAATTAGGTAGGTATTTGAAAACTAATATTTCAGGAAAAGAAATAAATCCATCCATAACAAAATATTTCATCCATTTGCTATATAATTGTACTAGTGGTCGCCCGCGGCTTCACTCGCGTTAATGTCTGTTGTTAATATACCTCAAAAATGAACTATCCAACACAAAAAAAAATCTTCAATTTGAACCAGTAGTTTCCGAGATGAGCGCGCTTAACCAACCAACCAAACAAACTCTTCAACTTTTTATTACATATTAGTTTATATGACTCCATTTTTAATTCAATCTACCCACTTTTTAAAGTTTTAATTATTTCAATTGGTATGTATTGCGTAAATGCGTAATTATCTCGAAACTATCAATTATGAGAAGAAAATTTATTCATACAGCAATGTGGCGACGGGAAATCGGAACACCACCGCCGCCACCCCCAATCTCTCCCGCGGGTATCGCACAAGGCGACTTAGGGATAAGGTAGCCATGAGTAATGGGAGCAGGGCTCCCCCCACATCACCCAGCAACACACTGCGAGTTCGCGTTCGATAGATGGCAACACGCTCGCCACCCATCCACCACACATATATATATCCATAAAACATATTGGCGAAACGTGGGTAATTAATCACCCCCTCGAGAGATATTTATGTATGTAAAAACTCATAAAATAAGACAAAATAATGTGAGCATGTACTTACCACTTCTGATCTGTTAAATAAACTCCGTGTACTGTAGGTACTATGACTTGTTTATTCCAACTTAAATACAACTTATTACTGTACAACTGTATAATTCGACACGATATCCCTTAGCTTTCCATAGTGAGGGCGCCGGGCCCATAGCGTGGCAGAGAGGGAAGTCAGTGGCAGCGCTTGGAACTTGTGATCCAAGTGTAGGTTTACGGGGCCCCTTCACAACTAGTCAACACTCACCTTCACTACCCCCAACTTCTCCCTCTGTCCACCTATTACAATTTTGGGAAGCACGTCCACACAGCTCCGCTGCCCTGAATCCAATGCCAAAACCAGTTGCGTGCGCTATTTATGATTTTGTTCCCCCACTTACAATTTCAATATGCACATAAAGAAGGTGGCGGTAGTAGACAATATCAAGTAGAATTATTTTAACAACTGCCGTATTACAAAATTGCTATACAAAAATCTTAAAAAAATAGTACAATAATTAGCAACTTTAACACGATGCACGTAAAAATATTACCTAAATGGTGTTTCCGTAACTCTGCCTTGTAATGATATTTTTTTATAATTTCCAAAAGTTGACAGCGTATTTAAAGCGCAACTGAACTAGCATAGTAATCAGGAGTTTATAACATAGTCAACGAAAGAATTTGTAATATTATCCATGGCATAAAACAATATGAAAGAGATTCACAAACACATTTTTATATAACTTTTATACCTTACTTACTCGTATATGAAAAATACCTACAATTTTACCCTGTTGAAATTAGATATCTTATCTCGTGATACCTTTTGTGAAGAAGTAAATGAAAGTTGGCTTATAATAAAACGTCAATAGTAATATTTATATCATCATAACAAACACTCAAGGGAATTGTTGATACATATTATGTTACCGTCTGAATATTATAAGATTTCAGTGCCTACATGTTTTATGTGCGCAAGTTAATGACGTACGAAGAAGTAAATGTTTTTTTTACAAAGAAAAAGATGTCAGAAAAAGTTCGCAAAATTATTGTCCTGAGAAAATAGCGGGTTAGGAAAAATTCGAAAAATCTTAGTCTTGATCCGGGAACTACTATTTTTCCAATTTTTCTGACCATATTTTTATTTGTGATCATTTCTATATTTATACTTAATGTTCAAACAAAAATAATAATTATTATAATAATTATTATTGCGTGAAACGTCTTGGTTGGTTTGAACTTTAATCGACTTCTTTTTCTTAGTAATATTAAAAAAAAAACTATGAAAAAATAAATTAAAACCTTTTTTTATTTTACCGGATTTGATTAAGATAACCTTTTATGAGCTAAGACACACTTGGTCTGACCAAGTGTTTCTTAGCTTATAAAATCACAGAATGCTGAATCCCGCGGGTGTCGTACAAGGCGACTAAGGGTTAAGCGTTACAGCAATGAGTAAAGGGCAGCAGTGTTCCTCTTATCATCAACATCATCACCAGCCCTTTAATGTCCCCACTGCTGGGGCTCGGGCCTTCCCTATGGATGGAAGAATATAGCGAGATTGGGCCATAACCCACCAAGCTGGCCCAGTGCTGGTTGGTGAGTTTTAACAACTGCAGATGCAGCCGGGACCATCGGTTAAACGTGCCTTCTTAACTTGAAATCGAGATAAAAAATGTTTGGTACCCATCCAATGACCGGCCTTAGCGAACATTGATTAGTTAACGCATTTGCAGGCCAAGCGCACTATGCCACTGCGCTAGCGAGCTCCTCTTATGTCACCTAGCAATTTACTGCGATTTTGCCTTTACCTTGGGAAGTGGTTAGATTAGTGAGTTGGGTACCATTTTGTTATGTATTTTTTTAATGTGCAGGTGAACTTCTTCATTGGCGCCTTCTACGACGGAGTCTACCTGCTGGGGATGGCGCTGAACGAGACCCTGACGGAAGGTGCCGACATCAGGGACGGTCGTAACATCACGCGCCGGATGTGGGGTCGGGACTTTCATGGTAGTACAGTTTTAAGTCAAGGGTCTTTCAGGGAATAATTATTCGCCTCTTTGCTTAAATAATATATCGTGTAAAACACCATAATATCTTGTAAAACACAATAATATCTTGTAAAACACCATAATATCTTGTAAAACACCATTTTTGGACTTGTCACGTTATTGAAGCAAAGAAGCGAATGTGATATTATTTTATTTAATTATATTATTTCTATGAACGATTGTCGTCGGCAGAGAATATTACAATTGTCAGCACTTCACCACTGTATAAGGCGACTAACTGCCGCACTCAGAGACGTTAATTAACTTTAATAAGTAGGTACAAAATGGCAAAATAAATCATTTTTAAGTAGATAAGAATTTGAATAACGACTAGTTTTGAATTGTTATTTTTTTTAAGTACTTTTTAACGTTTTGACGTTTCTGGGTGCGGCAGTTAGAGACAATATAAGATGACAACTTTGCAGAGTAGACTAAATAAGTTCGGCATTCGCAACTCTTATATAAAATTGCGAATGATTAAGTTGACTCGTCTGACTCGGTGGTGTGGATTCACCTGGAGGTGCCGCGCGCAGGCAGCAGACTAATAAATCGAAAAACTTTTGACACACCCCACTGTAGGATTGTCTACGGCCAACATTCCCTATTACATAGACTGGTTCAAAGCTACAACACCAATTTTACTGGTCGAAATTTTTATTAAGCTTAAGGTAGCTCATGCCATTAAAATGCCAGATCTGCGACAATCTTGGATTGCCTATTGTTTTCCCGAAGAATATATGTCGGAATTTTATTTGTCCGAATTTCATTTGCCGGAATGTTTTGTTGACCAAAATATACATGTAAAATAATACACTTGTTTTGTCATAATTTCTGGCAAGTGGGCGACTATGAAATTATGAAAAACAATGCTATGTCTGTTGACTAATTATGGCAGATGAAATTATAGCAGAAAAAAATCTGATAAGTGTGCGTATACCGTTTTCTTGTTTAGTCCCTGCGAGTATCTTGAGCAATGACATCTCATTGCACAGGCTACTACTAAAGATAGCATACTAATGAGAACAAACTTTTTCAATACAGGAATCACTGGTCATGTTCGAATCGATTCGCTGGGAGACCGTGACGCTGACTACGCCATATTGGACTTAGATCCGGTCACTGGAAAGTTTGAAGTAAGTAAAGTAAGCAAGTAAAAATAACTTACTTCAACTTTTTATTTGAAGTAAGTTATTTTTACTCGGAAATCTACAGATTTTTCGTCGTGCGGTTCGGTCCCATGATTGAACGTTGAATGATGCCGTAAATAACACAATTTTAGTAAATAATTTTAGTTACAACTCAGACAAGGAACGGGGATGAATTGAGAAGAGATGACGAGCATGTCAGCAAAAGTGTAATGCTTTAGTGGGTGGTGGGAAAGAGGACGACCTGACAAATAAATGATGATGATAGTGTATTTATTATAACAAAGAAAAAAGTATTGAGTAGAATAAGTGGAGAATGGGCCATAATTCACTACACTAAGTGGGTATTAACGAATACAGATGCAGTTACTAACAGCCTTCCGCCTTCCGAAGCACGGAGAAATTCGAGATAATATATTTTGGTCACCCATCCAATGAACGGGCTAACCAAAAATTGCTTAGTTAGCGCAATCGCAGGTCAAATGCGCTAAGCCACTACGCCATCGAGCTCCTCATTTAGGTATACCTACATACTTGAGTCCAGTTTCAATAAAGGTTCAAAAATCACTTCTGTAAAATTTTCGTGTATTATAGTACAATCCAGTCCCTAAAAATATTTCTGAATTTTAATGGACTGTCTGCCTGTCTAAATTTGCTGAAATATTGTTGAAGCGAGACGATCTCTAACTGTTATTTACATAAAGTAAAGCGGCTTTAATTTCTCGAACCTCTTGGGATATACATGTTTATATCGTGTATATACCTACCGACCTTTATTAATTTGCCTTCTATAATAGGCCTGTATTTAAATGTTTGCTAAGTCCACAGTAAATCTCGGTTCATAACAAAAAATTGACTAAGCAAATTTGTAAAGAGTAAAGTTCGTAGAATCTCTATCAGGATGCTTTGCTAAGACAGGTTTACGAGAATTTATCTGGGATCGGTGCTGTATGTTTCCTCTTCCGTTCATATCGGTTAGGCGTCATCAAGGCTCATGCACTGACTTTTGATTGATTTCATCCAAGACACTATGATGAATTAATTTCATTAAAGGACCATATTGACAGATCGATGAACGGAGAGTGATTAGGATGACAGCATTCCAATCCATACTGCTCAAGGTTTTCGCTTAAGTTTTACAGCCAGCCGGCTGCCTGATACCAACCCTATTGGAAATGCCAATAAGAAGTAGCATAATCATCCTAGAGTTATATGACAATAGACATACTGACCCGACATATAATTTCGGAGCAGCAAGA
The DNA here is from genome assembly GCA_963931975.1 of Cataclysta lemnata. NCBI lineage: Eukaryota > Metazoa > Arthropoda > Insecta > Lepidoptera > Crambidae > Cataclysta > Cataclysta lemnata. The sequence continues at coordinate 10,886,686 of OZ008356.1, read as the reverse complement.
AGATAAATTGTATTTGAATTGAATAAAAATTAATAGTTATTTGTTATACGTGAGTGCAGAGTTGCTTTTTAACCGCGTGCTCAATTTTGATGACCGAGCTCGCGAAGGATTCTAAAATTAGAATCCTGAGCGTTAGCGAGGGAATCAAAAGAGCACAAGGTGAAAAATCTTTGCACTCGAGTGCAACACGTAACTTTTTATGCCCCTCAGCGAGGAAATGGTAAAATACAAAAAAAAATTATAATCAGTTTCTATTTTCACCCAAAAACTTCCACAAACCCACCCATCAACCCAAACACACCCTCAACAACCACCCAGACACACCCAGAACATTCACTTAGACACATCCACAACACCCACAACACACGCCCATCCACCCAAACACGCCCACAGCATATACCCAGGCAGAACCACAAGACCCACTCACCGAAACACACCCACAACACCCACCATCCACTCAGACACACCCACAAACACCCATTCCCCCCCAGACACACCCACAAAACACCCATTCTTCCATAAACACCCACAACACACCCATCCACTCAGAAACACCCATTAACCCAGACACACCCATTCACCCAGACACACCCATTCACCCGTACACACCCACAACACACACCCATCCACTCAGACACACCCGCAGCATTCATCCAGACACACTCACCACAATATTATTTTCTACTTGCCTGAATCCTGTGTCAGGTAGGCACATACCTAATAAAAATTGAGATTCCGAGACTGAGATTCCGTGAAGTGTAAAGGTTAGAAGAATTTCGGCAAGTTAATTAGTATCTTGGGTGGCCGAGCGGTCAGGCACCTGCCCGGATAGCAGCGGACGCGGGTTCGATTCCCGCCTCAAGATCATAATTTTTCGAAATTCTTTTTCTAACCACTAAAAATCTTTGTACTAATTTTTCTAACATTTATATAATGTTAAAATTAAAATCAAATAGTAAATTTATGTTGTGAAAAGAAAATGGCGCGCGCAAAGCAAATTACAAAAAAAGTAGATACACCAAGAAGTTTCCTACTCTGAGTTTTTCACAAATTAAAAAGGTCGCATGATAATTTCGGCACCATGGAGGTAGAATTAAATAGGTTAATGATGTTTTGAATTCACAAATTTAATGCACACGATGTTCTAAATTCAAATTTACTTTATTCTCTAGAGGATAAAAACGGCTTTTGCACTCAAATATCGAAGAGCAAAAACGCTTTTTCCGAGATGGGGGGATGAAAACGAAATTATTGCAAAAAAGTTCGAATATACATACACGATATAAATCACGCATATATCCCCGAAGGGGTAAGCAGAGGTGAAATAGCACCCACGTTTCGCCAATATGTTAGTTCCCATGTAATAGGTGGCGAGCCTATTGCCATTTATCGGGCACAAAAGTCGCAGTACATTGCTATTGCTAGGTGGCATAAGAGGAACGCTGCTGCCCATTCCTCATAATTGATTTATCCTTAGTCGCCTTGTACACCCTTGTACACCCACAGGAGAGATTTGGGGTGGTGACAATTGTATTCTACTCTGCCGTCACCACACGGCACGAATTTCGAACGATATTGTATAACGAGGGCCTGTTTTTTTCTACTATGTTAACGTAGAAAAACAGGGTCTAATTAGACAATATCGTATATCAAATGATTGTTTTTGGACACAGTTCCTAAGTAAATGTAACCAGAAAATCACATACACATTTGTTTAGGCATTTGTAATTGTTATGTCTATACATTCGTTTTTTTCTGTCTTAGTAACAAGAACTAAGCCAAAAAGCAATACTATTGAAACACGGCTAACAACCGTTCTCAGAAATATCAATACGAGTTATACCTTAGCGTACTTTTCTTCAATTCAAAACTAGTCGCTATTCTTACCAGGTCTATGGTCTACATTTAAAAGAACCTTTTTTTATGTATTAAGGACTCGTTAACGTTAATTGACGACTCTGAGTACCTACGTTAAACATTTATTCCGTTAACATAAACCTTAAAACGCTACTGATCGTACTTATTTATAGGTGGTAGCCTTCTACCACGGCCTCAACGGCAGCTACAAGCCCGTGGCTGGTAAAGCGATCCACTGGCCGGGGGGTCGCCGGAGCCCCCCGCCCGACACACCACGCTGCGGCTTCCTCGGCAACGACCCAATGTGTCAAGGAGGTGAGTGCTAGGAAATTACATTTTTATGTTCTCTTTTTCATTTAGACCGTTCTTAACTAACATTTTTAGGGGCAAACGTTGCGTAGCTCGAAAATTTACTGCAACAAGATTTCATTTGTGTTTTCCTGTGTTTATTAAAACAAAAATGATTAGATGGCAGATTTTTAATCATCATAAATATAAATCTGCCGTGTGGTGACGGCAGAGTAGAATACAATTGTCACCACCCCAAATCTCTCCCGTGGGTGTCGTACAAGGCGACTAAGGATATATTAGCGATGACGAATGGGCAGCAGCGTTCCTCTTATACCACCTAGCAATAGCAATGAACTGCGACTTTTGTGCCCGATAAATGGCAATAGGCTCGCCACCTATTACATGGGACCTAACATAATTGGCGAAACGTGGGTGCTAGTTCACCTCTGCCTACCCCTTCGGGGATATAGGCGTGATTTATGTATGTATGTATGTATAAATATAAATAAAATCACTGCGAAGAGTTTGATGGTTACCAAAAATCCGCTGCGTAGAGCTTGTTTATTTATAATTATTTTTGCAACATTAGGTCCTTATTATTTTTTTTCGATGTTTGAATGAAACACAACATCACCACAAACATTTTCTTAAAAGTTCAACTGTAAAAAAAATCATCTGTATAAGATGTAAATTGTCTTAAAATAAATACTTCATAATTTCCTTTGTTCCTCTTTTCTCGCAGTTAGTAGTAAAAGCAGAGTATATATTCCTCGGGAAAAAGCAGTCTTATACAAGGAGTGCACTTGAATCTTTGTTCATATCTTTCCAATTTATTTGTGTTATAGTTGATCGGAGCATAAAACAGGGAAAAATTGTAACTGGCGTATCCGCTAATGGCCCGTTATTCGCATTGTGTGCTTCGCGAATGACATTTAATTGAGGCTGTGTTTTGTGTTCGAGCCAATTACCTATACCCGCTGGGGATTGTTTGCTGGAAAATTGAATCGAAAATTTCGTAATTTTATGTTAATACGTATCTATTTGTTTATTTCGCAGAGTTATTACGAAAGTTTTGCACCGTAATTGGCAATATGATAATGCATTGTGGCTTTTCTGCTACACTGGGTATAATTAATTGTGTTCACTACCTACGTGGTTAGGTGCAGCGATCGAATGTGCAATGACTTGATAAGAAATAAGGTGTGGTTTTGAAACACGTAGTGATTAGAATTCTGAATAGCTTGCATGGTTTATTCACTTAGAATGGACGAGTGGGGTGAATAGAAAAATTCACAATTTTTATAAAATTGAAAATCTGTCAATAAGAGGCCAGCAGATACGTAACTGTGTTGCTAACAATTCATGATTGAAATTAATGAAATTGTTGCTTTTGCGATTGTGTATTTAAGATTGTCTAACATCGCTCTTAAAAATGTAAAAAAATACTCGCTTAGAGTTTTGACTGTAACATATATTATAGTTATATTTAACTTGAGCAGCCGATAGTAGCAGCTGGTAATTAATAGAGAAGAAAATAGTTTAAGCGCTTCCTAAGACGCGTGCGAGGGCACTAAGTAAAAATAATAAAACCTAAACTAGTACATAAAGCTTAATTGCTCTTGTAGTTAATTACATACAGTGCTGGCGACTCAGTGTAATGTTTAATTACCCTCGTCGAGTCGGGATTTGTAGTGCTTGCTACCAGAGAATTACCTACTGCCTGAGAGTAGTATACTTACAGGCTTAGATAAGTATACACTTACGTTGAAAATGAATAAAAACAAATTCCGATGAAAAGGGAACTAATTAATATACAAGATGCTATACAGGATTAATTGTAGAGTACCATCATTCTCCCAGGACTATAGGTCCTGTGAGTTTATTGGTGTGTTAGAAATAAACCTGTATAAATTATAGACAGGTAGTTACGCACTATAACGGATGACGTGGTGATATGCTTACAAAAATCTGTTTTTAATCGGTTCCTCGAAACCCTGTTACGTTAACTGAAGGGTAAAGTTGCGGTTAAGGACCGAGCCATGGTGTGGTGACGCAGATACAACTAACACCACCCCCCTATCTCCTTAGTTTCGGAAAAGACGACTAACTGCCGCACTCAGAGACGTCAAATAACGTTAATGAGTACTTAATGTCAAAAAATGACAATTCAAAACTAGTCGCTACTTTTGCCGGGTCTATTGTCTAGATTTAAATGAGATTTTTTGACATAAAGTACTCATTAAAGTTATTTGACGTCTCTGAGTGTGGCATTTAGTTAATAAAAAATAGCGTATTTAACTATTAATAACTACTCGTTTCCACGAATACTAGCGAAACGAGTGCGATGGTGTAGTCAATGGACGATCGTTTACAATTTCAATAAAGATTTGTCTGTCTGTTTCAACGAATAGGTTTCTTCGTATTGCTGCTATAAATGTCATTATTTATGAAGCACTATAGAAGAGCACGGGTTGTTGCACCGTAGTATCTAATGCACGAATGAAAATGTACCATCGGTAAATTATTCAGATTCCACATTTACACTCGTTGCTCCTAATGGTTGAAACCATTAAACTCATTAAATGTTTGGCGCAAATATTTACTAAAACGGATTCAATCTCGCGTGAATATATTACGATGTCAGCAAATAACATTCTGTAAATCTATAATGAACCTGCTGCAAATCGGAGCGTTCCTGATATATTTGTCAGTACCTAATAAATAAGTATTCTGATTTTTATTTGAATATTATATAAATGTTCAAAAAAATTAACAAAATTTACAAATAAATTTGTGGTTCGAAAAATGATATTCTCGATACGGGAATCGAACCCACGTCCTCGGCTGTGGACTTTTCACTGCAACTGCAACTTTTTCGAGCAGAATTTTTCGAACTTTTTCTAACCACAAAATTTCTTTGTAGTACCTAATAAATCCGTTTCGGTGGAATTAATTTTACGTAGAACGCGATCAGAATCAGAGGTCAAACAAACCGGGGCAATTTTAAGGAAACCCTTTTATGAAGGGGGATAATGGGACGCAAACACTGTTTGGAAAGGGCATACTATAATAGCTAGCATTATTTTATATAATGGTTAACATGCAAACAAAAATATACAACTACAGTGACAGTCTACAACTTGCTTTTACACATATTAAGGAAGGATGCATCAGAATATGAAAAATGTCAATACCTTTGCTGATTTCATTGTAAACTCTGCACATTAGGAACGAAAGATATATCTTTGCTAATTTCAATGTAAGCCGCACATTTGGAAAACTTGGTTGTTGGATTCTGCTACACGGCACTTCTGACTCCTCAAAACTGTCAATTTTTTTCAATCGATTGTCAACCTTAACTTGTTGTGGCACAAGTTAAGGTTGACAATCGATTGAAGATAATGTAATGTCGATTGAAAAAAAATTATTTACATATTTGTATTGCTGTTCACATTACATATTTTTATTTTTACACACTAGCAACGAAAACAGTTTCTGTATCCTTAGACCTAAGTATTTTGAAATATACAATCAGCTTTCTCTGCTGACCGTACCCGCCGAAAATAAATTTAGTGAGTTAAGTTGTGATTATTATTTTGGACGCTGCTCATAGAGGCTCAGACTGTTATAATATACTGCTTCATCGGGCTCGCCATTTTCCTAAGTTTCGCCGTGACAGCCGCCTGCGTCGCTTACAAGTAAGTGGAGTTCGCCGAATTCAGGACTTGTTGGAATTTCTAATTTGTGCCTAACTTTATAAGTATCTTGGTAAGTCTTTGTGTTTTCACGTAGTCATGAGACTGAGCAGTTCATAAAGCCATTTATCACCGGAATTGTGTGTCGCTGATGGTGCGCCAATAGGATTAGGTATTCAATATTTATTAGTGTTACTTTGGTATTTTTTATTTTGTATATATTTATTATTTGATTTTTATTTCAACATTATTTATAAATGTTAGAAAGATTATTACAAACAGAATTCGTATTTGTTTACCTTTCTAATTGAAAAAATTCAACACGTTGAGTTTGTGAAATGTGGTATTTCGGATAATTATGTTTGTTATATCACATTATGTTGCGCTCACTGGCACAGCTCTGACTCCATTGTATACCCATATGGTATAATACAAAAAAACATTACCAGACTTCCGTTCAGTGTCAAAGTTATTACAACTATTGCAAAATGTTATCTTATTTTAATTTTAAACCGAATTTCAAATTTGTCTTTTCGTATTTTGACTTTAATTACAACGTTGAGGTACATTTTTCTGTGGGCGTTACTTGTTAGTTTCTAGCTCGCGACACGTACCAAACTATGAATCCGTTTTCTTTGTAAAGAACTTTTTTATAAACTTTCCTTTTAATCAGAGAGCTTCACAAGTATTCCAATAAAACACGAGCTAAATCCTGTTAACGTTACTTGGTTAAAGCGTTGTGTATAGTTTGAATGGATCTTTATGTGCGATTTCGTATTGTGGTAATTTTAACACATTGTCATGTCATAGCTTTTCCACGGACCCTCACATTGTCATGTCATAGCTTTATGTTCATCAAATTGGCTTCAAAATTACTATGTATTTTGATTTTAATTTAAACCTCATATAAATGTTAGAAAAAGTAGTAAGTACCTACAAAGAATAATGAGGTTAGAAAAAACCGCTAAACTATGATTTTATAACCACATTAATCTTTGGCTTCAATAAGTTATAAAATTGAAATAGCTTTAAAAACATGGTTAAAAAGCTGCCTGGTAACAGTCATCAGCACTAAGAGCTTTCAAGTTGGTGGCTTGAAAGAGAAAACATACATACTGTAAGGGGACAGATCACATATCAACGTTGCTACACGTACCGAGTCATAGATTCCCTGTATTCTTTCATCCTTTCATCCATAAGGGATGCTTGTATCTTCCTTTCATATGATGATATTGGCAAAGGCGCATCTCAAATTTCGACCTATATAGTGAGATAAAAGTTACAAAATGAATCTGGGTCACATAGAGGCCCCTTAAAATCTCGATTTAGTAGACAATAAATACACAGATATTTAGATATTTCCTCGAAGGGGTAGGCAGAGGTGAACTAGCACCCACGTTTCGCCAATTATGTTAGGTCCCATGTAATAGGTGGCGAGACTATTGTTATTTATCGGGCACAAAAGTCGCAGTGCATTTCTAAGTGGTATAATAGGAACGCTTCTGCCCATTCCTCATCACTGATTTATCCTTAGTCGCCTTGTACGACTAATTATTACTTAATGTCAAAAAATGACTATTCAAAATTAATCACTATTCCTGCCGGATCTATGGTCTAAATTTAAATGAAACTTTTTGACATAAAGTAGTCATTAAAGTTATTTGACGTCTCTGAGTGCGGCAGTATGACTAATAATATATTTTTCATCCCACCATCTCGGAAAAAGCGTTTTTGCTCTTCGATATCTGAGTGCAAAAGCCGTTTTTATCCTCTATTTGAATTTAGAACATCGTGTGCAATGAGTTTCTGAATTCAAAACATCATTATACCTATTTATTTCTACTTCCATCGTCGTGCCGAAATTGTCATCCAACCTATTTTAATTTGTTAAAAACTTAGACCTTCTTGGTGTACTTTTTTTGTAATTTGCTTTGCGCGCGCCATTTTCTTTTCACGTCATAAATTTGTTAAAACCTTGGAGTTCCGTGACGGTCAATCAGCTTGGCGTCAATCTTGCTTTAAACATTTTGTTCGTCTACAATGCTTGCTTGATGCTTGAGTCAAGCATTTAAAAGCTTTTTAGGTTTGTTTGATTTGTTTACGCTAGCAACGGAACAAAAACATACAGAAAATCAATGTGCTTGACTCAAGCTGATTGACCGTCTCGGAACTCCATTAGGGACGGTAATTTTTATTAGGTACATAAAGGTGTCTGGATAAATTTTGCGTGGTTGTGTCTGGTTGTGTTTTGTGGGTGTGTCTAGGTAAATGGGTGTTTTGTGGGTGTGTCTGGATGGATGGGTGAGTATTATGGATGTGACTGGGTGGATGTTGTGGGTGTGTCTGGGTGATTCGATATTTTGTGTGTTTCTGGGTGAATGGGTGTTTTGTGGGTGTTTCTGGGTGAATGGTTGTTTTGTGGGTGTTTCTGGGTAAATGGGTTTTTTGTGGGTGTTTCTGGGTAAATGGGTGTTTCTGGGTAAATGGGGGTTTTGTGGGTGTTTCTGGGTGAATGGGTGTTTTGTGGGTGTTTCTGGGTGAATGGGTGTTTTGTGGGTGTTTCTGGGTGAATGGGTGTTTTTTGGGTGTGTATTGCGGGTGTGAATGTTGTTAATGGGAGGGTGTTGTGAAAGTTTTTGGGTGAAAACAGAAACTGTTGTAATTGTATTTTTTTTGTATTTTGTAATTTCCTCGTTGGGGGGGATGAAAAGTTACGTGTTGCACTCGAGTGCAAAGATTTTTCACCTTGTGCTCTTTTGATTCCCTCGCTATCGCTCAGGATTCTAATTTTTGACCGAGCTAGCGAAGGTTTCTAATTTTAGAATCCTTCGCTAGCTCGGTCATCAAAATTGAGCACGCGGTTAAAAAACAACTTTGCACTCACGTACAACAAATAACTATTTTATCCCACCATCTCGGAAAAAGCGTTTTTGCTCTTCGATATCTGAGTGCAAAAGCCGTTTTTATCCTCTAGAGGATAAAGTAAATTTGAATTTAGAACATCGTGTGCAATGAGTTTGTGAATTCAAAACATCATTAAACCTATTTATTTCTACCTCCATGGTGCCGAAATTATCATGCAACCTATTTTAATTTGTTAAAAACTCAGACTCGGAACCTTCTTGGTGTAATTTTTTTGTAATTTGCTTTGCGCGCGCCATTTTCTTTTCACGTCATAAATTTGTTAAAACCAGCCTGGCGAAACTCCCATACTGCAGAAAAAATGTATGGAGTTTAGGCAATTTTTAATGGCGACTTGTTTTGTCTCTTACTTCCGATCTAACCTTCCTTGTCTCGCGCTGCCGGAGTGTGTCACTAATGTCATAAGTCACTATGCCGTTTTGAAAATATAAAATAAAGCGTTGTTTTAGTTTAGTTTTCCATCTTGTGCTTATTTATTGTCTTCAGTGACTTATCATTAGTGTATATCTAACTAGTTTGTGTCATTTATTTATGTGCATAACAGCGAAATGTTTTACAAAAGGTGTGAAATATGTTGACTAAAATCTAGTAGGAAATTAAACCAAAAGAGGGTTTTCATGGCCAATTCCCACTAGATGAGAAGCGGTAAGTAGTTTTCCATGTTATTATATAAACGCTAAGTAATTAGAAATAAGTTCTGGTCATTTTAATCAAAAATCATATGCGCCGTAGCGATGTCCTTACTACTTACCAAATTATCGATAAAAATCTATTTTCGTAAATTTGAGTATCAAATGTACTTGAGATGTTTCATTAGTTTTATACATATAAATATTGTCTATTGCAATATATTATAATATAGTATATCATATATATGGTTATTTATAAAACAACAAAAACCTCCCATGACTAGATAGCTAACATCATTAACAACATAGTTTGTTGTATGAGTTTTATTATTCATCTCTCATTATCATCATCAAAAGTTCTTCTGTGTTCAACTCCACTTATTTTTCAGACCACAGCGTGACTTGTTGCAAGGCGATGAGAGTCATGGCTGCAAAGCATATGAGAGTGGATCGGCATTAACCCCGTTGAAAAGCTGTTTCGGTTTGCGACTGACAGAGATGAATATAAAAAGCTGACGGCTTATCTTCCGAATTGAAGAGGCACTAGAAGAAGAAGACAGCGTGACTGCCGCCTTGCTACACGATGCCCGTCGTGTGTGATCTTTGCCTGCAACCGCATAAGCGCCTCTATTGGTAAGTTACATAACTTATCTTTCCGATATGGTTTGATAGCTCAATTCCTGAAGCTAATGAGTGGTTTATTTCAGAACCAGATTTCATTGATTGGGCAGAACCAGACCTTCGGGCGCGTTACACATAGTCCGCTATGGTAAGCGGTGAACAATAAATTGAATTGATGATGACCAGCGTAAACTCAAACGATATATTTACTAATCTCTATTTATTATTTCAGATCTAAATGTCCTGCTACTTACTTGCTTACACAACATTGCAAAAACGTGTGTTGATCGATCAGCTAACATCTGAAGACTCCGCCTAGAATATGAGATCAGAAAATTATCAACAATTTTAATTTCCACATTGTAAACATAACTTTTATTTTTTGTTGTTAAATAAATTGTATTAAATAATTACACGTAATTAAATAATACTCAATATTTTCAAACGAACAGAGCTTTTTATTTTGCTTTTGTAGGATTAAAAAACCTGTCTGCAATTTCTGCAAGGCAGGGGGGGGGGTACCCATTCGTTTTTATCGATATTGACACATTCTGTAGCGTACACCACATCCTTAGTTTGCTTTTGTAGTATGTTGGCATTACTTTTTTATCTGTCTCTGTTGGTTGGTACGAGATCTTAGCCTAAACTGCGAGTCAAAATTGTCAAAAAGCTTGTTTGAAGTCCCGACTCTTAAACGTAGTGTATTATATACTCTTTGGTTAAAACCTAGGAGTTCCGTGACGGTCAATCAGCTTGGCGTCAATCTTGCTTTAAACATTTTGATCGTCAACAACGCTTGCTTGATGCTTGAGTCAAGCATTCAAAAGCTTTTCAGGTCTGTTTGATTTGTTTACGCTAATTTTTTTATTAATTTATAATTTTTTTGTTAATTTTAGAATCCTTCGCTAGCTTGGTCATCAAAATTGAGCACGCGGTTAAAAAACAACTTCGCACTCACGTACAACAAATAACTATTATTACTTTCGTTCAAGCAGATACATCGTATACATACTAACCTGCAAAGAAAACGAATAACTACCAATAAACAATGGCGTGCGTCTTTATTTTTATTAATGTTTCTTACTTTTTTATATTTATTAGCCTGTAGAATCCCATTACTGGCGAAGGCCGCAACCACCCATCTCGTTTTCCTTACTTTAACCACCAAAAATAACTAAAAAGGTACTTCCAGTAAAGGTGAAAAGTTTACAATTACTTCTGATCTTTCGTTCAATTTATACAAGAGAGAGGCAAATTAAAAATAATACTCAGAAACATTGTGTGTTCTAAATAAAATTCATGAAAATAAGACTAACTGCCGCACCCAGAGACGTCAAATGACGTTAATGAGTACCTACTTAACGTCAAAAAATGACAATTCAAAACTAGTCGCTATTCTTGCTGGGTCTATGGTCTATATTTTAATTAACATTTTTGATATTTAATACTCATTAAAGTTAATTGACGTCTCTGAGGGCGGCAGTTACTGTTGCATGAATGAAATTTTGAGCTGTATCTCTTTGGTATTTAACGCTTTATAGTGACGAGGTGACAGTGAGGCTTAAGACGGGATTTGTTATATTTTACTTCGTAAAGCTAGATCAAAATTTTAGACAATGACGAGGTTTTTGTTATTTACCCCTTATTTGCGGCCCAATGTAGCGTTTCATTGCCTTTGAAACGCACAAACACAATTTATTTTGTTCGCATATTATCCGAAATTCTTTGTGACCGGCAAGGTTATTATGTTAGTCTATAGCTATTGCTATAGTCTACCCGTCTGTCTCACACTTTGCTGATTATTATTCTGAATGAGTGAGAGTGATGGGTAGACGAAAGCAATTGCAATCGGCTTACAGAATTCCCCGCAGCCCCTCTAGCATGGCCACCTAAACACGATAAATGGCTATATCATATCGTGTTTCAGTTGCCAGGCTAGCCGGGCAGGTTTCCATGCTCCTGAGTGACTAATAACCATTCCTTTCCATCACCCAGACAGGCCCGTATCGACGCGGAACTGAACAATACAGCGTGGCGGGTGCGCCCCGAAGAAGTCCTCGTGGAGGTGGGCACCAGCCTCGGTGCCAGCCCGGCTTTGCACAGCATCAACGAGGTGTTGAAGGTAAGATTATTACACCATACAAATAAATGTCCGATCCATAGAAATAACATTAATAGATTTGAGAAGTATCTTCCATGCTGGCCTGGGAGCGAAAAATTAACGGCCATTTGGCCAGTCCCGACTCATCCCATCCATGGGTGTCGGAAAAGTCGACTAAGGGAGATTGCCCGGTGTAGACCAATAAGAACCTTCGGGCACCCGAATGGTGGATGGCAAACCATCAACAACAGCATACCCAAAGAGGGTTGGTGTCAGGCAGGCGGCCGGCTGTAAAACCTAAGCCAAAACCTTGAGCAGTATGGATTGGAATGTTGTCATTCCAATCACTCTCTCCGTTCATCGGTCTCTCCACATGGTCCGTTCCGTCTCTTTTCTATACATTCATTCATCACTAGCACCTTTACGGTGTGATGTATGATAAGAATCAAAAGGGAGTGGATGGCTTGATGACGTCCGACATATGAATGGAAGAGGAAACATATTGCGCCGACCCCAGATAGACTGGGAACAGGGCAGGGGGAAGAAGAACAAGATTTAATTTACCTACTTTTTACTTGTACATACATACATAAATCACGCCTGTATCGCCTAAGGGGTAGGCAGAGGTGAATTAACACCCACTTATCGCCAATTTCGCTAGGTCCCATGTAATAGGTGGCGAGCCTATTGCCATCTATCGGGCACATCAATCGCAGTATATTGCTAGATGGTACAAGAGGAATGCTGCTGCCCATTACTCATTGTTGTCTTTACCCTTAGTCGCCTTGTACGACACCCACGGGAGAGATGGGGGTGGTGACAATTGTATTCTACTCTGCCGTCACCACACGGCACTTTTTTACTTGTATCTATTATTATATACATCTTATTGTGACTTGACCACGACTATGTGACCCTCCCCTGACGCCAAAGCTGGATCCACCCTCCGCAGCCCCCCACCTCGAGCGATCCCGAGCCGTCTTGCAGTTTGCCTCCAGATCGTCACTCCACCTCTTTCTAGGCCGACCTCGACGCTTTTGAGCATCCTGAGATGACCACTCTGTGGTGACCTTCGCCCAGCGATCTATGTTTACCGCTTAATATTTACATACGCATATCAATGACGCCTATCCATCTCCGAAGGGTTAGGCATAGGCAGAGGTGAAATAATACGATTTCGCTAATTATTTGATTTTTAGGTCTGAGGTCTAGGGTGAGCCTATTACTGTCTCTCGGGCACGTGAATCGCAGTATATGTTGACTAGGTGTCATAAGAGCAACGCTGCTGCCTAAGAGGAACGAAGAAGGATATATTAAGTGGGATCCTTATCTGCGCTGGTGCAGAATCAGCGCGGTTCGCTTAAATGTACGGAATATACTTATAGAAATCCGCTTTTAAAATATCCACCCAATCAAATAACTTGAAACTGATAGGCATAATATTAATGTTTAAAATATACACCATAGTTCCGATTCAAGAAATATGTCCGTTTTGGGTCCCCTTTCCTTCCACAAGTTTAATAGACGTGAAAAGCTTTTGCTTGATGTTTGTTTTATTCAAAAGCTTTCAGAAATAGACATGGGGTTTCTCATTTATCATTATTTTTGTCTTGAAAGAATAATTGCTGTACCGTGGGTGAGTATCACATTGGGTAAAATTTTATTGCAAAGCGTGAAGGGCCATTGTTATATTGTTTATAACATGCCTATTAAGCTAAGTACGTAATACGATTGTTGCGTAGCAGCTGTTCTAATTAAATCAGCCGCACTGATATCTGTCACCCGTTAAATGTGTAAGCGTGTATGTAATGCAGAGTGAACTTTAATCGCAGTATAAATAGAGTTCATAAGGCGAAGTTTCAAGTTCCTACATGCCTTCATGAAATATTCAGTTAGGGGCTGGATTGAAGGACGACTCAGTCGAGGAAATCTGAATTTAAGTGGTATTTTATCAAGATTTATAATTCTATAGAGCTATACAAGACAGACATCTTGTAATAAGAATTGAAATTACTTGGTTTCTTGGTAAGACCACACGGTACCGACAGCACAGATTTAACAAAAGTTTATTCTTCAATCTATTTTTGTAAGGTAAATACTACTAAGTACAGCCCATAACGATTCATATACGCTATTATCTTTTAGTACACAACAATTTAATATAATATAAATAGTAATTAATTTTACATCCCACCATCTCGGAAAAAGCGTTTTTGCTCTTCGATATCTGAGTGCAAGAGCCGTTTTTATCCTCTAGAGGATAATTTTTATCCTTTTTATCCTCTAGAGGATAAAAACGGTGCAATGTTTGTGAATTCAAAACATCATTATACCTATTTATTTTTACCTCCATGGTGCCGATGTTATCATGCAACCTATTTTAATTTGTTAAAAACTCAGACTCGGAACCTTCTTGGTGTACTTTTTTGTAATTTGCTTTGCGCGCGCCATTTTCTTTTCACGTCATAAATTTGTTAAAACCTTGGAGTTCCGTGACGGTCAATCAGCTTGGCGTCAATCTTGCTTTAAACATTTTGATCGTCTGCAATGCTTGCTTGATGCTTGCGTCTGCTTGAGTCGAGTCATTTAAAAGCTTTTTAGGTTTGTTTGATTTGTTTACGCTAGCAACGGAACAAAAACATACAGAAAATCAACGTGCTTGACTCAAGCTGATTGACCGTCTCGGAACTCCATTAGGGACGGTAATTTTTATTAGTTACTTACAGGTGTGTCTGGATAAATTTTGCGCGTGTGGCTGGGTGGATGGGTGGGTTTTGGAAGTGTGTTTCGGTGAATGGGTGTTTTGTGGGTGTGTCTAGGTGAATGGATGTTTTGTGGGTATGTCTGGGTGAATGGGTGTTTTGTGGGTATGTCTGAATGGATGGGTGAGTATTGTGGGTGTGACTGGGTGGAAGTTGTGTGTGTCTGAATGGATGTTGTGGGTGTGTCTGGGTGATTCGATATTTTGTGGGTGTTTCTGGGTGAATGGGTGTTTTGTGGGTGTTTCTGGGTGAATGGGTGTTTTGTGGGTGTTTCTGGGTGAATGGGTGTTTTGTGGGTGTTTCTGGGTGAGTGGGTGTTTTTTGGGTGTGTCTGAGTGGATGGGTGTGTATTGCGGGTGTGAATGCTGTGGGTGTTTCTGGGTGGGTTTTGAGAGTGTGTTTGGGTTAATGGGTGTGTGGAAGTTTCTGGGTGAAAACAGAAACTGTTGTGATTGTATTTTTTCATTTGTATTTTGCTATTTCCTCGTTGGGGGGGATGAAAAGTTACGTGTTGCACTCGAGTGCAAAGATTTTTCACCTTGTGCTCTTTTGATTCCCTCGCTATCGCTCAGGATTCTAATTTTCGAATCCTTCGCTAGCGCGATCATCAAAATTGAGCACGCGGTTAAAAAACAACTTTGCACTCACGTACAACAAATAACTATTACAACTTAATTAAATGGCGGATGAGAATAGAAAAATAATTCTTGTGAACTGCCTGAAATGTTTCGTCTGAATGTTGAAATGTTGATATCATTAAATCTTCTGTTTTAATTACTATAATACAAAAAAGTTTTCAAAGTACGATACGTACTATTGTGTAGCTAAATAATAAAACATCAAAAATATGAATTGAAATAGGTAAAGACGTGTTGGTGACGGCAGAGTAGAAGACATTATAATTTACGAGATCAACAACCAAAATTCTGCGAGTCTTATATTTTGACAGCAATTCGCTCCCAATTCGAAATAGAAGTAAAGGATGATTTGATTAAATACACAGAATAATCAGAAAGAACAGATGTGCGTGGTTCCTTACAAGGTTATACGCGTACCTTCAAAATTTAATTATTTAATTGATTAACAACTGAAAGATCCATTGGCCATTTGTTCCGTTTCACTAATTGAGCTCGATTGCTTCGGAAATGAAAGAGAATCATCGATTACACAACACGCATATGAACGGAAGGCAATAATTGAATTTCAAATTCAAGTTTTGTGTTAATTTTGGACTTCGATCTTTGTTGTGAATTGTCTTTAATCAAGTTAGCTTTCTCTGTAAATTACAAATTGTCTTCAAGTTTTAATAAGATTTAACACACACGGTTGGTAATATTTTTCTTGCTAACTAGAAATTTATACCTGCCTAGTATTTTATTTTATGTAGGTAATTGATCGAATGCTAATTTTGTTGTTTCATACATAAATACTATGTAGGTACTTCAAAAATATTGCTGGCGCTCAACGCGAGGCTCGAAAAGACTTAATCCGTATCAAAAGTATCAGGCTGCGATAAATCACAAAGATGTATTTTATGTTTTAAATTTTATGCAATACAGAGTATCAGATGTTTTAATATTTGTGTTTGGCAAACAAAAAATATCCCTAACCATTTAACATTCACTCAAAGTTAGATGTTTTACATCTTTGTGATCTATCGCAGCCTGGTATCTATCATTACAGACTGAGGCATGCTGCGCACTCCCCTATTTTTTTCTTGGACACACGGGTTTTCGGTATCTAGCGTCTTTACGATTCATAAGTGTATTGTAATCATACCAGATATGAATAAATGAATTTTGACTTTGACTTTGATACTTTTGATACGGATTTAAGTCTTCTCGAGCCGCGTTGGGCGCCAGCAGTATTTTTTAAGTAAATTTTGTTTTAATAATACGAAGACATATTGGTTCGTAAATATGCCACATTCAAGTGGGTGTCACTGCATTTGCCACACCACGCTTCCGCAAAAAGTCGCGGTGCCAGCAAATAAAAACATATTACGTGGAAAAATTACATTAGACAGATGACTAATACACAAAACGACTACACGTTTACGCACTTAGGAGTGCGTGAAGAGGAAGAAATCTTATTTAACAAAAAAACCGAGTCACGTTTAGCCACCACCACGGCGCGTTTCAGTTTCGCCAAGGAAATGTGATACGGGTGGGCATGACGGTTAAAGTGGGACAAATGCACTCTTTTCGTATGTGTATGAAGCGAAAGATAGTTTTTAGTGAAGAATAAAGAAAAATACGCTCGATTATAGAGCAGTGGCTTCGTTTTTTATGTTTGACAGGGAAGTTCTTGCCCTTCATCTCACCTGAGCTAAGCTAGTGATGATAAAACGGCCCAAGATGAAATCGAGCTTCACCTGGAACCCTCAACCACAGAGGGGCTGGCTATCATATTGTCGGAACACAATAATGCTGTTAACATTATTATCATGGCGACAGATTTTGATATGATGGTGGTGGACAGGCGGATATGAAAAAGTCCTTTACATAGGATAATACTTATCTAATATTCTCAACAACAATTCATTGGATGGATTTATTTTTCTGTCTACAACTCATACATTACGCTTTTTTTCCCCTGCGGAGTGGAAATTTTTCATCCACTGTTGTCACAAAGTATAGTATAGGCATCTGCCCGGATTGCGGAGGACGCGGTTTCGATTCCCGCATCAGGAGAATAATTTTACAAATTTTTCCTTTTTTATTTTGTTTATATTTTTTATAATATTTATACAATATTCAAATGCAAATTAAATCATATGCTGTGTGGACCAAGGGTTGAGACAGCAATGAGGTGCATCAGCGATCCTCTTATTCCACCTAACAATGTACTGGATTTCCGTGCCCGATAATTGTCAATAGTCTCGCCACCTATTACATGCGAAACGTGTGTATTAATTCACCTCTGCCTATCTTTTCGAGGATATAGAGGTGATTTATGTATGTATATATGACTGAAAAGGATAAATCAGTGATGGAATGGGCAGCAGCGTTCCTCTTATAACACCTAGCAATGTACTGCAATTTTTGTGCTCGATAAATGGCAATAGGCTCGCCACCTAATTCATGAGACCTAACCCAGTTGGCGAAACGTGTGTGGTAATTCACTTCTGCCTATCGTTGCGGAGATAAGGGCATAATTTATGTATGTATGACTGAAAGTCATAATTTTTTCGCGCCACCAGCTGTCCTTAGGGTGGAGCGCCCGAGGCAGTAACGGCGCCGCCTCCGGGCTGAGCACTCCGTCTCTGAACTTGTCTTCGTTCACGGTCGGCCTGTACAAGGGCAACCGGGTCGCCGTCAAGAAGATACACCGCAAAAAGCTGGACTTGAACAAAAAGCTGCTGTGGGAGATCAAGCAGGTATCACTGTAGAAGTTGGCGACCAAGTTTAAAAAGAATATTGTAGTTAAAAATTTTAAATTATTGTCTTGGTGCGGGAATCGAAGGACTAGGACGCGGAGGACGCGGGTTCGGTTCCCGCATCGGACAAAAATTTGTTGAAAATAATATGACCATTCTTTGAATAATATAGGTAGTGCTTAATTGACATTTTTCAGAAGCTTCACAGTCGAGGTCTCAGCAATTATTCCTTCTTTTGCCACTTCATTTGTTCCAAATAAAATCAAACATTTATTTGCCTCCTAAGTGTACAATAAAAGTCAATAATATTTTGTTACTTAATACTTAGTTACCGTTAGGTATGGCAAATTGTTCTCTAGGAGAAAAATAACATAATAGTTTAAACATTTTCACAATAAAAATACTCCATTGCTATAGAAATTGCCAGGATCACCGCCGCTATCTATCCTATTATGTAATCAATGTGATTCACAGCAATATCTTTCTTCTTCTTCATCCCCATTCCCCTTCACAATAGGACAGTTAAAGTGCTCATAAGTCCGTTTCTTCTGTAGGCTCGCAACGTGTCTCACGAGAACACGGCGCGTTTCATCGGCGCGTGCGTCGATTGTCCGCTGGTGTTTGTGCTGACCGAGTACTGCCCCAAGGGCTCTCTCAAGGACGTGCTTGCCAACGAGGAGTTGCAGCTCGACTGGAACTTTAGGACTTCCTTGGTGCACGATATTGTCCAGGTGAGCACAATATTGAACCAAAGCTAGTGAGATAAAACTAGGCCCGTTTTGACAGCTTACTTCTTCTTTTCCCTGCCCTGTTCCCAGTTTATCTGGGCTTGGTGCAGAATGTTTCCCCCTCCATTCATATTGGTCAGACGTGATCAAGTTATCCACTCTCTTTTGATTCATATCATAAATCACACCGTAAAGGTGTTAGTGATAAATGAATGTATTATATATAAAAGAGACGGAAAGGTTTGGAAAGGACCAAACCGATGAACGGAGATAGGGATTGGGATGACACCATGCCAATTCATGCTGCTCAAAGTTTACAATGTTATGCAAATAAATATGTTGCTTATACACAGGGAAAAGAGTCCTAGAAATTAGGCTACGCTCCGTTTAAATAACCAACATTTAGCTTTGTGCAAGTTAAGTTTTAAACAAATATAAAGCTTTTATATTCTCATATTGTGAATTTTAAAAATTCTGTTATGAATCTTTATAAAAATTCTTTGAGATGAATCTGAATACAAACGAAATAAACACCAATCAATTTTACAGCGCACAGAATACTAATTAATTTTAATATGTAACTACTCTTGCTCTATCTTGTCTGGGATAATAAAGTTCTAACTTTGATGCCAAATGTGAAATCAAAGCACATAAAGTTCGCAGTACTTTAAATTGACTCTACCTTATTTTAAATTTTAACACGTTTGAATTAAAGTGCAAATCTAATCTAAAGGAAAGTCCATTTATGTAACTAACTTCAACGTAATATACGACGGATTTATAAAGATTTAAACGCTCATTGTTCACGACAATGTGCTATCACGCTCGAATTTTCGGGCACATTATGTTACCTCCCCTAAACCTTTACAAATTTCACTATAAAACACTGACTGACGTTCCTTAGGGCATGTGCTACTTACATGGCGGGCTGGGAGCGCATGGCAAGCTGCGCTCCTCCAACTGCCTCATCGATGGACGCTTCGTGCTCAAGATATCCGACTTCGGGCTCACCACCCTCTGCACGCCCACAGATTTGATTAAGGATGACACCTATTATTACAGTAATTCACCGCCTAAATTCCGTTTTCTGACATCGTACAATTCAGTTCCAATAACGCGTGCTTGCTTGTGGCAGAACTAATTGGGTGGAAATTGCTTGTTATTTTGCTAACAAATTGATTTAAATGAAACTCGACACTCTCATGAATAATCTAGCCGGGCTAAGCGGCACTGAGAAGGCTTACCTAATGAAGTGTTTACAAAGAGAATTTTGAAATGAAGGTTATAAAAATACAGCGCTTGGGAGTAAATATTTATTGACCTATATTCATAATAGTTAAATTGTAAGATGTAGTGTTTTATGATCACCGTTCTCATCCGCTGTTGCATTGACGGTATACAACCGTGATCTAGCAGACAAAAATATCGTCGATGTTGGTTTATTACTCCAGCCATTATAGCGAAAGACAAAATGTAAACAATCTGGATATGTCTTTTAAGTCTTTTTTTACAAAATACATAAATAGAAATAAGTAATGGCTATTTTTTCGTAGTCGCTCATCATTTTGATTGGATTTCATCTAAGATAGATGACGTAGATATTTTAAAATACATAATTTTTTGCATTTCGTAGATAGAAACATATAAAATTGTTTACATTTTGTATATCTCTGTAATGGCTGTAGTATAGATGCATTATTAGCAATTACTTTTTCATGAACAGAGCTCCTGTGGACCGCTCCAGAATTGGTCACTGCCAGCGTATACCCTGGTGCCATCGCCTCCCTCAAGGGTGACGTATACAGTTTCGGGATCATCCTGGAAGAGATAGTGCTGCGGGCGGGCCCTTTTCATCACTACACTCCAACTATGTCCGGCAAAGGTTTGTAGGAACTTTATGTGTAGCTCTTGTGAGAAAAAGGTTTATAAGAAGTTTATTTCTGACTCTTTAAGGATTAAAGGTGTTTTTAAAAAAGTGTTTAGGTCATGTTTTGTTTAAAAAGTGTTTAAATCTGATGTCCCTTATGTTGTCAATAGCACATGAATAAATAAACGGAACAGAGTAAAAGCTTGTCAACTGGGGGCCTACCGCCTAACTCAATTGCTAAAGCAAAAGCTATTGTTTATGACGTCATGCTGTCATTTCGCATCAAATGTACCTAAACTATCAGCGATAGCTTTGCACGAATGATCACCGAATGATTTTGTATGAATTTGGCACAAAATCCATACCACCTTAAAATTCAGGATGGCTGCTATAGCCGTAAGCAGTGCATTTTCATGTAATACTAGAATTTTTACCTGCTTATGTATGCCTATATAATAATAATTTATAATTTCCCCCTTTTACCTAATGTTCGGGCGCCATGTAATACTACTTTTTAATGTGTGTAAAATGTTATAAATTTTTACCAAAACACTGTCTAAATGCTTCTGGCAGGAGGCCAATGAGGAAGCGAAGTCGCTGTCCATCTCTTCTCCCACATCCAGCCGACTGATTCGATGGAATAAATGGTGTGCAAGGCACTGCCTAACTCGATTGCTGATGAAAGCTATATAGCTATCATCGGCAATCGAGTTAGGCAGTAGGCCCCCTGCCTGTGCGAGCGTAAACCGTAGTTACGCTCGTTCAGCCAGTTGACGTAGCGTGGTTATGATGCTTCTATACGGTGCAAAATATGTTTTGTTCTCTTTTTTAATAATTTTCCAAAGAAAGAGACATGACATGACACACTCCCACGCTACACTGCGTGGTACTCTCGCATCGCATCGTGTTCGGACAAAAAATGTCTCTATACACAGGTGTGTACATAAATCGTTCGAATGATAACCACCACCACCAGTCCTTTAATGTCCCCACTGCTAGGGCACGGGCCTTCCCTGTGGATGAAAGAATATAGGGAGATTGGGCCAAAACCCACCACGCTGGCCCAGTGCGAGTTGGCTTAACAACTGCAGATGCAGCCGAGACCAACGGCTTAACGTGCCTTCCGAAGCATGGAGGAACTCGATATAATACATTTTTGGTCACCCATCCAATGACCGGCTTTAGCGAAAGTTGCTTAGTTTACGCAATCGCAGGCCAAGCGCGATATGCCACTGCGCTATAGTCCGACAAGTTCGTGCGCGACCTTCCGGCGGTATGAGACGGTGCGCTCTGGATGTTAGCGGGGGTGGGTGATGCGGCGAGGAGCGAGTTTTCCCTCCTCCCCCCATCGCCGCCCCCGCTGACATCTGCAGTGCCCCGTCCCCGCCACCGTCTCGTATACTGCAGGACGGTCGCGCACGAAGTTGTCGGACTGTAGCGAGCACCTCATCCAGTATCGATGATTTCCTCAGAGATACTTTCCCGGGTTTGCGCCCGGGATACGCCCGCTTTCCGGCCGGCCGTGTGCGTGGCGGAGGCGGGCGCGGCGGCGGGGGGCGGTGCCGCCGCCGAGCTGCTGGAGCTAGCCGCGCGGTGCTGGGCCGAAGCACCCGATGACAGGCCCAGCTTCGATGCTATCAATGCGAACTATATCAAGTGAGTTGACACCGGCACTGGCATCGTCAGGCTTTTAAGTAAGATAAATAAAGTAAGATAAAAAAAAAAAAATAAAGATCCAGACGAGTGTAACGTGGAATATGATCTAACGTGTAATGTAACACGAATTCTACGTTAGGACGGCACTACGAGCGTTACATGTTAGATTACATTACAATTTACACTCGTCTTGATCCGGCTTTAGGCTAGATTTCACCAACACATAAACAAGCGATTAATGTTTATCCGTCGGTTTTTGACATTTTACCGTATGGGAAAACTCAAGCATTAGTGTTAAAAAATTATGGAGATAAATTCCTTTCTTCCTATTATTGTAATGTAAATTATATCTTCTTCTTCTTCTTATTCCTAATATGCCGGTGGAAAAAGCTAATTTAAGGATAAATATCTCTAATTACCGCGTTCGCCATCAGGGCGACACTTAAACTGGCTTTTACATAGAGATCAATTAATAATAAAAATTAAATGATCAAAGTAGATAGCTTATTGGCATTCCAATTTCCAATGATTCTGTTTTGGAAGAGTCGTGACGGAGAGAATATACGTGTACGTATGTTTTCCCTTTGTGCCAAGCTACGCCAAGAACACATGTTTAGCATATTATTTGTGTACAGCTACATACACCATCGGATTATGTGACACGCGTCCGTCAAAAGAAATGGTTTTATAATACGATTCTTACGCAGCCTAAGATTCGAAATCAAAGAGTATATATTTAATTTTAACAGAATAAGGCCCCTGATAAAAACCAAATTAAAATATATAAATAAAACAATTTTGGAATATAATTATCTATTATAGCCAATATCATCCCGATCCATGGTCGTCTTAATGAATTTTATGTCCATTTGTGCTATCTGCAATTTCAAGTAGACACTGGGTCTATTTATTATAAAAATGTATGATAAAATGTCGTATCTACTATATACTGCATTTTAACATTCATTTGTGTGTTCTTCAATATGACGAATTATTTAAAAATTTCAAAAATCTGGGATTTGGTGTAGATCATCAAATCATAATAGATAGGTTAATAATAAATCATAACAGATGATACACCAAAGGGTGTCGAAGGTGAGTGCTGACATGTTGTGAAGGGATCCCGTAAGCCTACACTTCCTTCTTATCTTCTTTGTCAATGATGCTACTTTCTAACTACTTCCTATATACCTAGATGAGTATAGTGGAATGATTCAAGTCATAATATAACAATCCCTGACATAAGCTGGCGAAATGTGGGTGTTAAAACCTCGCTGCCTACCAAAAGGCGTGTTTTTTTTAATTTATTTTTTTATGTATATTATTCCTATTTCGCTAGGGGTTACTGCGACAATCTGATGGACGACCTCCTGAGGCGCATGGAGCAGTACGCGAACAACCTCGAAACATTGGTCGAAGAGAAAACTGAACAGCTGTCATTGGAGAAGAGGCGGTCTGAAGAGCTTCTGTACCAAGTGCTTCCAAGGTTATATACTAAAATACACATTGGTTGAAGTTAATTTGATTTCTATTTGAAAACTAGCTGATTCGGCATCTCTTCTTTTCACAACCAACATAAAAATACAACTTATTCTCAGACCTACAAAATATTTACAAAAAATTTCATATAAATCGGTTCAGCCGTTTCGGAGGAGTTTTTCAACAAACACTGTGACTCGAGAATTTTATATATTAGATATAAATGTTAGAAAAAAGCGGAAATGAGAATGTCAAGATGAATGTGTCGGGTGACTGGGAAAAATAGGATTAGAAATGAGTAAGTCAAGGACAGTTTGCAAGTAATGATTGAAAGAGCAACAAGTTAGCGTGGTACTGTCATGTGGTGAAAAGGGATGATGGTCATATACCTAGAAATTTATGTTAAGTATGAAATATATGAAAGGTGTATATCCAATACACCTAAAAAGAGTTGGTGTCAGGCAGGCGGCAGCCTGTAAAACCTAAGCCAAAACTTTGAGCAGTATTGTTTGATCGATCCTTCAAAATGGTCCTTTCGAACTCTCTTTTCTATAATATATCATTTATCACTAGCTTTCTATCGATATGAAAACATACTGCGCCGACCCCAGACAGACTGCGAACATGGTAAGAAGAAAAAGATGTAAAGTATGAATATGAATAGACCTAGAATGAGAGGAAGAACGAAGAAGCGATTGATGGGTTGGGTGAAAAATGGAAGAAGGGATTTTCTGTGCGAGAAGGGCAGGTGAAGAAGACTTTAATAATTGTGTTTGCTGAATTCATCATCATCATCACCAGTCTTTTTAACGTCCCCACTGCTGGAGCACAGGCCTTCCCTGTGATGATTGAGGAATGTATGAATGGGCCATAACCCACCACGCTGGCCCAGTTCGGGTTGGTGGATGTTAAAGACTGCAGCTGCAGCCGGGACCAACGGCTTAACGTGAAGCACGGTGGAACTCAAGATAGTAAATTTGTTGTCACCGATCCAATGATCGGCCTTAGCGAACATTGCTTAGTTTACGCAATCGCAGGCCGAGCGCTGTATGCCACTGCGCTAGCGAGCTCCTCCTTCAATTAAGTTAGGTCCCGTGTAATAGGGAAGGCCCGTGCCCCAGTAGTGGGGACATCGAAGGGCTGGTGATGATGATGATGATGAATTGTATTCTGCCAGGCCCGTAGCCCAGCAGCTTATGGCCGGAGAGATGGTGCAGCCGGAGAGCTTCGAGTGCGTCACCGTCTACTTCAGCGACATAGTCGGCTTCACCGAGCTCTGTGCCGCCTCCACGCCCATACAGGTCGTGGATCTCCTCAACGACCTGTACAGCACTTTCGACAGGATCATCGGCTTTTACGACGTTTACAAGGTGAGTCTAAGTCCCGTGGTGACGACAGAGCGGATTCGCAGCAATTTTGTGTCGTAAGAGGTTAGCTCCTTGTTACACTAAGCTACGGAAATCTTTTATATTGGACGATTTTAGTCTCCAAGCGACTACCGCAAAATAGAATAGAATTGCGGGACGAATGTCGGCGATACGACTTATGTAGGGACGGTGGAGATAAAATATATTGTCGCTAGTCTCTCGTGGGTTGCTCTCGTTGTACACAGCTGAAAACAACAACATGATTGCAATAAATAAATTGAATTTAATATAATAGTTAATATAATAGTAACGAGGCGAGGAGTGGACAGAAGCGTTTCTGTGCACCATCTAACAAATTACTTTGATTAAAAATTCCAGTGAATGGTAATAAGTTCGCCCCCTATTACATGCGCGCTTAAACACCTCTACCTATTCTTAAGAAAGGCGTGATTTGTGTATGTAGTAGATATATAACACTGACTCCGTGAATATAGGTGGAGACTATAGGCGACGCGTACATGGTGGTCTCTGGCCTGCCAGAACGCAATGGTGATATGCACGCGAGGGAGATTTGTCTGATGGCACTAGCTGTGGTCGAGGCTGTAAGGGGGTTCGTGGTCAGGCATCGCCCCACGCACAGGCTAGAGGTGAGAATTGTCTTTTAATTATTATTTGATTTTTATTTGAAAATTTATTAATACAAGTAAAATCCGTTATTAGCTGTAAGATTTGATTGTGCCTATAGGTTTTATTAAATTTTGAAAAGAGGTGTGGATTTTGTTAAGTCAAGTTGGCTAACATAAAATGTCTTATATAATTTAGTCTAGTGATAAATGTGGATCTTATTTACTTATAGCTATAACTTATACTAGGTACTATAAATTTTATGTCGCGAGTTCAATGCGACAAAGTTGTCCTGTGGCTAAAGGTCTTTATTTGAACATTATATTATACATGTTAGAAAAATTTCCGAGGCAGGACAAAAGTTTATTGAAATATTGCAACTAATGCACCTAAATAACTCTTGTTCACGGCTAGATATTAGGTAGTGATTTTTTTTGAAATTTTGCAAAGGTACGTGTAGGCGTCCACTCAGGGCCAGTGTGCGCAGGAGTAGTGGGAGTCAAGATGCCCCACTACTGTTTGTTTGGGGACACGGTGAACACAGCCAGCCGCATGGAATCGACGGGGCAACGTAAGTCTAATATATAACCTTAGAATAGAATAAAATAAATTATCTATTTATTGGTTGCTTTTTAGAAAATATTTACATAAATACTAACGGCTATCGGTGCTGAAAATGCCCCTTTAAAGAACAACAGCTTTTTTGTTAGACACTGTATAATATTATTTGGGATTATTAAATTTGGGTAGTTCGTCATCTCGTCCCAAGTGTCTATGGCCCATTTAGGACGAGTTGACGAAAACCAAAAATAATTAAAAATCTGTTCTGCAATTCGTCTCAAGCTCATTTTTGTACAGTAACTTTTATCAACACGTTGTACAGTGTGTAAGAAAATTCTTTCATAAAATAAATATTTTTATGATTCCTTAGATGATATCTAATAGGTACTGGCTTATGTAAAATTATATAACTACGCCGTTTCGCCGGAAAGTCTTTAGATCTTTCTAGAATTTTCTCGAAATACTAAAGTGAGTTAATTACACAAACTGTTACAAGCATTTTTCTAGAATATTTTCGAACCGGGAATAGTAGATTTTCCATCAAGTGCACAAAATGGTTTTGTGGACGAGTTAGAAACTCTGCTTTTTACTTCGATTGCGAGGAAATAAAACAGTAGTTTATCATAACATTTCTTATAATTCAAACTAATTTTTTTTTATCAGTTTTGAATACTGAAGGAAATTGTTTTTCCCATTGATATTATTGGGCTTGGGCTGCAGACCTATACAGCCAAGTATTAAATTAGTTTTGAAATAATAATTTTCTTAAATAATTTAATAACCTACCGCACCTACTTAAATTAAAATGTTATTCAAGTAGGTACGGTAGGTTATTGTTACCGTACCTATGTAATGTTACCGTACCTACTTTTTTGTCTTAAAAAACACATTAAGCAAATAAATTTAAGTAAATAAAATAACAAATTTTATCTCTGAATTTCTTATTGTGTTTGGCTGCATGGTTCATTTTCTTTGCCTTAATATAGACACATTTATGAGTAGATACGTTAATGCTCTAGACAACAAAATTCAATTTTGTGCAGCCTATATCCTGCACATATAAGCACTTTCTGAGCATGAGAAGTGAAAATTTCTTTTGTAGCCTTACGGATTCACCTGAGCGAGAGTACCCGAGCTCTGCTGGAGCAGTGGGGCACCTTCGTGGTGGAGAGGCGAGGGGACGTCGAGCTGAAAGGCCGCGGGCGCATGCTGACCCATTGGCTGCTCCACTGTTCGGAGCCGGAAGCCAGGATGGTGGCGCAGGGGCCCCAACCTCCCCCCCAGTACCCCATACTGTTCCCTTCGCTACCCCAGCCGCCTATGTCTCTGCAAGTCCCCTACTTGGTGGTAGAACCTCCAACGTTGGCAGCTTGATTTGAAATATTTGTATTTAGTGTATTTTGTAATTTGTGGTATTTCGACAGGTATTTCAGTTATATTATGAGTGAATAACAAAGGTGTTTATATTTTGTGTTTGCATTTAACAATGCCAAATGTCATGATGTACATCCATGATGTACATTAAAATTATTGGAAACATTTTTGTGTCACACACGTTTCCAATGTTTAACGTATCTATTTATTTGACGATTCATAACTTATCGAATAAACCATATTTTTACTGGTTTATTTGATATGGATATGTTAAGATTATAATTTTTTTTGCTAGTAATAATGTCTTTGACATGAATAACATACAAGAATAATTGACTTTTCGATATCTCGTAGTATCTATCGTGTATTATTTTAAAGCAATTTGTGTGTACGGGTGAGTGTATAAATAGCCAGTATTAATCAACTGTAAAATAAGTAACGAGAACTGTGATGTGATGAGATGAGACGAGAGAAGAAGGACGAAGTAAAGGTAGGTGTGATAGGAATAGAATAGAATAAGGACCCAAGCCGGGGTATGTATAAAATATTTTCAGATGTATACAAATATAAAAAAGGTACGCGAATGCTGGAGGGTGAACAACCAACAACACCACACCCAAAGAGGGTTGGTGTCATGCATATCCGTTACTCCGATTTACTCTATGTGGCTCACCACCCATTTACATGGTGCCTAACATAATTGGTGAAGCGTAGTTGGCCTACTAATAGGAATGATTTATCTATGTATAACAAGAACGCTGCTGCTCATTCTTGACCCGTAGTAGACTTGTGTGACATCCCTGGCAGAGATCGGAATGTGATGGCATTCGCTTCGCTTCTTAAATTAACAAAGATATAAGATACATATAATAGAAAATTTCATTCCTGCAACAGTAATTCCTATTTGTCATAAGTTTAGAACACATAAAAATTAGGTACTTAGAAACAAGTAATTTTATGAGTTGCGTCTTTCTTGTATTAAATGAGCGAATTGTATTCTGCCCTGCCATCACCATTGGCATTATATAAATAAATAATTACCGCTGGTAATTATTTATTTATATGAATAAATAAATTAAAATCAAATATTTCCATCAACGACGGTCGTTTTACAATCCCTATCCTTTTTTTTTTTCCCTGGGTTTGAATGCATAAAAGCATGCCCCGCGATCTCAGGGCGTAGAACGCGTGGTTATGTGGGACTCCCCGGCATGAAAGCGCCGGGACTACCCACTAAAACTCCCCAGGGTGCTCCACCATCTTGCATGGGCGGGGGGAAAGTGAATCAGCTGAGCCTTGTGCCCAAATCCACACCTTGCGTTTGCCCTCTGACAGGCTCTACTCCTGCGGTTGAGCCGCACTAAAAACACCACAGCGACCATACGGGAGCACTGGTATGTCGTCGCGACACCTCCGGGCCCTGTGGGCGGCGGGTACAATGCCCTTCCCGTCGCCCACGGCCTTACTCTTAGGGGACGATATTGCCGGCGAAAACGCGCCGGCGACGCCCGACTCTCTTCCGCCTTTGCGGATCTGCGGAGGGGTCCTCTTCGCGGGTCCTCTCCTCCGCCTCTTTCTGCTTCATAACGGCCTCGGCAAATCTCCGCGCAGCCTGCCACTCATCTTCGCCTTCGGTCATGGCTTTCACCAGTGTCGGCAGGGACAGGTCTTGGCCGACTGCGGTCTTGAGCTCTGACCTCTCTACGGCCCACCTCGGGCACTCTTCTAGGGTGTGCTGCCCCGATCCTGTATTAGGCTGTGATAGAAGTATTCTAACCCGAACTGAGGGTATTCTAGTAATATCCGTCTGCCATTCTGTGTGTACCCGTCTTGCCCGCCCGTCTTCTACACAAAACAACTCGTAACATACAATATTGTTCTGTAAACGGAGCTTGAATAAACAAGATAACACATTTAATGTGCCGCTTGTAATGTCCGAGCATGACAGAATAGGCAATACGATTTACATTTTGTAGCCAAGGCGCCGATTCTCGTTTTTGTCACGACTTGTGGGAGTCGAGTTCGACGTCACGAGTCGAAATTTGAGAGCTTAATTCGATTTTTTCGTGGTACTGAATCGATCAGATGTTCCATTTCTTGTAGTATAAAACGACACAACTCAAAAACGACTTGAAACACTGTGTATTCAACATCTATGGCATTAAGATAATGTTAAAACAACGCGTTTTGTCTTTTTTATATTCAATAAGCCATATATTAGTCCCCATTCTTTATAAATAATTAGCGTGACAATTTATTAAAGTCAAAGTCAAAATTCGTTTATTCATATCTGGTATGATTACAATACACTTATGAATTGTCAGGACGCTAGATACCGAAAACCCGTGCGTCCTAGAAATAGGGGAGGGGGGAGTGCGCAGCATGCCTCGGTCTATTCGACGGCCGCCTTGGTCGAATGCTCAAATTGCTGGGTATTGGTCAAGAGGTCCCGGGTTCGAATCCTGGTAGGTGCAAACTTTGTGATGACCACAAATGTTTGTTTCTGAGTCATGGTTGAGTATATGTTTATGTAGTATATTTTCAACATTTTATACATAATTATATTAAAAAATATATATGTCCGTCATCTAGTATCCATAATACAAGTGCTTAGGCTACTTACTTTGGGCTAGATGATAGGTGTGAGTGTAAAAATATTTATTATTATTATTATAATGATAGGTCTCTAAAACCCACCGACGCCCCGATCCGCAGCGAAGCGCCGACCCCGATGCGTTCAATACCAAGTTGATACTAAACGCACCAGAGCCCAACGCTCCGCTAGCAAAACGGCACGCGAGTAGGCTGCAGAGAAACCCACTATTGTCAACGAGTTATGACATTGCAGGTACATTGTAAATTATGCACCAGATACAATCCCACAACTCGCCAGTCACATAAACCGAAACATGCCGCGCGCTACCAATCAACCCCCCAACCCCCAAACCTACCTATACGGACACACAAGTTTTCAATATCTAGCGAAAATGTGTTCGACAAATAATAATGTGTTTACTATCTTCTGAGATTGACCTAACATGAAATTTGTTTCATAAATCTGCATAAATGAATGATTTTTTTATTGTTCCACTTCTCATTTCAAACTCGAAAAGTTAGAGAAGATTTAGTTGGCGCACTATATCGAGATTCGTTGGTATATCGAATGTTGAGAATACTGAGAATAGACCTCCTGCACGACTGTTCTGTATCTGACGTTTGTGACAGCTACAATCAGTGAATTCCGCACGAGCGGAATTAATGCACTGCACTTGGCTCAATATTGCCTTTCGTTACATTTGCGCTTTATTGAACTGTATAAATAATTTTATCTACTACACTCACGCCATAAATCATCTATAAGTAGTTTTTCAGACAGTTAATCACCTAGTATAGTATCCTAATAAAAAGTATTTGATGAATATTAAGTTCCATTAAGTAATTTTTCTGCTGTTTCGTTGGTTGCTTAATAGTCTCAATACCCTCAGGTCAACTCATCAAACAACCCTATCATGGCAAAGAGGTTTACCAAACAGTCATTTTTCAATAGCTATTCAATTCGCGGTATTTTTGTGTTTTTAAAATAAGAACATTCCCATACATTCTCGTTTCACCGCCACAGCGCTGCAATCATTTGTCGACAATTCGGATAAACCTTTTTTAAATAATAATTTATTTAGCTTCAACAGAAAATTAATAATGGCAGTTAGTAATGTTAAATTAAAGTTAGTAATGTTACATTAAAAAGATTCTGCAACCGTATCCAAAAAAAAACTGTATTATTCACTTTGTATAATATGTCATTGTGCCGAAAATGGCAGTGTCATGTCGATTAAGTAAAATTTGCTTTATTTTCCCATAAGAAAGCCATAAACCAGATTCACACTTAAATGTGTCAAGGTCACGATAAGTGGAGAGCGCGTCGTTCTTTATACCAAGCTGACAAGTGGAAATCATTAAACCTTCAGTTATATAAAATACTTACATAGATGTTTCGAAGGGAAATTTTATTTTTATTGCATTTCACTTGAACTCGATCTAAACTTCTTAAGTATTTTTAGTAGAGAAGGCGGTCAAAAACGGACTCTTTGTCCCGACACTAAGGCTGGAGTTCACCAACACTTAAACAGGCGATTACTCCGTCTCTTTTTGACATTTTACCATTTTATGGAAGAACTGTCAAAAGCTGACGATTACCTTATAATCGCTTGTTTTACGTGTTGGTCAACTTAGGCCTAACTAGTTGATTATTAAAAAATAGTGAACTTAATACTTAGTAAATTATGCAATGTTGCAATTATGCTAATTATGCAATTATGCTAAATCGGGTAGTACAATGCACAAAATAGAATATAAATAGAATAATTATTTTTAAAATTTATATTATGTGACTAGATGTGTGGTAACACCAGAGCAGAATACAATAGTCACCATCACCCGGATGGTGATATTGATGAGGCATATCACCATCCGGCAGCAGCTTTTAGTTTATAGGTTCGCTCCCTGTTACATGGGGCTTAGCCTGGTTGGCGAAATGTGACTGTACTACACCTCTGTCGATTAATATACTATTATCTTTCATCTATATTAGGGATGCCCTGTGTCCCACAAACCATTAAAAAAGTGTTGATGAAATGAAATGAAAGTTATGATGAATATGAGAATGAATATATTTAAAGTAATAGATCCGTGATTTATTTTAAGGAATGTTTCAAAATTGATTTAGTTTAATTAGTAATAATTAGTATTCTGTAATAAAAATTAGGAGAACGGACTTACTGAAGCACTTAAATACGTCAATTAACTTTAATGAGTACTTACAGAGCAGAATACAATTGTCACCACCCCAAATCTCTCATGTGGGTCGTACAAGGCGACTAAGGATAAAACAGTGATGAGGAATGGGTAGCAGCATTCCTCTTATATCACCTCTTATATCTCTCCTCCACCTGGCAATGTACTGCGATGGGTGCTAGTTCACCTCTGCCTACCCCTTGGGGGATATAGGCGTGATTTATGTTATGTTTGTTAATGTCAAAAAATTTCATTTAAATCTAGACCAACACAAACAGACCCGGCAAGAATAACGACTAGTTTTGGATTGTAATTTATTTGTATTAAGTACACATTAACGTTAATTGACGTCTCTGAGTGCGGTAGTAAGTCTATTCCCGCTGTTGACTAAACTTCTAGGCAAAATTTCGTGTGAAATTGTCCTCCAGTCTTGTCAAAATGAATATGAAAAGGGACCAAGTTCTCTTTATGCAAATGTTGGTGTAACAGGTGCTGTGGGGAGAATCAAAGGTCACACAGGTAGTTTCTATTTTAGAGCTGTGCCTATATTAAATTTAATAAAACTTTTTTTGTTTTTTGGACTTTTATATTGAATATATTAAAACAAATGAATGAATCATTGTCTCTCTAGCACTAGTCGAAGATAAAAGACTAAAGATAGAAAGTCCTTGTTCAAATTCTAGTCGCATATTAAGTACAGATATTATATAACTAAATGTTGATTATGCTAAGTTTTGCCAGATAAAGATATTTATAAATTAAATAAATCAAAATTGTTATGGTTATTTATCTATTATGTTTAAGTGTAAAAAAAGAATAGACACCTAAAATACCTAATTAATTAAACACCAATCTTAGTTACGTAGGTAATTTTATTAGACACGCATCAAAATATCAGTAAAGATCTGTGTTAATGGTGTTTTTGTTATTGTAGGTGTGTATATTTAAGTTGAGTAAATTACTAGAACTTGTGCTATCTCGCATTCAAAGCGAATTCCTATCAAAAATGTAATGTGTTATTTTTTTTATAAGTATTTAAATTTTAAGCCAAATTTTGCCTTGCGCACTGTACAGCCACAACTAATTCAGCGCAAGGACCAAGTTAACGGATAAATAATAATCAAAACATAAATTCGAGTCTCACCAAAATTAAACCTAATTTGTGAAAAAAGTATGTATTATGTATGATTAAGCTCGTAGGCAAATGAATAGGTGTGATTTATGTATGTATGATTGTCTTCATGGCGACAGAGAGCGCAATAGTACATACAAAAATAATACTTAATCAAAACATATTGATGTCTATTTTTCTATGGATGTTGCAATAAAAATATTGCTTCATAGTATTAAAGTTAGTGTTACCAAAAGCTTCTAAGTCTAGATGTCAATTAAGATGGATTACCTACTCGTAGAAGAATATTGTATTATTTTGAAACAATAAATGGATATTTTAACCCTCGGATATCTTTTATTTGTCAATTCTCCTTAGCAATGGCGCAAAAAATACATAGGTACGTACCTAAATATCAAGTACAAATGAGGACTAAAATTTCTCAACTGATTGATAATTTTTCTCCCTTGCTCCTCAAATTCGATCCCTAAACCCACGAACAGAAAAGTAAACAAAACTGCATTTGTTAAGTATTAAATTTAATATTAAAATCAAGTGCAGTGTAAAAATTAGGACAATATCTTATACTTATAGCAGTAAAAAAAAATAACAACCTCATTTGTAGCCATGATTAATATAATATTGTTGCAACATCATATTATGAAACCAGTAGCGACATCTTTTTGAGTTACATTATACTAATGGAACGATTGTTCAGTCATTCCGTATTAATGTAGGTAAATTGTTTGTTCAGTCATTCATTAAACTTTAGTGTGTCCAAACGCGTGTTTGATTTTACAATAACCGTAAACTCAGTAACCATTCTTTTTAATAAGGTAGGGAAGGGAGTCGACTGTTGTGATGTTACTAAAGTTATCCGATTACTATAACTAACTGACAATAATTATGTTATACGATATTCTTTGCATAAACATCCTAATTAATAGGAATATATTACAAAAACAAGAGTCGAAAAACAATTCCAAAAAGAAGACACAAAAACAAACTTTCTTTATCCCAAAGTATAACATTAGTGGATTTTACTGTGAGAAAAGTGAGGTTCAAAGCAGCTTCTCTTTCCAAAAGACCATTTTCCATAACTCATAGAAGCCATCTGGATAAGGGGGCACGAAAGGGTGAACGATTGTTCAGCCACACAACAAGCGAGGCAATCGGAATCAAGTAACTACAGTCGTCTTCATTCCATTCCAAAGCCAAACAATATGCCCAGGCATATCCAAATATGTTGCCAATAGAAAGTAATTTTTGCATTCGATTACATCCCTAAATAGATCTTCAAATTAACAAGCTAAGCGGACATTGAAACATGGTAAGAAGTAGTCCAAGATGCTTCATCTTCATCATCACCATCACCAGCCCTTTATTGTACCCACTGCTGGGGCACGGGCCTTCACTATGGATTAAAGAATATAGTTGGGCAATAATCGCTGGATCAGTACGGGTTGGTGGGTATTAACGAATACAGATGCAGCCGGGACCGACGGCATAACGTGCCTTCCGAAGCGTGGCGGAACTTGAGATAATAAATTTCTGGTCACCCATCCAATGACCGGCCTTAACGACATTGCTTATATGCCACCGAGCTAGCGAGCTCCTCTCTAAGATACTTATGAATACACGCTTAAAGGTCCAGTAGTTATTTAGATAGGTACTCGTATTATTTCAACCGGTCAACACTTCGTTCAAGGACTCTGACCAGGCTCTTAGCCCGGTCTGATTCGATGCTGACGTAATCTCTCGTCATTATTATAGACGTGAAATTCATGGTGTCTCTTAGTTGCCTCACTATTGCGTCCTTTATTGTCTGTAATGGGATTTTTTGCTCCATATATGGATGTCATAGTTTATTTGTCTAAATGTACAGCGGGCATCTTTGCATATTACGTAATTTGTCTGGACAGAGTTCAGCCTTGAAATCTTTTTTCTTTCTTACGTTCGGAACGTTAAAACGTAGTAGAGGAAGCTTTTTTACAAATTTTCTCATAAAGTGCTCAATGAAGGCTAATATAAAAAGGACTGTTTATCTGGGTATACTGCGCATACCCACATAATCAGGAATCCAGGGCAGGAAGAAAATGACGTTCAACATGACTTCCGCTGCTATCCGGGCAGGTGTCTTGGTTGGCCGGGAGGTCAGGCCGGATAGCAGCGGACGCGGGTTCGATTCCCGCATCAAGAGCATAATTTTTCGAAATTCTTTTTCTAACCACCAAAATCTTTGTATAGGTACTAGTTTAAACGGTTTCTACTTGACGACCGCAGGTAGATTTTTCTGTAATTAAAAACAATACCTAGTAACTGGAACGGTAACAGTAGTAAATTAAAAAAATATTTTTAACTCCATAAAATATATGACGCAGTAAAACGTTTCACATTTTATTTCCAAAAACAATTTGTCATCAAAGCAGTGTATTCTTACAGTGATTTTAAAAATGCTCAAAGGCCTGTTAATTTGCGGTCAGACATATCATTACGAAATTCAGAGACATTTCGTCGAGATAACGATCTTTGTTACACACTTACACACAATAAACGGAGACAAATTGAAAAGCAGACAGACGGGTTCGAGAATTGCCGCCATTAAAGGGTGGCACTGGACTCCGTATCCTAGCAACGCGGCATTGGATTACGCAAACAAACCGTGTTGCATTACAGTTTTAGGATTCATTTGTTTTTATTAGTAATAACAGCCAGGGAGACTTTGCCAGCTCACACGATAAACAGCTAAAGAAAAATAGAACGCAGTTTAATTTTAAAGACGTAAAGCGAGCTCGGCAAAAAGGAATTTAAATCGTTGTATCCAAATATGTTCGGGGTTGAAGATGTAAATTGTTTTATGGTGATGATGATGATGGTGATCTATGGTGTGGATAGTTATGAGGTGACGTGCAATAGAAGCGAATACTTCGACCCTGCTCTTTTGATGTGCCAAAGCTGCCCTGCCAATGTGTCTATGGTGGCCTCTGTTGACGGTAAGAAAGTACCTAAGTAATCTAAAATAAACTAATTATAATCCAGCCATTATAACAAGAGAAAAATGTAAGCAATTTTGATTGTGCCTTTCTATATCAAACAAGTTTTAATTATATAAAATAGATGATATATTTTAAATTTTAAATACGTCTTACTTTTATACATTCATTTTCTTGCTATATTGGCAGGTGTATAGGTATTAGAAAAAGTTTAAATTAGAAAAACCGATTTTGATGGCCGGCTTGATGGAATGGTTCGATGTTAGACCAACGGCTGAAAGTGTCATCCGAAGCACGGAGGAACTCGAGATTATAAATTTTTGGTCACTCATCCAATGTCTGGCCTTAGCGAACATTGCTTAGTTTACGCAATCGCAGGCCGAGCGCGCTATGCCACTGCGCTAGCGAGCCCCTCCTGCTGACATATAAATCCAATTTACAATGCTAAGTAATACCGATACGAAGACAATATCGCTTACAGGTTTCTCGTGTACGTGCGAAGAGAACAGTGTGCCAGTCGGAGTAGACCGTTGTAGGAAATGCAACGTCACCGAGGTGGTGTCAGCCGACGGGGCCGCCTGTGTGCCTCGCAAGTGTCAGTCCTCAGCTGGACGGTTCATTTGTAGAAAGTGCCCCAACGATTACATATCTGGTGAGTTCTCTTAAGCATAGAGCTAGCACAACATACTTAAATCACGTCTATTTATCCCCAAAAGAAGGATGTAGGAAAAAAGAAAATGGCGCGCGCAAGGCAAATTAAAAAAAGTGCACCAAGAAGGTTCCGAGTCTGAGTTTTTAACAAATGAAAAAAGGTTGCATGATAAATTGTGCACCATTGAGGTAGAAGCTCTGAGGGTAGATACTAGGGTTAATGGTGTTTTGAATTACAAACTTGTGTGCACACGATGTTCTTAATTCAATTTACTTTATCCTCTAGCAGATAAAAACGGCTTTTATTACTTTTTCCGAGATGGGGAGACGAAAAGTGTATTTTTGTTTTACATAATATACCGACTACAGATCCCCAGAGACATTTTACATCGAAAAGAACATTTACCTCACATCTTTTATAGTATAGAGATCGTATACGAAGCAATTTATGAACACAATATAGTCGAATCAAGTTTCAGATTCAATACTAATAGAGCTTCATGATATTCTGATCTAGATAATTGGGCGTCGTTAAGCAGTTTTGAATCATCACTATACACACACCAATAATAATTATAATTATACCTTGAGAGTAACAAATATTCTGACAATAGCGCAGACTGAAAAATGTATTTTTTCCCATCCTCCTTCTTTGGCCGTGAAAATTAAAACAATATAGTCACTTTCTTATTTTTATTATATTAAAAATCTCATGGCGTAGTGATTGCACCAACACCCTGCGGTGTCGTCAGAGCAGAATACAATTGTCACCACCCCCATTTACCCCCACAGGTGTTATACAATACAGGGCGAGTAAGGGTTAAAATAGTGACGTGAAATTTCTAGGTGATATAATAAGTAGAGCAGCCCGGCTAGCATGACCACCGATACACGATATGATATAGCCAATTTATCTCGTTGAACTGTCAAAATTCTATGGAGTTTTGACAGTTCAACGCGATAAATGGTGGTCATGCTAGCCGGGCTGTGGGCCTGGCACGGGGACGTGGTCAAGTCTCTCTTCATTACTTGACAGTGTTTTGTCACGGGATTTAATGGGAGCTAGAGTGAGAGGAAAAGATTTCCTTTCCCCCGAAGGAGATGTGTCCACATCCCGTGCTACGGGGGCTGCACCCTTCTTATTACGTCAACCAGCCATTTACGTCCCCGATAGATGGCAATAGACTCGCCACCGTAATTGGGCCTGTCATAATTGGCGAAACGTAGGTATACACCGCTGCCTGCGAGTGATAAAAATGGGTTATTTATGTATGTATTGAAAAATCCCATTTAGCAGCAATTTTAACGCAATATCATCGAGAATTTAATAAAAATAAACGTTCATCCGTCACTTGAGCATCAACAAGGAAGCTCTGAATGAATCAAAATCACATGCGCCGAACACACTGGATGCTTTGAAGTCTCCTGAAGGGCGACTAGAAGCCAACTGAATTAATTCTTTGATCTCCGCAAAAGCGGCTATGCCTTTTTGCATTTTGTGCCAACACATCAATGGGATGTGTTTTATATTATAGGCAGCACGGACGCGATGGAATATTGATCGCGGATTATTTTTATTGGTTCCATGTTGATGATTGAATAAAAATAATAGACATAGGAGGAGCTCGGTAAAACAGTGCGTTACGCTTGACCTGCGATTGCGTAAACTAAGCAATATTAGCTAAGGTCGGTCATTGGATTGATGACCAAAAATATAATGAAGGACCATGTCGAGAGACCGATGAACGAAGATAGTGATTGGGGTGACAACATTCCAATCCATACTGCTCAAGGTTTTGTCTTAGGTTTTACAGTCGGCCGTCTGCATGTCACTAACCGTCTTTGGGTATGCTGTTGTAGGTATTTTACCCTCCACTATTCAGACAGCCCCAATGTGCTTATTGGTCTACACGGGGCAATCTCTCTTAGTCAACTTTCACGACACTCTTGGGGTGAGTCGGAACTGGCACATTCTACGTAATTTTCTCTCCCAGGCCAGTGTGGTAGATTTCTGTACATACATACATAAATCACGCCTATATCCCCAAAGGGGTAGGCAGAGGTGAATTAAAACCCACGTTCCGCTAATTAGGTTAGGTCCCATGTAATAAGTGGCGAGCCTATTGCCATTTTTCGGGCTCATAATTCTGGGTACATTGCTAGATGGCGAAAAACGCAGCTGCCCATTTCTTATCACTGTTTTAACCTTAATCGCCTTGTAAGACACCCGTGGGAGAGATTTGGGGTGGTGACAATTGTATTCTACTATGCCGTCACTACAAGGTCAATTTATTTGAAAATTATATACTATTTTACTTCCACACCGACATTCTTTAACATGACAGTATTATAGTTTTTATAAAAACGTAATAAAAGACTCAGGTAAATACATAAAGGCAGGCACAGTATTTTTAAAGCCTTGCAAGTGACCGGCTGAAGACCTTTTCACTGAAAGGAATTTTCACATTTTACGCGACAAAGTTATCGGTTTCAATAACAATAAAGCTTGCCTTCTCAAGACAGGGGTCAGGGAGTATAATAGGTTTATTTAAGATTTGCTTTTGATCCAGATCTTTGTGCCATTTCTATTGTTCATTAAAATTACCTTTGCCGTTGTCAACTTTCTTGTAATTATTTCCAATAAAGCCCTACGTAATTCGCCATTACCTAAGTGTCGTTTGAAATGATTTTTTTATTACCAATTAACCAATGAGGCATTATAGGCGTTGAAGTATTTATATTTTCTTATACTCATTCCGAATCTCGATGTCTATGGATGTCTATGTATGTCTATGGATTTGGCAGTATATAAATTTTTTTAATGTCCACAGTCCACAGATCGCATATCTATCGCCCTCGCCTGCAGATCGGGCGTCAAATGCTTGCGATCTGAGATATGCCTTGTTTTATCGCCCTTGATATACAATCTCGTACTATTAGTTTACCTATCCAATGACCAGCCTTAGCGAACATGGCGCGCTAAGCTACTGCGCTATCTAGCAATTTTTTTAAACCTAGCTCTGATGTTTTTAGTAACTCAACACCTAGACGGTTCACCGACCAAAGAGGTGATCTGCGTGAAATACGCCCGCGGCTACAAGCCCCGCGACAATGTGTACGTGCGATGCCCCAGCTGCGTATGCGCAAGGGGCGATGTCGCTATTAGTTTACCCATCTAATGACCTGCCTTAGTGAACATTGCGCGCTAAGCCACTGCGCTGTGGAGCATTTTTTTTTATACGTGGCTCTGATTTTTTTTAGTAACTCAAAACCTAGACGGTTCACCGACCAAAGAGGTGCTCTGCGTAAAATGCGCTCGCGGTTACAAGCCACGTGATAATGTGTGCGTGCGATGCCCCAGCTGCGTATGCGCAAAGGGCGATGTCGCCGTCGGGGGAGCGTGCGTGCCGAAGCGCTACCTCCACGAGCGTCCCAAGTACGAGGGCAAGATGCACTCAGATAAGCTAGTGGGCGTTTTGAAGAGTGAATACTTATGTACGGTAAGTTTTTTCAACACGATCCTACTGCAATACCCGTAAGTTTTTCAACACATAAGTTGACCTATGCGCAGCGCATAAAAACGTTTATGTCGCACCCGACCATTAAGTGGACATTTCCGCCCATCCCGAAAATCCCACTTCCTGGTCAGGGGGTGACATAAAACTATGATCTTATCTCGGGCGATAAAAAGAAAGCCCATCGCATCAGATCGCATTCTTTGTTTTATCGCTCTTCAGTATAACATAATTTACTATTTTAGGTATTATTTGAGGTTCTGTATGAGGTGCGACGTGTGTCTGTAACCATAGCAACGTAGGGATACCCGCTTCTGAGCGTTGACAATTTTGTTTAGACGCTTTTCCTGCGTAGACGACCGTCATTTTGGTTCAACTTACGTGCCAGGAACTGTAGGAACTAAAAACTTAAACGGTTCACCGGCCAAAGAGGTGCTTAAACCGAAAAAAATAAATGTTGTCAATTATACCTGCGTAGACGACTATAATTTTGGTTCAACTTACGTGCCGGGAACTGTAATTGCTGTTTACTTTCTTTACAATAAAACTCGCTTGATTATTATCGATGGTTTAGGCATACTGGGCAAACTAACCGGACATACTGCCTAATACGAACACACACTTATGGAATTGTTCCATACACCCAAGGGGACAGATGAAAAATTGTCCAATGATGATGTTCACTATTGGTTTCAGAAAGGAGTTTTTCTTGCATGTCGCGCCTTATCTCATGAATGCGTGAAGCACTTTTATACCTCAGATGTGGGGGGTCCCTGCCGGCTGTGGGTACAGCCCAAAATGGCCACGCCCAAAGGTAAGCATTATAATGGTGCGTTCGCACAAAAGAAAATAAATCATTATTATATTATTAAAGCCACTTTTCATTGGACTTTTCCAAGTCCTATACGAATAACAGAAAAGTAAACTTTTCTCACAAAAGTCACTTTTCATTGGACTATTACATTTCCGAGTTCTATAGGAAACTACGAATAACAAAGTTTAATCATTTTGGAAAGTTAGGTAGGTACTTAAGGGTCAAGTCACATCTCCGTCTATAGCCAAGTGGAAGTGGATACAACGTGTGAAACGAATGTGTGGTGGTTTGCCCGTAAAGCGCAGGCCACACTGCCAGCGGCCAGGCGGGGGAGCGGGCTAACGGCCGAAGCGAAGCGATGAAAACTATTTATTTATAATTATGTCGCTTCCGGTCATTGTTCTAGACTTGTATCTAAACGGAAAAGCGCCCTATAACAACGTATAACCTCAATGGTTGATCAGCAAAAAAGTACGACAGCTCACGATAACAATGGAGTCAAACCAACTGTAGACCTAATAACTGTTGTAATAAGGCAGAACGTGATTAGCAAGTCCTGAATCACGATTACAAAGATTCTGGAGGAACTCAGAGTATATTATACAAGATCTGACGAAGTACAGTCGTACCGCAGTCCCCGAGCGCACACGAGCGCACACGGAGGAAGATCTTCACTTTTTCGCTGAGAATTCGGCAACGCTACCGTATACCCACAAATACCTATCTCACATTTAACGTACAAACGCATGTCCAGAGAGATGTGGAAGTATAGGATGTTTATATGGAATTATGTGTAACGGCGTTACGCGACGGAAGTCCGGCGACGTAAATTCATTTGCGACCCTAATATCTTGTAGTAAAAAACCAAAAAAATACTCATTGGTTTAGGATACAACCTAAGAATAAAGTGACGAGTTAGAGAAAACATTGGAACAGTTGCAAAAGAAATCAGCTTAGATATTCTTCTATAAATTAAGTCATCATGTAGAGTGGTGACTCTACTCCGATATTTATGAATACCTAGCCACAAAA
This sequence comes from Cataclysta lemnata, assembly GCA_963931975.1. Classification (NCBI taxonomy): domain Eukaryota; kingdom Metazoa; phylum Arthropoda; class Insecta; order Lepidoptera; family Crambidae; genus Cataclysta; species Cataclysta lemnata. Next base: position 10,843,866 of record OZ008356.1, on the reverse strand, counting down.
GGATATCAGATAATTAAACTCACTAGACCATGGAAGAGTTCGATGGCTTAGTGCGCATGGCTTGCCATTACGTAAACAAAGTAATCTTCGTCAAGGCTAGCCATGGGATACATACATAAATCACGCCTATATTCCCGAAGGGGTAAGCAGAGGTGAACTAGCACCCACGTCTCGCCAACTATGTCAAGTTCCATGTAATAGGTGGCGAGCCTATTGCTATTTATCGGGCACAAAAGCCGCAGTAAATTGCTAGGTGGTATAAGAGGAACGCTGCTGCCCATTCCTCAACACTGATTTATCCTTAGTCGCCTTGTACGACCGACACCAGAGATTTGGGGAGGTGACAATTGTATTCAACTCTGCCGTCACCACACGGCACGATAATATAATCGTATATTATTTCGAATTCCTAGTTACTAGCACTTTCAACCGTTGTACCCGGCGCATTTGCAGTCGTTAATACGCACCAACTCGGACTTTGCCAGTGTTGCGGGCTATGGCCCATTCCCTCTATAAGGCTGGTGATGATGATGATGATGAGATTTATATATTTTAGGTGTTCCTGAACTTCTACTTGTAACTAGTTCCTATGAAATGAAGCCAGGAGAGTTCATATTGCCACACGCAAAGGTTTGTGATAATTAATAATTAATACTGGTTTAACCGTAAGGCAGCCTGTCCATTGACATTGGAGCGATGCTGCGGAGCGGAGAAATGAGGAAATATTAACCAATAGGATTGCATAAAATATCGGTGCGTAAATTTTATGCAAACCTATTGGCTAATGTTTCTTCGTTTCTCCGCCCACCAACCTAGCTCCGCATTAATGGACAGGCAGCCTTATCCCCTAGCCCTACCTAGGCTCGAGTTCACCTTAACGTAAAATAAGTGATTAAAACATAACCTTCACTTTTTGACAGTTCTTCTATACGATCAATTTTTTGGTGAACATGAGCCCTAGAATCACTAGGTAATTTTCTAAAATTTTTAGTAGGTGACACAGTAAAGGTGAGATTTGATACTTTCTAGTATAGACTGTACAAAATAGAACTAACAATATTATTAAATCAAACAAAATTTTAAACTAAACAATTTTCAGGACTCTCTCTCGTTGGTACTAATAGAATACACCCATAATGGCGGATTACAAATACTGGAATCTACAGAAAATAAACCTTATAAGTGCTCATTGCCTCTTGAAGTTAGTATTGGATCTGACTTGACGTAAGTATGCGTTGTAGTTATGTAGATATTAGTTTAATAATTTTCTTCAGCTCAATTTTTCAATTAAATTTTAGTTATTACAATTTTTAAGTCGAAATGCTTGAAATATAATATTATACTAATAGTTATATGACAATAATTCTAATGATATGATTTACAATATCGAAAAATACAGCAATATAATACAAGTTATATGCAATGTTAAGATTTTAACTTTTACTTCATTAAGGTACGATTGTGTAATAAATATAACTGAATTAATTACCCTGAGCAAGAACAGCACATATTCTGTCTATCTCAGCTCGAATGGAGCTTTGAAGCCATTGCCGATTGTAATGCGAAAGCCTGGTGGATATTATGTTAAGGTAAGTAATCTCGTATACATAATACAGATATAATACATAGTTAAGACGCTTCCTTGGACAGGCGTAAAAAATGCCATAAAAACATACGGGTACGAGTTGAGTAACCTCGTCCGTTTTTTCGTCGGTTAAAAATTAGTCATCATTTCACCCGTAGACGCTCAATTTTGGACATAGGCCTTACCCAAGGGTCTCCAAACCGATCGGTACTGCGCTGCCCGCATCCAGTGGCTTCCCGCAATCTTTACTAGATCGTCGGTCCACCTTGTTGGGGCCCTACCTTGTGGCGAGGCTACCAACGCCGTGTCTGCCTGTATGCAGCCGCCATTCGAGGACCTTTCCGACCCAACGGCCGTCAGTTCTCCTCGCAATGTGCCTCCCATCGCCACTTAAGGTCCGCATATTCTTCGGACTATGTCGGTGTCCTTAGTTCTCATGCGAATCTCGTCGTTTCTCATGTGATCACACAGGAAAGTAGGGCAGACGAATTGGTCAAAAAAGACTTCGTACTTATTTGGAACAAACATAAAACTAGATTGTTCCAAATAGGTAGTCTTCGTAGCAGAAATCGTGGCACATGACGTAGTCGCCCTCATGATATACTACGTCATAGTCATACAAGTAGCAGGACTTTTTAGATAGCTGTTTTAATTTATTTAATTAAGTATACATACATATTTACATTACATAGGTATTTAATTTTCTTAGTGACGTCTCACAAGAGAGCAAGGTTAGGTAAACTGAAATTACTAAAAAGCTATTTTTGGAGATAATAAAGGTATCAGCGTTTATGTGAAATATTTTGCCTTGACCTTTAATACTTGAAATAATTCTTTTAAGTAGTAACAATTTATGTCAACGCAATCCTGTGATCACTATGACCTTTTTGATTAATATTCATCACCAGCCGTATAATGTTCACTTAACTATGCGTTCCCTATAGATAGGAGAATAATTTATATTATAGCAGGAAGATGATGTTGAGAACACTATGTTGCGAAGTAATTAAATATGCGAAATGTCCATTTTATGTTTGCGTAGTTGATAAACTAATTTGTTTTTTATTATGTTTTACTATAAACAGTTGAATTTCAATATTTTAAATGTTTTCAGCGGGAAACATGGCGGAATGATAACTTCAGGCGATTTTTTCTGGTAGATACTTTCTTAACGACGAATAATGCTACCAATACAGTTTATCTGCGGACCTTATTGATAAGAATCGGGTAAATCCATTTATTTTGTATCGGTATATCCTTCGGAGTTATTTAGTATATATGTATTGTATTATATTATTATGTGTGGCCGTGTGGTGACGGCAGAGTTGAATACAACTGTCACCACCCCAAATCTCTCCCATGGGTGTCGTACAAGACGACTAAGGATCAATCATTGATGAGGAATGGGCAGCAGCGTTCCTCTTATACCTACTACCTAGCAAAGTACTGCGACTTTTGTGCATGCATAATTGGTGAAGCGTGGGTGCTAGTTCACCTCCGCCTACTCCTTAGGGGATATAGGCGTGAATTATGTATGTATGTATGTATATTATTATGTATTGTGTATAGTCTCTACAGCTTACATAGAAGAAAAACATAAGTACTGGTAAAAAGTCAATCGCAGACAAAACTGGTTTTAGATAACAAAACGAAGGAAAGTTATGGGCTTCGGCCAATGGACAGCGAATAGCAAAAGTAAAATCCCGTAACCCAATAAAACATATTAATGTTTTTCAAATTGCCGAGGATCACCATTATTTATTGGTATTGTCAGACAGTAGACGGCACAAGCTTTTACAATTGCAATGCCATTTCTATTTGAAATGTGAAACATAAATTGATGTTTTCTATTTGAAATACCTAAAAATAATAAACATAAATTACCTGAAAGCATCAAACGAGCTCGCACTTTGGAGTCTTTCAAGCGCTTAGTCATTAACCATTTCCTCCAAACCTCTAATAAGTAGTTTTATGTAAGTTGTAATGTTTTGCTGTTTATATTTAATGTAGTTTATAGATTAGTTGTTTATTTATTTATTTCTTAGTTGCCAAGGTTGCCTGGAAGAGATTGCTTATAGCAATAAGGCCGCCTATTGTCCATACATGTCTATTGCTCTTTGTTCTTTTTTATAATTTTTGTTACTGTGTATAAAGAATATTTGTTTGTTTGTTTGTATTACGTAGTATTTGAGTAGTGCATACAATATATTTAATAGTTAATTTCATCTAGTTCTTAGTTTGATTGGTTTATTATTGTTAGCTATTTCTAAGTATCATAAAATTAATCGGAATATATTCAAATTACCGCGCTGGCTTGCGAATGCGTAACCTTAATCCGTTGTTCCCGGCTGCATTTCCCATAATACCTATTCTCCAATCTGCAGGGCCTATGCTCCTATCCATAGGGAAGGCCTGTGACCCAGCAGTGGGAACACTAAAGGGCTGGTAATCATAATGATCAAAGAAGGAAAAAACCTATTCACTTTTCTAAACTGGCCCATCAAAAATAGTTTCCCTTTCACCATTCCACAGCATAGAAAGAGACAAGTACCACACCAGCTCTCTTCGGGTGCTCATCGGTGTGGAAACTCAATACTCCAGCAAGTCTTCCTTAAGCCAAACTGTTACTACCACACTGAGGGTTGAGCATGATATGCCCGACGCTGGGATTTTCCGAGGATTAGAGGTATGTGAATGAATTTTCGAAACTTTTTCTGACTGCCCCTTGACATGAATTATAGCATATAAATAAATAAAACTTTCTTACACTCATAGCTTTCTGACCGCCGCCGTGGTCTTATGGTTCGATCCCCAGGGGAGTACAAATTTGTACTCGGTTTGGTTAGTGATAGGACTTTTTGCAAGTCCGCCTGGCTAGCTACCACCATCTTATCAAAATCTGTCGCCCTAATAATAATGTTACCAGCATTATTGTGTTGCGACAATTGGTGATAAGATAGCTAGCCCCCCCGGGCTGGGAGGGTTTCAGGGGAAGCTCGATTCCATCTTCGGCCCTAATCGTCACTTATCATCATATACTAGATGTTAAATAAAAGACTGGATCATTCATGACACTACATGACGGACAAATTTAACAATCTTATTTACTTAAATAATATCGCCTCTGCTGGGATGTCACGGCGTCTTTGGTAGAGCGGTACACAATGTTAAATTAACTGCAAAAGAAACGCCGAGACAAGGTTGAATGAAAGGGCTTTAATGCCTCATTCTTCGGTTTCAGATCTGGGGCGGTGTTTTAGGTTCATTCCTGTTCTTGTACGCAGTCGTCCGGTGGAGGGGTGAGACGCGCAGGGGCGGCTTGCATTTCTCTCTGATACCACATCTGGCTGGCTGCCTAGCAGACGCCCTTTACTTCGTAAGTTTCTGAACGTCATAAGTACGAAAATAATTTACCACTACATACAGCACATGTTGAAAGAAATAGGCAAAAGCACATCCCCAAAGAAATATTCAGAGGCACGGCTTGGAACGGTAGGTTAATGGCGTCAAAATACACTAACCAACCTTTTAATGTCCCTTCTGCTGGGGCACAGGCCTTCCATATGGGTGGAGGAATAAAGGGAGAACGGGCTTAGCCCACCACGCTGGCCCAGTGCGGATTGGTGGGTGTTAACGACTGCAGATGCAGCCGGGTCCAACGGCTTAACATATTTTTGCGAAGCACGTAGGAGCTCGAAATAATTATCATTGATTTAACTAACCAACCAACAAAATGGTTGGTTTGTATGCTGTTGAGGTGTGAGCAGGGGTATACTAAAAGGCCTAGGCTTATCTAGAACCTCCGCAATTTCAACACTAGAACGTGTGTCTAAGGTGAGCCTCACAGAATCCTACCAAATATAGCTGGGCAAAGAGAGAAGTCGGGGTGACGAAGGTGAGTGGATACATGGTGTTTACTATTCGTAAATTTTCTAATTTTAAATATTCCCGCCTGTGATGATGAGGTTGTGGCGTAACCAATAGCAAGGCTTGGTTGGTCCCTCCACCAAGCATACACACCTTACTGATCACTTGCTTTGGCATTCGCCTGTTCGAACCACATCGATTTTCACATATTGGGGGGAATATTCTACCTAAATCGACACCCGACCCAAAGTGACGTCAACGGCCCTGCCGAGACCCCGTAGACTTTCACTCGAGTCACAAGTCCTAAGCGCTTCCCTGGCTACCCTCTCTGCTACTCCCGCACCGTGAATCCATGGAATGTTAAGAGTTTTCGTCTCTTGGTCACCCTATTCAATCTCAGCTTAACATTTCTTAGTTTACGCAATCGTAGGCCCAGCGCGCTTAGGGTCGGTTTTTTGATCCATAGTTAACTCAACCAATTGTTAAAAACTGTTACTAATTGCTAAATATAAGTCTGATACGTGACTATTAGTAACAATTTTATTTACTAATGTTACTAATGGATAAATATCAGTCTGATATTGTTACTAATTGTTAAATATCAGTGATATTAGCAATTTTTAACAATTGGCTAACATTCGAATTTAATTTTAACATTATATAAACGTTAGAAAAATTAGTACAAAGATTTTGGTGGTTAGAAAAAGAATTTCGAAAAATTATGATTCCCACCTCAAGATCATAATTTCCCGCCCCAAGATCATAATTTCCCGCCCCAAGATCATAATTTTTCGAAATTCTTTTTCTAACCACCAAAATCTTTGTAATCGGTTAACAGTTAACTATGCATCATCATTAGCCACTACAGAGAAGCAATTATATTTCCACAATTATTTTCACCCACTACAGATTCACTAGAAGCATTCAACCGTATTAAACACAGTGATAATCCCGTTTTCAATCTCCCCAGCTTATGTTTAATTCATTACAGTTTAATTTCCTCGGAGACAGGATGTGATTTAGACATTTTCAGCGAATGTCTTGTGAATTATCAATGATCAAGTTCGAAATTGTAATTAGGTTGATCTCTGTGTATGTGTGTGTGTATCTAGCTTAGTAACTTAACTATACAAATATGTATAGGTACATTTTATTACCCAGGTATATGATACTAGAACTTATTCCTCACTTAAACCTATGAAGGTCAAACTGTTTTATTATTTCGTTCCTCTTATACCACGTAGGAATATACTGCGATTTACTTTCCTGTTAGATGGCAAAAGGCTTGCCACCTATTTATTACACGGAACCTAAAATAATTGACGATAATGAATGTTAAATGATCTCTGCCTAAGCCTTCGGGGGAAAACACATGTAGTAATTTATATACAAAAATGTAATGTAAAAAATATGAATATTATATCGGTCGAATAGCTAACTTACAAATTACAGAAGTCATAATGAAGAGACGGCGACATTTCCAGAGATCATCAAAAAGCATTCTAATTATGCCCAAGACTACGTTAATTACTTTTTTAGCAAGTTCGAAATCTGAACTTAGATTGCTTTGCGATTAAGCTGGTGTCTACTCGTATACATAGTCTGTTTCTTCTATTTTATGCCTCTATTTTAGTTTAGTAATGTAGTCCACTTCTGAATTTTTAAAACATTAAATTAAAATCTTCTGCAAAGATTTATTACCAAATGGGACAATTAGAGAAAGGAGACTGTAATTGTATTAAAGCCGTGTGGTGAAGGCAGAGCAGATTACAATTGTCACCACCCCAACTCTCTCCCGAGGGTGTCGTACAAGTAAGGTGACTATGGGATAGCAATGAGTAATGGGCAGCAGCATTCCTCTTATACCACCTAGCAATATACCGCGATTTACGTGCCCGATACATGGCAATAGGCTCGCCACGTCTTTTACATGGCACCTAATTTTTGGTGACGGCAGAGTAGAATACAATTGTCACCACCCCAAATCTCTCCCGTGGGTCTCGTACGTGGGTCGGCGACTAAGGATAAATCAATTATGAGGAATGGGGGCAGCAGCGTTCCTCTGATACCACCTAGCAATAGCAACTCTTGTGCCCGATAAATGGCAATAGGCACGCCACCTATTACATGGGACCTAACATATTTGGCGAAACGAAACGGTGTTATTTCAACTCTGCCTACCCCTTCAGGGATAGAGGTGTGATTTATGTATGTATGTAATTGTATTCCCATTGCAGGCTGTATGGTTTTCCACGTTGCACGGTCTGGCTGCCGAAGCAGGCGCGCTTGGCATCACCCTCCCTCTGTCGGCGGCCGAAGAACAAGTAGTAAAGGCTTTCATATATTCCACTGTTTGCCTTAAGGTAGGTAAGTTTTTTGTACTAAGCCCTAGGCGATAACCAGAATCTATACTGAAAGCTTTTTGTACTAGATAATAACCAGAATCTCTACTAATACTAGAAAGGTGAAGAGTTTTTTTTGGTTGGTTGGTTGAACGCGCTAATAATTATAATAATAAATAAATATTTTTACACTCACATCATCTAGCTCGAAGTAAGTAGCCTAAGCACTTGTGTTATGGATACTAGAGGACGGACATATTTTTAATATAATTATGTATATAAATGTTGAAAATATACTATATACACATATACACAACCATGACTCGGAAACAAACATTTGTGGTCATCACAAAGTTTGCCCCTACCAGGATTCGAACCCGGGACCTCTTGGCCAATACCCAGCAATCTGAGCATTCGACCAAGGCGGCGGCTAATCTCAGGTACCTACTATTGATTCAAATTCTTTTGTGTTGGATAGCCTACTTGTATAGGCCACCAGATTATGTTATTGTTGTACTGTTATTTCATGTCCGTCCGTACCGGTTTTATAATTTAACAAACATATTAGCCAGGCAACATAACTACAGTAGCAAGCTTACTTCTATCTCTGGACGGAATATTGATTTGGAACCCACCATAAATCTAAAATTAAATAGATATTTCATTAATTTTTTAAACAATTTCAGATGGTCAAAGTTGTCTGGATAAATTGGAAGCAATGCACCTGTGACATTTTCTTTTTGGATTGGACCGAATACAACTCCAGCTCTAGTAAGTGCATATTTAAACCGCCTCCGTGGTCTAGTGGTACGCCCACCGGAATGAAGATCCAGAGGTCCCGGGTTCGATCCCCAGGGGGGTACAGCCTTGTGCTCGGTTTGGTTGGTGGTAGGACTTCTTTGAATTCCGCCTGGGTAGCTACCACCATCTTATCAAAAATCTGTCGCCATAATAATAATGTTAACAGCATTATTGTGTTCCGACAATGTATGATAAGATAGCCAGCCCCTCTGTGGTTGAGGGTTCCAGGTGTAGCTCGATTCCATCTTTAGCCCTTAGCGTCACTTACCATCAGGTGAGATGCGGATGGTGGGGCAAGAGCTTGTCTGTCTTTTTTTTATTATTATATTTCTATTAACCTATAAGATCCCACTGCTGGGCAAAGGCCTCCCCCGCAGCCGTCCCTTTCTCGAGCGATCCTAACATTAAAAAAAAAACATAAACAATTACCCTACCTGCATCACATAATAGAAATGTGTATCTATTAATTTATTAGCAACTTTAACTGCCGCACTCAGAGACCACAATTAACTTTAATGAGTATTTAATATCAAAAATTTTCATTCAAATCAGGACCATAGACCCGGCAAGAATAGCTACTAGTTTTGAATTATCATTTTTTGACGTTAAGTACTCATTAACGTTATTTGACGTCTCTGAGTGCGGCAGTTACTCTCACACCTGCCCCCTTAGCCAAGTGGCCAATCTATCGAATACAAAATGTACTTAACAAACAACTTAACGACACATTTAAAGACAAAACAATACGTCAGTTTCATACTTTTGTTTTGTATGCGTTCGAATAGATAAAAGCCATTTAACCCACTTCCCTCTGTAGTCCAAAGTAAGCCGTAAACATTTGTGTTAAGACAACTAGGTGGCAGACCACGTGGTGGACAAGCGCTTCTTAAATAAATACAAAATCAATAGAAAACTCAAAAATGCATCCCATAGAACACACAATACTTCTAAGTAATTTTTGTATCGTCTCTCTTACATCAAATGAGCAAAAGTTACATGGGGTATATTATAATCCAAAGAAGAGCAAATATTTTGGATAACATATTTGAAGGTTCTTCATTAAATAGCCTATTCTATCCCTTCATATAAACCTAAAAAGCATAGCTACTTTAGTAGAAAAAAATTAACAAATAGAAGACATATTTTTTATTTTACCTATTGGCGACTGTATGAATCGTACTATCAATAAATTTTAGAAATATTTAGAAGTAGAAATACAGTATTAAAAATAAGATTTTGTTACTGACCCGTTTTTTGGGAATTACGTGACGGCAGAGTAGAATACAATTGTCACCACCCCAAATCTCTCCCGTGGGTGTCGTACAAAGCGACTAAGGATAAATCAATGATGAGGAATGGGCAGCAGCGTTCCTCTAATACCACCTAGCAATAGCAATGTACTGCGACTTTTGTGCCCGATAAATGGCAATAGGCTCGCCACCTATTACATGGGACCTAACATAATTGGCGAAACGTGGGTGCTAGTTCACCTCTGCCTACCCCTTCGGGGATATAGGCGTGATTTATGTATGTATGTAAAGTCTATTCGACATCGCCAAAACTTGGTATATTTTGAAATTCTCTTATAGATGCTTCAGTGAGCCGTGAAAGTAATTGGAGAGCAGTGACGTTGGCTAAGGAGTGGAACAGATTACAAACAAAAAGGCTCGCCCCACCCAGCTATACGATTGTATTGACCCTCGTTGTATTACAGGTACGGGTAATAACATGTAGTTAAGAACCTTTAATAACGTATGTATCATGACAGCATGATGACCAACACACAACAACATGATGATAGCGGGTGTCGTACAAGGTGACTAACAAGGCGTCCCAATATTTTATCTGCAAAGTAAGCTTACTAAAGTTAAGTTGCCTTGCATTTTTTTTTAATAATAATAATATAGTACGTCTATCGAAAATTTAAACCCGCCGTAAGAGTTAAAAAAAGAGATGAGTATATGGGTAGCGGCATTCTTCTAATACCATGTACGAAGTGCTGAAGCCCATTACTTACCGCTGTTTATTACTCTTTCTGCCGCACTCAGAGACGTCAATTAACTTTAATGAGTATTTAATGTCAAAAAATTTCATTCAATCTAGACCATATACCCGGCAAAAGAGTACGACTAGTTTTGAATTGTCATTTTTTGACGTTAAGTACTCATTAACGTTATTTGACGTCTCTGAGTGCGGCAGTTAGTCGCCTTGTACGACACCCATGGGAGGACGAGGGTTTTGACAATTGTTTCTGTTCTCTCACCACATGGCATAAAATAAAACACTATAAGGGCCTGTTTCACAATCGATGGATAAGTTCTGAATAGCTTACTTGGCAGTTCAATTGACATATATTTCATATAACAACTGTCAAATGATCTGCCAAGTAAGCTACCCAGAACTTACCCGTCGATTGTGAAACAGGCCCTAACTAAGTATACTAAATTTTCTGTCACCCTAATTATGTTGTCAGTTATTGAGTCCATGGCACCGGCGTATCGGGCAAAGCCCTGCCTACAAATGGGCAGCGGCCGGTGTGGCCTGGTGGAGTTCTTACGTGGTGCTGCTTGCTGCACGATGGGTGCTGTATCGGGTAACACCGTCCCCGCCTGCTTGCTTACCGAACGTCAGTAAAGCCGTTGGGTTCTCGATATTGGTGTTCGAAGAGGAGCACTATGCCCATTACGTCCACGGAAGGTGAGTACCAGAAAAATGAAAAGTTCCAAATGTTATAACCTATCATGTCAGATGCCTATAGCACCAAGACGTTTGGTTGGCCGAGTGGTATGCATCTGCCAGGATCGCAGAGAACGCGGGTTCGATTCCCGCATCAAGAATATTATTTTGCGAACTTTTTCTAACCACAATATTTTTTGGTACTAATTTTTCTACCATATGAAATATATGTCAATTGAACTGCCAAGTAAGCTACTCAGAACTTACTTGTCGATTGTGAAACAGGCCCTAATTAGGAGTGACTCTCGATTGCGCAATGGCTGTCCTGTGATTGTAAAACTAAGTGCCTAATGTTCTTCGCCAGTCATTGGATGGGTGACCAAAAATTTATAATCTCGAGTTCTTCCGTGCTTCGGAAGGCACGTTAAGCTGTTGGCCCCGGCTGCATCTGCAGACGTTCAGATTCACAGCGACAGCACTTCACTAGCGTGCGAGGTATAAAAGTCATCCCACTTAAAATATGTATTACACGTGAAAAGGAGAAATATTCCCAATAGTGCCTATAAATTGTTGCAGAAACGACGATGATAAGGATCTGCGAATGATGGCGGGCCCACTGGCCATGTGTCGAGTAGTCATGGCCCCACAACTGAGGTACGGTAAAAACATAGGTACATAAATGACGCCTTTTCCCCTAAGTGGTAGGCAGAGGTGTTTCAACACCTGCATTTCGCCCGCACAGCTCTCATGGAAAAGCACCCTAATTCAGGTCCCATGAAATAGTCTGTACCATCTAACTTGTCCTATTAGGTAAACAATGTTTGGCACGACTTTTTTTTTAAATCACCCATTGTAACACAATCAAAAATAAAATAATAACAGAGTCGATAATCTATTACAATAAATCGTTATTATAGATTGAAACCTATTGAATCTAGAGATAACAGTCGATTTTTAATGCTGCATTTTCAATAAAACAATTGTCACCACCCCAAATCTCTCCCGTAGGTGGCGTACAAGGCGACTAAGGATAAATCAATTATGAGGAATGGGCAGCAGCGTTCCTCTTATACCACCTAGCAATGTACTGCGACTTTTGTGCCCGATAAATGGCAATAGGCTCGCCACCTATTACATGGGACCTAACATAATTGGCGAAACGCGGGTGCTAGTTCACCTCTGCCTACCCCTTCGGGTATATAGGCGTGATTTATGTAATATATGTATGTATTTTAAATAAAAAGGTGTGCCAAGATTGTTTACCAAATAAGACAAGTTAGATGGTACAGACTATAATAGAAGGCGAATGAATCTATTGGCATTCACAGGGAAATTTAAGCGCAGTAATTTCCAAGGTAGTGCACCAGGAACACTCATCATCATCACCAGCCCTTTAATGTCCCCACTGCTAGTGCACGGACCTTCGCTATGGATGGAAGAATATAGGGACGTTGGGCCATAACCCACCACGCTGGCCCAGTGCGGGTTGGTGGGTACTAACGACTGCAGATGCAGCCAGGACCAACGGCTTAACGTGCCTTCCGAAGCACGGAGGAACTTGAGATAATAAATTTTTGGTCAACCATCCAATGACCGGCCTAAGCGAAATTGCTTGGTTTACGCAATCGCAGGCCAAGCTCGCTGTGCCACTGCGCTAGCGAGCTCCTCCCAGGAACACTGCTATATGATAACTCTTAGTCTGCTTTTACACCCATGAGCCCATAAGAGAGACAGGAGTGGTGACAATTGTATTGTTCTCTGCCATCACCACACAGCATAAATTTTAAACTGTCGATAACTGTCCCTGTCAATTCACAAACGGTCTATATCTCCTTCCTTAACCCATTACTCACTCGCTACTCTCTGATCTATCTCATAGTCAATGGACAAACGGTCCGCAACTTTTTTTGCTAAACTCACTCCCTTCTCTACGCTACCTAGCTCCTCGTCAATGGATAAACACAGTCTGTAACTCCTTGCCTCATTACTCGCACCCTTAGCTTCGCTACATAGCTCCTCGTTAGACGGGAAGGCTTATTTAAATCTTTGTTTCAGGATTGTCTACAATCAGCTGTCAAATTTACGATATGGTACGTAGTATTGAACAATCTTATCGATTTGCTTTCAGTCAACATTATACTAGATAGATAAATATTTATCAGTTAAAAATGGTATCAGTTTTAAATGTGATTGACAGGTATCGCAACCTCTGTCTATCCTCTTTTTTCTCGGCGAAGCAACAGCGCTGCGTCTAGCAAAATTTACGACTGATGGACCTATTTCACATTTATAATTATCTCATACGGTAAGAAGGATCTCTGCATCCCATACATCTCTGCATAAATAAGAGGAACACTTCTGCCGTGGTGGTGACAATTGTATTCTGCTCTGTCGTCACTACACGGTATCAAGTAATAAAAGGGAATTATATAAAAATTGTCATGTGGTGACAGCAGAGTAGAATACAATTGTCACCACCCCAAATCTCTCCCGTGGGTGTCGTACAAGGCGACTAAGGATAAAACAGTGATGAGGAATGGGCAGCAGCGTTCCTCTTATATCACCTAGCAATGTACTGCGACACTTTTGTGCCCGATATATGTCAATAGGCTCGCCACCTATTACATGGGACCTAACACAATTGGCGAAACGTGGGTGCTAGTTCAACTCTGCCTACCCCTTCGGGGATATAGGCGTGGTTTATGTATGTATGTATAAAAAGTATGAATTCATTAATAGCTGCAAAATGTTACTGTGCTAATGTTTCAAAATGATACTCCAGGACAAAAACCCTAGGTGTGTATACAACTTAACTCATCATTCCTTCTTCTATGAATATTATAACTGGGTAATGAAGCAAAAATGTGTTCTCTATATTTCGTAGATGGTACGGATGGTGTGGAAAAACGGGCTATACTCTCACGACTGCTTGCGGCATTCTTTGAAAGGGTGAGCTATTTGTTAAACATGAGAAAATACACAGTGACAATTGTTAGAGAAAAGGGTAAGGATGCAATGAATTATTCAGGAAGTAAACGCGCACTATATTTACTGCGGATTCTATTTTTTAAACGCATACATTCGGTTCACAATACGAATACATTAGTATACCACTACCACACAACAATTACAAGGAAAAATAGGTGTTATCACAGTACAGGTGTATTGAACCTACCGATTTTTCTTCGGATAATTTTTCAAACATTAGTATAATGTCCAAGTTAACAAAAAAACTTGATAAATAATGTAGGAAATATTTTGCGACTCCAAAGACCACGCTATAAAATCTAATAACTCGATTTCGGATTATTTCAAGCAAGATATCGCTCGCTGGCATCAAATTCACAACATCAAGGAAAGACTATGAGGACCATGCACGATCACATCACAATGTATCACTTCAGGGCCATAAGCGTCCACTGCTAAACGTAGCAGTCTCTCGTCGTCGTCAGCAGGACTCTGTGAAATATTTCCAGAAAACGAAAGACTAAAACTAATCGGCTGCGCCAGATGAAAACCTAGCAAGGGACATTTTTGTCACAAGCCGCGCGAAAATCTTACAAATAACCAGAGTTTTAAAAGTTCTAAACCTGTAAGCGCACTGTGTATCATTCCAGAACCATTTACAAACCTAGTATGTCGCTTTATCATTATTAAACCTAGCAAGTCCCTGACTGCCGCACTCAGAGACGTCAATTAACTTTAATTAGTATTTAATGTCAAAAATTTTCATTCAAATCTAGACCATAAACCCGGCAAGAGTAGCGACTAGTTTTGAATTGTCATTTTTTGACGTTAAGTACTCACTAACGTTATTTGATGTCTCTGAGTGCGGCAGTGAGTCTGCATATAATATGTGAGAGGGTATATAATATGCAATTTAAAAACGACGAGTAGAATACAATTGTCACCACCCCAAATCTCTCCCGTGGGTGTCGTACAAGGCGACTAAGGATAAATCAGCGATGAGGAATGGGCAGCAGCGTTCCTCTTATATCACCTAGCAATAGTACTGCGACTTTTGTGCCCGATAAATGGCAATAGGCTCGCCACCTATTACATGGGACCTAACTGGGTGCTAGTTCACCTCAGCCTACCCCTTCGGGGATATAGGCGTGATTTATGTATGTATGTATGTATGTAAAAACGACTTGTATTTCAATGAAAAATGAATAATTAATTTTCAGTGAACCTGGCCTGGTGGAGTTAGATTATCTAATGAAAAAATTTTACTGCCAGCTTTCTTCCTCGCTAGCAACGACAGCCCAAGGGGCATTAAACATGGAAAAAAACAAGAAATAATTACCAAGCTTGTAAGTCTTAAGCCAGAGTCAAGAAAGACCTTCTGGAACGATTTACCAGTAATGACTTATCTGCCGACTTGACAAGTGATGGACGATTAGATTGTTATTAAATTTCTTTATAAATTAATGTTATAATAAAATTATTTTCATTAAGTTGTTGCTTTTGGATCGACAAAATAGAGTTCAATTTTATTATATCTACTATCTACAATATTCAGTAAACCACATTCAAACATAGCATACGTGCTCTTACTACAAGGGCGACCCACTGTCGATTGTTTTAATGAGTTACTAAGGGGTATAAATTATGCAATATACTCAAATATTATAATATTTTTAATACATAATCATCGTTTATATTTATGTTATATAATAAAAGCATTTTTAAATAGTTTATGTAAAAATTCTTCAACGGCTAGTTGATTTACGTTTTCGCTCTCTCCTGTAAAATTTTGGTTTGTGCACTTGCTAGGTTTTCATCTGGCGCAGCCGTAATATGCATACATTAGATAGAATACGCCTATTTATCCCACAAAGGGGTAGGCAGAGGTAAATTATAAAACCCACGTTCCTATCGGGCACATAAATTGCACTAGTCGGTGGTATAAGAGTAACGCTGGTGCCCATTACTCATGGCTGTCTTCACCCTTAGTCGCCTTGTAAAAGAGATTGGGTTGGTGACAATTGTATTCTGATCTGCCGTCACCACACGGCATCGAACTAATTGTGAGTATTCTTTAAGGCACTTGATGGATTGAATTGGGTGGCGAGCGAAAGGGGCTATCTGGAGCGGCTTCTAGATGTAGAGCTGACGGATAGAGAAGGAGGCACCACTAGCGTCCTGCTCTACGACCCCGATGAGAAGGTCCCTTCATGTGTCGCTGTTACTTGGTAAACAGAATTTCAGGGTATTACTGGTATCTTATATCATCTCCATGCCCTGGTCCCAGTCTATCTGGGGTCGGCGCAGTATGTTTCCTCTTCCATTCATATCGGTCAGACGTCATCAAGCCATCCACTCCCTTTTGATTCATATCATCCATCACACCGTAAAGGTGCTAGTGATGAATGAATTTATAGAAAAGAGATGGAACGGACCATGTCGAGAGACCGATGAACGGAGAGAGTGATTGGAATGACAACATTCCAATCCATACTGCTCAACGTTTTGGCTTAGGTTTTACGGCCGGCCGCCTGCCTGACACCTACTCTCTTTGGGTATACTGTTATCTAATATATAAATCAGATATACCGCACAGTCAGAATAAAAGTGATCTATAAACAGAAAAAAGATTTGTCTCTTAATAAATGTTTGTTGTATCGATGTGAAATTGATATCATCAACTCACTTCAAATGGTTTTGAGATTATTATAGTGATTGAATTAGGTATAGTGATTGAAATTATTATAATGATTGGCCGTGTGGTGACGGCAGAGTAGAATACAAATGTCACCACACCAAATCTCTCCCGTGGGTGTCGTACAAGACGACTAAGGATAAATCAGTGATGAGGAATGGGCAGCAGCGTTCCTCTTATACCACCTAGCAATAGTACTGCGACATTTGTGCCCGATAAATGGCCACCTATTACATGGGACCAAACATAATTGGCGAAACGTGGGTGCTAGGACATAAATCATTTATGTATGTATCACTATACATAGAATACTTATGTTAACTCGAAAAACGGTACTCCTACCTGGGGGCCTACCGCCTAACTCTATTGCTAAAGCAAAAGCTATAGTTTAGGACATCATGCTGTAATATTGCACCAAATTTACCTAAACAATCAGCGATAGCTTTGAATGAATGATCACCGAATGATTTTGTATGAATTTGGAAAAAAATTCGCACCGCTTAAACATTCAAGATGGTTGCTAGCTAAGTTGATAGCCGTAAGAAATGCATTGCTTTAAAGCTATCATCAGCAATCGAGTTAGGCGGTAGGCCCCCTGACCCTGACCTATACAAAAATTAGGCGATAGAAAAAATTCTAGCGTAGTGGCTAGAACTTTGCCCATGTCCAATTGTCCAGTCTGTAAAATGATATCATTATTTTCAATGCCGTGTCTTCCACTCACCGAACGATCCTCGTAATGAGTTGCCATATTTCTGTCTGAAATTATTACGGCACCCCTGAGTCGAGGTCCGCGCCTTTCGACACCCTCAGGCCTGCCGCTCCAAGCTCCGATTCGGGCGCCCTGTGACTGTGAAGCTCTGTGAAACGAAGGCAGTATCTCCCCCGGGAGATGCCGTCCCCCTATGGAGTTACCCTCACTCAGAGAGTGCTTAACTGCAAGGCTTGAGGACAATAAGGTCTTCGCCTTCCCCTAAAAACCCGAATACCCTAATAGATGATGTTAAAGGCCTCTCGGTCAACAGCTTATAGGTTCTTCAAAAAAAAATCTGAAATTATTTTGTTCACAGGTGGGGAAACGAATGGAGCGTAGGAACTCTAGACGGGATGTTATTTGGTTGTGTTTTATTTGCAACAGATGACGCACTGCTCGCTGCATTGACCACAGTCATATTGTGGCAGGTGATTGTTTAAAATAAAGATGCTAATCCTTCAAAAGATTCCCGTACCCTTTTATACACTAGATTTGAAATATTCTAATAGACTTCAGACATTGTTTTAGTACCTGAAGCAATATTTTACTATAGTTCTCATTGTATAATTACGAAGGGATGACTCTGGGTGCTATTAAAAATTTAAAACCCTATAATCATTATTTGACAGTAATTAAAGTTTATATGGGTGTTAAAGAGCGAATACCGCTTACTAAACGATCAGATTATTTTAATAGAGTGAACAAACTATTATATGATTTAGGACGATCCTATGTATTTTTCGGTTGGAACGTATATTAGACTACCTTAGATAGCGCAAATACCCAAAGAGGGTAAGTGTCAGGCAGGCGGCCGGCTGTAAAACGTAAGCCAAAACTTTGAGCAGTATGGAGTGCAATGTTGTCATTCCAATATCTCCGTTCATCGGTCTCTCCACATGGTCCGTTCCGTCTCTTTTCTATACATTCATTCATCACTAGCACCTTTACGGTGTGATGGATGATATGAATACAAAGGGAGTGGATGGCTTGATGACGTCTGACCGATATGAATGGAAGAGGAAACATACTGCGCCGACCCCAAATAGAACAGGGCAGGGAGAAGAAGAAGAAGATAGCACAAATATCTGCGACACTCATACGACAATACGGGGACAAATTTTAAGAATTTCAGCGGGCCTAGCACGGGGACGTGGACAAGTCTCTCTTCACCACTTGACAGTGTTTCGTTTCGGGATTTAGTGGGAGTTACAGCGAGAGGAAAAGATTTTCTTGCCACCCGAGGAGATGTGTTCACGTTCCGTGCTACGGGAGCTGGAAATAATTGAATTGCAAGAACTGAACTTCATTTTTTATTTTGTTTCAGGTATCGAAACATATCAGACTTTGGTTTGGGCGAAGAAATCAGAAAATCAAAACTAACATTGACTGTATGATTTATTGAATACATTCAAAACCAATGTCTTACAACTACAAATACTAAGGAGAAAGAAGAACCAGTAATATATAGAATAGATACAATTTTACATCTCCAATGTGATTTTGTACTGACGCTTAAATTAGGTCTTATTAAAATATTGTAAGATACTACTTATGATATAATTTGCAAGGCACAAACTTTTAACAGCGATATGTTTAAAAAAAAATGCAATGTTAACAGCGATGGAATTTGTAGCGGAAGAAGACACAAGCAGCTTCGAATGTGATTCCGATGAGTTTTCAACAAAAAAACGAACACAGTTACTTAGAACACAATTAAAACCAAAAATCTACCACTCAGGCCATTTTAAGAATTTTTAGTAATCATTTGCGACGCAACTGTTAACGTTAACAATAAAAAGTCGTAGATGAATTAATTTTTCTTGGCAATAAACTCCATTTTCAATGTCCCTTATCCCTGTCCCGATCACAAAATGATCGGGACAGGAATATAGAGCTACGTAAAATCAGTTACATCACAAGTTTAAATTAAGAAATAAAACAACAGTTAATATAGATGAATCGTAAAATTATGCTACGAAGAGCATGAAATTAAAACTTATTATTTATGACTTTTAGATTAAACACCGCTTCAAGGAATGGACATGTCCGATTTAAGACATTTCATTTTCCTTTTTGTATTAGTTACGCAGTGTAAGGTAGCTCTCAATATAAGAGTGAAGGGTGCGATAGAAGGGCATCACCCACAGGCCTTCGGAAACAATTTGATAGTACAAACCCCTGATCTGAGAACTTCTGGAATATTTGAAGAGTTTATGAAAAACCTTCTGACTCTACTATCTACCACTTATCCGGAAAGAAAACTTAAAAACTATTGTAGGGTTGTAAATAGAAATTTGAGAGATAAAGGTTATAAGTACACAAGGCGTTTGGGGAGGCATATAAAAAGTTTGTCCGAGATGTCTCGAGAAGAAATCAAGGCTGAATTTGCTTCATATAGAGCTGAGCTAGACAAAACTTTACCTTTCAGAAAAGATTTTTTAGAGAAAATGAATGAAGTATTTACTTTACGAGAAAATATACTTTTTAATGATTATGTTTTTGATATAAGAGATTATGGAAACGAAGATAAATATTCAATTGATGACGAAACACGGAATATTATCAATATCATCATAGAGAATATTCTAAAGATAGATGTGAGAGAACAAAAGGACTTGGAAAAGACATTGAAGAATGCATTAAAAGAATATTATGATTCTTTGATGAAGTTTTAGTTGATGACCCAATGATAAACAACCAATAATTAAACATACAAATTATACATACAAGAACCCTTCGAGGTGTTATTTAACCAAACAAGTGATGCGATGAATGTTACATACCAAAATTACATACCAATGTTACTTGTTACAAAAAAGCTTACATGATTTCAGTAGTAAGTCTCTATCCAAAATTATTGACTGAAAAGCTCCTAGATTTCTTAATCCCGATACTAAACTTATCACATAAGTGTTATGAAATACAGTGACTTCTATTTATTTGTCAATTATATACTTGCCTTTTATTTTTTCGACCAATGGCTATGCTAACTAATTACTTACATTTCTTGTCAGCTACTTTACTGTACTTACTGTTTTCTTACAAATAAAAACTGAATAAATGATTATGAGTGTTCGGGATTAGACGAACAAGGAAAGAAAACTAGATTTTCACTTTTATAGATTTACTAAGAAATTAGTTTACAGTTGTAATGATTTGTTGTAAGAGAAATTTGAATAGCGAATGAATAGAGAAAAAAAGATGGCGTCCTTGCGTAGATTCCCTCCAACCGTAGGTACATAGAATGACCGCGGCCAATCGCGGTCGCAGCAATATGTGCTTAACGTCGATGGCTGCAAGGTTGAAGTTGGCTTGCGGCGTCGACAATGAGAAAATGTGCAACTTTGCCTTTATTATCTTTATCTTAGAACTAAAGTACTTATGATTATGAGCTACGGTGCCTATTTACGTCGTCGCACCCTCTGGTACAGTAGCACTCGAAACAGTAATACATACATAAATCACGCCTAGGTATATCCCCGAAGGGGTAGGCAGAGGTGAATTAGTACCCACGTCCCATGTAATAGGTGGCAAGCCTGTTGCCATTTAGCAGGCACAAAAGTCGCAGTACATTGCTAGGTGGTATAAGAGGAACGCTGCTGCCCATTTCTCATCACTGATTTATCCTTAGTCGCCTTGTACGACACCCTCGGGAGAGATTTAGGGTGGTGACAGTTGTATTCTACTCTGCCATCACCACACGGCATCGAAACAGTAATAAGTGTTAAATATTGTACATATTATGTATAAAATTATTATGGCCTTCATATTTAAATATTACATTTAGTAATTAATATATTTTTCATCCCACCATCTCGGAAAAAGCGTTTTTGCTCTTCGATATCTGAGTGCAAAAGCCGTTTTTATCCTCTAGAGGGTAAAGTAAATTTGAATTAAGAACATCGTGTGCAATGAGTTTGTGAATTCAAACATCATTAAACCTATTTATTTCTACCTCCATGGTGCCGAAATCATCATGCAACCTATTTTAATTTGTTAAAAACTCAGACTCGGAACCTTCTTGGTGTACTTTTTTTGTAATTTGCTTTGCGCGCGCCATTTTCTTTTCACGTCATAAATTTGTTAAAACAAGGTTTTAACAAATTTATTCAGTTCCGTGACGGTCAGTCAGCTTGGCGTCAATCTTGCTTTAAACATTTTGATTGTCTACAATGCTTGCTTGATGCTTGAGTCAAGCATTTAAAAGCTTTTTAGGTTTGTTTGATATGTTTACGCTAGAAACGGAACAAAAACATACAGAAAATCAACGTGCTTGACTCAAGCTGATTGACCGTCTCGGAACTCCATTAGGGACGGTAATTTTTATTAGGTACCTTCAGTAGGCCTATTCCCTAACTTTTTTTGACAGTTGAAAGTGATGATCACCGAACTATTTACTAATACATTGCTGTTATCACAGGACAAGTGTCACAATAGCATTATAGAAAAGTAGTAATGGATAAGTAAATAGTTCGGTGATCATCACTTTCAACTGTCAAAAAAGTTAGGGAATAGGCCTACAGGTCTGTCTGGATAAATTTTGCGGGTGTGGCTGGGTGGATGGGTGGGTGTTGGAGGTGTGTCTGGGTGAATGGGTGTTTTGTGGGTGTTTCTAGGTGAATGGGTGTTTTGTGGGTGTGTCTGGGTGAATGGGTGTTTTGTGGGTGTGTCTGAATGGATAGGTGAGTATTGTGGGTGTTTCTGGGTGAATGGGTGTTTAGTGGGTGTTTCTGGGTAAATGGGTGTTTTGTGGGTGTTTCTGGGTGAATGGGTGTTTTGTGGGTGTTTCTGGGTGAATGGGTGTTTTTTGGGTGTGTCTGAGTGGATGGGTGTGTGTTGCGGGTGTGAATGTTGTGGGTGTTTCTGGGTGGGTGTTGAGAGTGTGTTTGGGTTAATGGGAGCGTGTTGTGGAAGTTTCTGGGTGAAAACAGAAACTGTTGTTATTGTATTTTTTTTTGTATTTTGCAATTTCCTCGTTGGGGAAATTACGTGTTGCACTCGAGTGCAAAGATTTTTCACCTCGTGCTCTTTTGATTCCCTCGCTCAGGATTCTAATTTTAGAAT
Source organism: Cataclysta lemnata (assembly GCA_963931975.1). Lineage (NCBI taxonomy): Eukaryota > Metazoa > Arthropoda > Insecta > Lepidoptera > Crambidae > Cataclysta > Cataclysta lemnata. Next base: position 10,821,115 of record OZ008356.1, on the reverse strand, counting down.
CCTTCGCTAGCTCGGTCATCAAAATTGAGCACGCGGTTAAAAAACAACTTTGCACTCACGTACAACAATTAACTATTTTATATAAAAAATATCAAAGGGCCATTCAATCACCAAGGTTCTCAACACGTCGATAGATTTATAAATCATCAGCAAAACTTAGGTATTTGCTTTTATTGTACCTATTTAATAAATACTTAGTTTATTTAAATAAAATAGGGAACACATGGTCCCACGTATGTGCCCTGTGGCAGACCAAATGTCAGAGGAAATGCCACAGTTTGATGACCCCGGCACATTTTTGAAACGCGAAGCGACTCCACGTGTAGTTGCCGAACAACCGGCGTCGCGTCGGATGTTCATAGTGTGTTTCTGGTAATTGAAAACCAATTAATTTGATTCACCTCAACACGCGTCGCGAAACATCGGGTCGCGTCGTGTTTCAAAAATGTGTTTCTAGCTTTATTCACCCAAGGCCACAAGTTCAGGAGGCTTACTATGAGCTTTTAAGAAACAATGTCTAAACCGAGCAGTTTCAAAGCAGGCCTTAAACAGAAATGCTTAGATCCGTACCATGACGCATTCTAAGGTGAACAGTATAAACATTGTTTTCCCACAAGGTGAATGGTTAAGATTGTCTCTGGCGTATTAGTTCTGACGTCACTCTGATGAAGTGCGCAAACGAGACAGAGCTATACGAAGTGTCTCATGTCTCACTCTCTAAAATATTAGGTTGGGGAAAAAGTCTTTTCGCATTATAGTATGTATAAACTTGTAATAAAATCTCTTTGGCTATACTATTTGTATCTGGCTGGTTTTGGTATCATTGAAAGTTTAAATTTTAAAGAACATAATTCCAAATTCAAATTAGGAAAATGTGTGATTTTCATTTGTTTTTCGTACCGCCAAGATGAGTGAATCTAATGAAGAAATTCGATACATTTTAAAATTTTACTACAAAAAAGGTAAAAATGCGAAAAAAATTTGCGATATTTATAGACCTAGTGCAGTGTCTGTGAGAGTAGCACAAATTTGGTTTAAGCGTTTTCAATCCGGAAATTTTGATGTCAAAGATGCACGTCGCTCTGGTCGCCCTATTACAGATAAAATGGATGCCATTTTTGAAAAAGTGGAGCAAGATCGGCATGTCAGTAGTTACGACGTAGCTGAAGAACTGGGAATTGACCAAAAACAGTTTTGGCGTATTTGAAAAAAACTGGGTACACAAAAAAGCTCGACATTTGGGTACCTCACGAGCTCACTGAAAGAAACCTAATGAACCGTGTACTTATTTGTGATTCTTTATTACGACGTAATGAAACCGAACCATTTTTGAAGAAGCTGATAACTGGTGATGAAAAGTGGATCACGTACGACAAGAACGTGCGAAAAAGGTCGTGGTCAAAGGCCGGTCAGGCTTCACAGACTGTGGCGAAACCCGGGTTAACTCGCAACAAGGTGATGCTGTGTGTGTGGTGGGATTGGAAGGGCATTATTCACTATGAGCTGTTACCACCAGGCAGGACCATCGATTCTGAACTCTACTGCGAACAACTGATGAGATTAAAGCAAGAAGTTGAGAGAAAGCGGCCGGAATTAATCAACAGAAGGGGTGTGGTTTTTCATCATGATAACACTAGACCTCACACATCTTTAGCCACTCAGCAAAAATTAAGAGAGTTTGGCTGGGAGGTGTTAATGCATCCGCCGTATAGTCCTGACCTTGCACCTTCAGATTTCCACCTGTTTTGGTCTCTTCAGAATTCTTTAGGCAGTGTCAGGTTACCATCACGAGAGGACTGCCAAAACCACTTGTCGCGGTATTTTGACCAGAAGTCCCAAAAATTCTATAGCAATGGGATCATGTCCCTACCTACAAGATGGCAAAAAGTTATCGAACAAAATGGTACCTACATACTTTAGTTAAATGTAAATAAACTATATTAAAAAATGTTTTGAATTTTCTTAAAAATGCGAAGAAACTTTTTCCCCAACCTATTATGTCGATCGAATATAAATGCTCCTTTGCTCCATTGCTCCATCCTATTTGCTAATTTTTTTGACAGTTTAAAGTGATGATGAACTATTTACATCCATTACTGTTTTCACAGGACAAGTGTCTCAATAGCGTTATAGTAAAGTACGGTTTATAAGAAGAGTTAGCCAACAATGTATTATACTTAATACAATGCCAGTAAAGCATCTTTATCAGAAAAAAATTATGGAATCTACTTGTTTCCTATAATCTTTAAACAATTTGTAATAGAATTAGTAGTTACAGCATTATTATAAGATTTTCAGTGTTTAATATCATGCCTACATTTCCGGTAATATATAATAATAATAAATAATATAAATAATAAATTAAAACCGATAAAATCATATGAACGACGAAAACAGACTTATTAGCAATTTTTTGTACTAGCAACACACTCACTAACATCGATGAACAAATGAAATACGGCAACGTCACGCACATACAAAGTTGGTGGACTGAGGAAAGAAGTGATTGTTCATTCGGCATTTCAAAATAAAATAGTAGTTTTTTGAAGACTGTAATTTAGGATTTCTAAGTAATAATGGCAGATAATAAGAGGTAAGTTAGGAAGTAACCCTAATTTAGGCTCCTGAATGTGTAATTTATCTTATTTTCTTTGTATCTTGTCGCGTAACACTGAATTAATAATCGAAAATTGGCTTGTCATCATGTCTGAATTCGCAAAACCAAGGTATCGTTGGTTTCTACTGAATTATGAGAGTAATCCAAATGAATTCAGTTAATAATTGTTTCTTTGTGATCGATTTTTAAAGGGCCAAACTGTGTTAGTAATTTTTTTTTCTCAATCTCTGCAGCCCTGATGATCTTTCCACCGCGATCCTCCGCCGCAAAGACAGGCCTAACAGACTTATCGTAGAAGAAGCCGTCAGCGATGACAACTCCGTGGTCGCATTATCACAGGTCAGGCCATTGTCCCCATTTCACCTCTAGCTCAAGCTTGGTAGCATCAGCATAAAACGCCGATTACAAATCAGAAAAAATATGCATTTCAAATTTCCATTTATACAGAGTAACTTATTAGAAACCTACTCTAGGGCTTTGTTTAGTTCAAGACTAATTTGAAAAGCTGTAAAATTATCATAAAAGCATTGTCTTCTGAGTCTGACAGCCCCAAATATTATATTTGAAAAGTTAATATTTTCTTTACCAATATTTTCTTTACCCAATTTAATTCTTTGTGTATATTATTATTTGTTTTGTTATTTTGGGTGTAAGTTACAAAATTATTGCAAAATGTACAAAAAAAAATTGTCCGTCATCCTAACCTTAAAAATGGTTAAGTAGGTACATGAATTTTCATACCAACCGAAATAAACAGTTCTGAGAATCCTACACCAGTACTAATACCTATTTTATAAATAAATTATAATATTGCTATCCTTTTATGTACAGTCAACAGCACATCTGGCTATGTAAATTTTTTTTCTATTAACTTTGTGCTTCACTACAATCAAGTTAAGGTTGACAATCAAATGAAGAAATTTAACAGTTTTGGGTTGTATGAAGTGACCGTATATAACGTAATATAATATAAGCCTTGTTTTACATGACATGCAATGTATGTTGTATAATATGCTGTGTGTATACCTTAACAATAAATAAATATAAGTAATCTACATTATTATAGTACACATTATGAATGAAATTTTTATTTATCCTTTCCAAAATGTTATCAACATAACAAATTAAAATTTTTATGTTTTAATTTTAATGATAGTGATGGTATAATTATTTTCCAATTTTGGTTCACAATTAAAAATTTTGGATTCTTGCTTTTCAAGACAGAGTACTTACTGTATTTTTTTGCATGTTGCCTGTAAATAGGTAATTGTGTTTTATTAATACACAAAACCTGCATTGACAAAAAACACTTTCTATTCAAATTTAGCACAGTAGCAGTAACAACCAACATGTAAAGTAACTAGTAAAATAATTGATCTACATGTGCTAGTTAACACATTAACGGAAAGTACTGTATTTCCTATACATTTTCTACTGGCCAGTCCAGTATTCTCCATAATGTATTTGTTTCAATTTGTAGGTTCTGTGTTATTTCTTATATTATTGTAAAGGTGATTAAATAAAAAACAATCGAAATCTCCTAATTTGTATCCTGGCTTTTCAGATATAGTTTTTATTACTATTGCATTGTACATGTCTACAGCATAAAAAAATCTGTTCTCTTTTTATTATTAAAAAGATTAAGTATTTCAGATCACAGAAATTGTATCTTGTACTGATTATGGTAAATTATGCAACAACATTAACTTCATATGTTATATGCCACAGGCTAAAATGGAGCAGCTTCAACTATTCAGAGGAGATACAGTACTCCTCAAAGGTAAACGGCGTAAAGAGACTGTTTGCATCGTGCTCTCAGACGACAACTGTCCTGATGAGAAGATCCGCATGAATAGAGTGGTCCGTAACAATCTACGTGTTCGCCTGTCAGATGTAGTCTCAATTGCACCTTGCCCTTCAGTCAAGTATGGCAAACGAGTGCATATATTGCCCATTGATGACTCTGTTGAGGGATTGACTGGGTGAGTTAATATTGAATTGCAGTATTTCATCATATAATTTTTCTATAACCAATGGACAGCTTGTTAAAATAAAACATTTTTTTCTCCCAGTAACTTATTCGAGGTGTACCTTAAGCCGTACTTCATGGAAGCGTACCGGCCCATCCATCGGGATGACACGTTCATGGTGCGAGGAGGCATGCGGGCCGTAGAGTTCAAAGTGGTCGAGACAGATCCCTCGCCTTATTGCATCGTCGCTCCAGACACAGTCATTCATTGCGATGGGGATGCAATTAAACGAGAGGTAACAGATTAACGACCTTATGTATGTATCTTGTATCTGTATGTATCTTCCTTTCCCATGGTTCTCTATTTTTAGTGAATTCTGTTTTTTCAGTGTGAATTATCACTTTAATAAATTCTAAAGATTACTTTTAAAACTTATCAAAACACTACACAACGAAAGATATTCTCCGGCCCTCTCATTCGGAATAATTATGCAAATGCACAAAGATGTCGGGAATTAATTTAAGATTTCTGGACTGTGATTCTGGTTATTTATATAAACGTAACAGTCGCATTTCTTAGCAATACTATTGAAACATCATTGTTATACTATTATTACGTTAACATTAGCAAAATCTCTGAAAAATTCTATTTTTCAAAAGAATATAATACTTTATTCTTTTGTGCTAAACAGTCTATTATTTATTCATTATACTCACAATGCTGGAGGTCTAGTAAGGGTGTGGTTGTTGTAATTGGTTATGATGAATTGCCAGGAAGAAGAGGAAGCCCTGAACGCTGTGGGCTATGATGACATTGGTGGATGTCGCAAGCAGCTAGCTCAGATCAAGGAGATGGTAGAGCTGCCTTTGCGGCACCCGTCACTGTTCAAAGCCATTGGTGTGAAGCCTCCAAGAGGCATCTTAATGTATGGCCCACCTGGTACAGGCAAGACTCTGATCGCTCGAGCGGTGGCAAATGAAACTGGTGAGTATTTGGTCAACTGACAAAATTTAGATTCTTGCTTTTCAAAACATCGAGGTCTATTTATTTGAACAGAACACATATATCACTCCTAATTTCCTTGAATGTGTAGCCAGATGTGTATTAACAATGTGTATTTTGTGTGGTATTTGAATAGATTTCAAATAAAATTGGAATTATAAAATTATTTATAAGTATTTATAAATTAATTATAAATAGAATACACAAACCATACATCTCAGCAAACTATTAAGAATTTGTGTGAAAATGTCTTTTTAGATAACCATAGAAACAAATAGCTTTGGACATCATAATATCTTACTTTTATTAATCACCTTCATAAGAAGAGGAGGTTCTCAATTCGTCTGTATTTTTTTTTTCTTAGGCGCCTTCTTTTTCCTTATCAACGGACCGGAGATCATGTCCAAGCTCGCTGGCGAGTCTGAATCGAATTTGCGCAAGGCGTTCGAAGAGGCGGACAAGAATTCACCGGCCATCATCTTCATCGATGAACTGGACGCGATCGCCCCGAAGAGGGAGAAGACCCATGGTGAAGTGGAGCGTCGCATTGTGTCGCAGCTGCTGACCCTGATGGACGGTGAGTCTGATACAAAGTGTTGTGTGTGTTTTTCAACATGTGGGGGGGTCGCGAAGCATTACTCTCAGCAAAAAGAAAAGGCAAGGTTTTATACTATACTCCAGCCATTAAAGCGAGAAAAAAAATGTAGACGGTATTGATGTGTCTTTTAATATAATAGAAGTACAATAAAAATGTTTAATTTTTTTTTATGAAAGTTGCTTTCTTTGATTTTCTGAAATAAAATGTCTCTTTTGAAATAGACTAATGACTAATTCAAGGCTTTGGCAAATTTATACTGTCCACTATTTAACATATTTCCCAATTTGTTCCTTGCCTACCATCTGGCAAAATTTTTTGATACCATTTAGTAGTATTACATTTTTTATCAATACGTTGCTGAATTACTGGCAACTTCACTATGCCGCCTCTCTGTGTGCAATGTTATATAAATTCCCCTTTTTTTTTTAATCCGCTTCCAGGCATGAAAAAGTCATCGCACGTTATCGTGATGGCTGCCACCAACCGGCCGAACTCTATCGACGCGGCGTTACGTCGCTTCGGACGGTTCGATCGTGAGATCGACATCGGAATTCCGGATGCGACCGGTCGCCTTGAGATTCTTCGCATCCACACCAAGAACATGAAGTTGGGTGACGACGTTGATCTTGAGCAGGTAATTGATCTAATAATAATGTTAATTAAATGAATATTTAATAACAATGTCAAACCCAAGGTGCTTATTGGTTTAAACCAGGCTATCTCCCTTATGGCGGTCCCCAATATTCTATCTACAGTTAACAGTCAGCTTACTAAAGTTTAGTTGCATGGCATTTTTTGTTATATTACGAAAAATTGAGTAGTTGCTAAGCAACTCAATTGCGGTACGTCTATCTTTAACCTGTCGCCTGATCATGAGACAGCTCGCCCCCAACACCATCACGGACCAGACTCTGTTTTTGTTGGTCACGCCTATTTAATTGGATGGTAGGTAAGTTGCTTTACGACAGAGCCTTTGAACACTGAAATTCGTGATGGTGTTGGCTGGTGAAACTCCCACCTAAGTCCAGAAAAAGCCAAACTTAACTGTAGATAAAATATGGAAATCTGCCGTTAGTCGACTACGGGGGCTAGGGTGAGTTGCTCGCAGTGTCATGGCGTCGGGTCTGACGTCACACCTAGACAAACGGCAACGCATTCAGAGGAAAGCTAACAAACATTGTTTAAAGAAAGTCATATGGATTACATAGGCGTGACGTCATGCGCAGAGATTGGCGTTTCAGTCAAAATGGCCGATATATTTCACTTTAGTGAAAATGCTAATAATCTCATATTTTTTAATAAAAACTAAATCAGTTTTTTAGATCCCTTTATTATTGTATTTTCCACTGAAATCATAGTCACAGATTTTTAGACGATGTCGTCCGTCACGCCTATTTTCTAGAATGAATCTCTCGTTTTCACAGATCGCCGCCGAGTCGCACGGCCACGTGGGCGCTGATCTCGCGTCGCTCTGCTCGGAGGCGGCGCTGCAGCAGATCCGCGAGAAGATGGACCTGATCGACCTGGAGGACGACCAGATCGACGCCGAGGTGCTCAACTCTCTTGCCGTCTCCATGGACAACTTCAGAGTGAGTGTTTTAAGCATATGTACTCATTTTGCAATAGAGAAAGAAATAGATTTATTGACCTCGCATATACAATTTTGGGTTAAAAACAGGAAACATAAAAATAAAATTTTTATTTTTGATTTTCATAATTATGAAGTACGAAGAAAATTATGTTTAGATAAATTATAGTGTCCGAGTAGTATAGGCATCTTCACGGATTGCAGGGGACGCGAATTTGTTCCAACCACAATTTTATTTGTAATAAAAATAAAAGATTATTATCTTTTAAATTCTAAATCAAATCTCCTAAATCAATGTATAATGTCGTTCGCGGCCATTTCTCCATTCACCCCCGCCATAATAATTCGTGTCGCTACTCTCTACCGCTCTGTCTCGGCAACAAATGAACAAAAACAAACAAAAAGACTGTTCCTTGCCTACCATCTGGCAAAATTGCTATCTGTACGATATCACGTTGCCATTCATAAAAGAAACAGAAGAAATCCTTTATGTTAATCTCCTTTCATTCGCTCTTTATATACTCCAACCAATCTATACTCCAATAAAAATCACATAACAATAATCCCATATTCCCCAGTACGCGATGACCAAGTCCTCGCCGTCGGCGCTCCGCGAGACCGTCGTGGAGGTGCCGAACGTGTCGTGGACCGACATCGGAGGCCTGCAGAACGTGAAGCGAGAGCTGCAGGAGCTGGTGCAGTACCCGGTGGAGCACCCGGACAAGTTCCTCAAGTTCGGCATGCAGCCGTCGCGCGGGGTGCTGTTCTACGGGCCGCCTGGTTGCGGTCAGTACCACAAAATCTACAAGGCGTAACAGAGAGGTGTAGTCATATTTAAAGGGGTTATTCAGGTCATCAAATTGAACAACTCTTGCTGAGGGACCAAAATCGAAATCTCAAAAAAAAAACCACTTCCCCATACAAACTGATGTCAGCTGGTTCTCGGCTTAGTATGGGGAAGTGATTTTTTTTCTGAGATTTCGATTTTGGTCCCTTAGCGAAACTTGTTCAGTTTGATGGCCTGAATAACCCCCTTTAAATATGACTACACCTCTTTGTTACACCCAGTATACTAATAATATAAAGCTGGAGAGTTTGTTTGTTTGGTTGGTTGGTTAAACGGCCTAATCTCGGAAACTCTACTGGTTCAAATTGAAAAATTATTTTTGTGTTGGATAGTCTATTTATTGAGGAAGGCTATAGGCTATAACAGTTAAATCTAATAAATAAAATTTTGTCTTTCTGTCCTTTCATTCCTACACCATGACGCCATCCATGAGTTTTTGTTAACACAACATTTACAACAGAATAACAATTTAATTAATGAAGACCTTGTTGTGTATTTAGGTAAGACCCTGTTAGCGAAGGCCATCGCTAACGAGTGCCAAGCCAACTTCATCTCGGTGAAGGGTCCAGAGCTGCTGACCATGTGGTTTGGTGAATCGGAGGCCAACGTTCGTGACATCTTTGACAAGGTAAAAAACAAGCTGCTTACTTTCAGCTGCTTCTTACTAAATTAAGAATTTATTTATATGCTTTAATTAATTTGTCTTTTGTTTTCTACCTCAAAAGTCATGAAACCAGATAAATAGTTACCGGTTATTATTAAACCCGAATGAAATATGTTCAGTCAACAGCACGTCAGACTACCACAAAATGCCAAATTTCTCAATCGATTTTGTGCTCTATTATTACCAATTTAAGGTTGACAATCGATTGAAGAAATTTGACAGTTTTGGGTAGTCTGAAGTGCCGTTGACTGTACCTAAGTTAAATATCGCCATTAAAAAATATAAGCACAAACTAGCCATTGAACCCCTCTACATACTATCCACCGTCGCCCAATCGTCGCGGGCTACAATGACCCGTTTTACGCCCTTGTTGTATAATCTATTGTCCCTTTAGGCCCGTTCCGCGTCCCCGTGCGTGCTGTTCTTCGACGAGCTGGACTCCATAGCGAAGTCGCGCGGCGGGTCCGTATCGGACGCGGGCGGTGCTGCCGACAGGGTCATCAACCAGATCCTGACCGAGATGGACGGCATGGGCGCCAAGAAGAACGTGTTCATCATTGGTATGCGTGATTTTTAGACTTGTACCTTTTTTTTGTGGCAATAAATGGCAATAGGCTCGCCACCTATTACATGGGACCTAGCTTAATTGGCGAAGCGTGGGTGCTAGTTCACCTCTGCCTACCCCTTCGGGGATATAGGCGTGAATTATTTATGACTTGCTTTCTGCTATGTCATTCCCATAGTGCACTAACGTGTTAACAGTTTTATTCTTCTTTTGACGGCCGTCTTGGTCGAATGCTCCGATCGCTGGGTATTGGCCCAGAGGTCCCGGGTTCGAATCCTGGTAGGGGCAAATTTTGTAATGAACACAAATATTTTTATCCGAGTCATGGTTGTATATATGTTTATGTAGTATATTTTCAACATTTATATACATAATTAATATGATATTAAAATGTCCGTCGTCTAGTTTCCATAACACAAGTGCTTACTTTAGGTTAGATAATAGGTGTGTGTGTAAAAAAAAATTATATTAATACAAAACTATTATAACTACAAAGAGACAATTATTGATGACGTTTCATATTACAAATTAGTTTAGCTTCATTAGATGTTGGGTCCGCTAAGTTGTATCATCATGATCATTAGCCTCTTAACCTTCCTACTGCTGGAGCACAAGCTTTACCTATGGATGGAAAAATATAGGGAAGTGGGTCATAACCCACCACGCAGGCCCATGCGGATTAGTGGGTATTAAGTATTAACGAATGCACCCGGGACCAATCTCTAAACATGCCTTCCGAAGCAAAGACATTTTTAATGGTAACACATTGGAGGTTAGAATGATTTACGAAATCTTAGCAAATATTTGACAGCCGGTTGACAATTGGTCGAACAGTTAGATCGCTGGCTATCGGGGTTCGAATCCGGGTGGGGGCAAATCTTTGTGATTAACACAGACATCGAGGAGCTCGCTAGCGCAGTGGCACACCGCGCTTGGCCTGCGATTGCGTAAACTAAGCAATTTCGCTAAGTCCGGTCATTGGATGGGTGACCGAAAATTTATTATCTCGAGTTCCTCCGTGCTTCGGAAGGCACGTTAAGCCGTTGGTCCCGGCTGCATCTGCAGTCGTTAGCACCCACCAACCCGCACTGGGCCAGCGTGGTGAGTTATGGCCCAATCTCCCTATATTCTTCCATCCATCCATAGGGAAGGCCCGTGCCCCAGCAGTGGGGACATTAAAGGGCTGGTGATGAACATAAGAGCAAATCTCTTATGCTACTTACTTTGGGATAGGTGTGGGTGTAAGAAATATTTATTTATATTTGCAACGGCACTGTTTACCCCCGCAGGTGCGACCAACAGACCGGACATCATTGACCCGGCCATCCTCCGGCCGGGCCGGTTAGACCAGCTGATCTACATCCCGCTGCCGGACGAGAAGTCGCGCGAGGCCATCCTGCGCGCCAACCTGCGCAAGTCGCCCATCGCCAAGGACGTTGATCTCTCCTATATCGCTAAGGTGCGTGCTGAATTATATACTCTCCTAGTATATCACTTAGGTTCGTGGTGAATCACTCTCCTATAACGCTTAGGTTCGTGGCGAATTACTCTTCTATATCGCTTAGGTTCGTGGTGAATTATAAGTCTCCTAGTGGTGAATTCATTACTCTCCTATATAGCTTAGGTTCATGGTGAATTAATTATAATACATGCTGAGAACCGTTAAACATTGTAAAGTTTACCATTTTAATTTAACTATCGTCATTATTTAGTTCCATTTTCAAAATTTACATTAAATATTTCAGTTTATTACTTTTAAATCGGTGCTCCCCGGTGATTTTGTCTCTCGACTGTCACTTCCAGGATATACATGTCTAACTTGTGTTTTTATACATGTAAATGAAATCTATTAATGTAAGTTGATTAGATGGATCTTAATGACATTAAAATATTATAGGAGATATGGTTTTTAAATCCCTTATTTACAATTAAAAGAGGCAATAATTGCAGGGCTAGGGAAAACAGGTATGAAAAAAGAGTAAAGAAAGAAAAAAAAATTATTTGGTACCAGACATAACGTAGTAGTTATAAGGACTTTCCTTACAGGTGACGCAAGGGTTCAGCGGTGCTGACCTGACGGAGATTTGCCAGCGTGCGTGCAAGCTGGCGATCCGGCAGGCCATCGAGGCGGAGATACACCGGGAGCGCGCCCGCCAGCAGCAGTCCGCCGCCGCCGTCATGGACGTGAGTTACAACAGACACTATGCGACCCTGGAGATATTACCATAGGCCTGAAAACTTAATCCTAAAGTTAACTTAGTGTAAAGTTTAACCGTCTTATTAATCAACTGGTAGTAAACATGGGTATATATAGCTATGCCGCGTTTTGTCTTCGTCTCACAATCATGATATTGAGTGGGAGGGAAAGAGACAAAATACTGAGTAACTAGTCTATACTTAAACCGTGTTTATTATTAAGGCCATAGGGGTTTAATTTTAACCGTCTTAAAGTTCAAACTCCGCACTAAAGTTCAGCCTCCGTGTTCTAGAGGTTCGCCCATCGGAATTTTAGGTTCCGGGGGAGTAAAAATTGTCACCATCTTATCAATTATTGAAAGTCTTCTACTGTAAAATTAAAAAGGACATTTATAAATTCAACGAATTATTATTAGTACCCCTTAGCTGTGGAAATAAAAGTAGTGTAATAAAAAAAACTATCTCAAAATACTCCACAACAACCCTCAAGCAGATGGACGAGGAGGACCCCGTGCCGGAGATCAGCCGCGCCCACTTCGAGGAGGCGATGAAGTTCGCCCGGCGGTCCGTCTCCGACAACGACATCCGCAAGTACGAGATGTTCGCGCAGACGCTGCAGCAGAGCCGCGGCTTCGGCACCAACTTCAGGTGGGTTTTTTTAATATATAATATATATATAGCCGTGTGGTGACGGCAGAGTAGAATACAATTGTCACCATCCCAAATCTCTCCCGTGGGTGTCGTACAAGGCGACTAAGGATAAATCAGTGATGAGGAATGGGCAGCAGCGTTCCTCTTATACTACCATCCTGACAATGTACTGCGACTTTTGTGCCCGATAAATGGCGATAGGCTCGCCACCTATTACATGGGACTTAACATAATTGGCGAAACGCGGGTGAGAATTCACCTTTGCCTACCCCTTCGGGGATATGGGCGTGATTTATGTATGTGACGATAAGGGCTAAAGGAACACCTGGAACCCTCAACCACCCTGGTTGTGGCAAGTCCGGCAGTATGGCACCTGGCGAGTGGCACTGCGGCGAGCTCACTTTCATCTCAGGCCCACTGTGAATAGGACAAGCTGATTTTTCTAACGTTTAGGGCCTGTTTCACAAACACACAAAGAGGGTCTTCTCTTATATATATAGTCTTATCATATATTTAATATCTATATTTTATCACATATTGTCGGAACACAATAATGCTGTAAACGTTGTTATTATGGCGAAAGATTTTGATATGATGGTGGTAGCTAGCTAGGCGGACTGCAAAGAAGTCCTACCACCAATCAAAAAGTACAAGAGACGTGCGCCTTCGCCGCGTGGTGACGGCAGAGTAGAATTCAATTGTCACCACCCCAAATCTCTCCCGTGGGTATTCGTAAAAGGGGACTGAGGATAAATCAGTTATGAGGAATGGGCAGCAGTATTTCTCTTATACCACCTAGCAATAGTACTGCGACTTTTGCCCCGATAAACGGCAATAGGCTCGCCACCTATTACATGGGACCTAACATAACTGGCGAAACGTGGGTGCTAGTTCACCTCTGCCTACCCCTTCGGGGATATAGGCGTGATTTATGTATATATGTTATTTTTAAAACATTAATAACCTCGCAGGAGTTATAGCTTACATCATAAGCAATTGTTCTACGACTTTTGATAATTCGTAAGATTTTACTTTCGTACAAAAATACTAAATACTAATTTAATTTACCGCTCTAACTGCCGCACTCAGAGACGTCAATTTACTTTAATGATTTAGTCAAAAAATTTCATTCAAATCTAGACCATAGTTTTGTATAGTTTATAGTTTTATATTATGTTATTTATATTTAGTTTATAGTTTTGTATTGTCATTTTTTGACATTAAGTACTCATTAACGATATTTCACGTCTCTGAGTGCTGCAGTAAGAGTCAATAACTCTACGTAGATCGGCATTAAGCAGCCCGCGAGCCTAGCCTAGCGTAGCGTCGTCCTTTTGTTTATGAATGAAAACATAGACTTATAAATGTCACGACAGTACAATAAAAACTTTAAAAAATAATTTTGCGCAATGTATCGCGTTTTATTAAAACTCATAAAACAAACGTTGCTTACGATGTTAGCTATCTATTCATGGGAGGTTATTAATGTTTTAAAAATAACCCTGTATAGCCTTAATGCCGGATCCAGACGAGCGTAACGTGTAATGTAATCTAACACGAATTCTTCGTCAGGACAGCTACATGTAACGCTCGTAGTGCCATCCTAACGCACAATTTTTGTTACATTACTCATTACACTCGTCTGGATACGGCTTCAGCTTGGTATGGACATGTTATGAGACGGGATGCTATGAATGTGAGTAAAAAAGTTATGGACGATGGTTATGGTATTATGTTGATGGATGTCGAAATAGAGGAAGATCAATGAAAAGATGGATGGATTGTGTGAGGTGTGATATGAATGTGAATGATGTAGATCTAGGTATGAAGGGGGGCACTATGGACCCGGCACCATATAAGTAACTGCCGAAAACTGGGTGGGGACATTAAAGAGATGGTGATGACGATGATGTCCTAATTGTTGGCAACACAACATATTAGTTTTTTTAATGTTTATGGTTCGGGCTCTCTCTTGTCTTCGGAACTGCCAACGTACGAACCTACTAAAAGTTAACTTCTAGAAAATATTGTTATTAATTAACAGTTTAAGTTTAGTGTTTAATATTCATCTGTAAAGTGAGAAAGTTATCACCTAATACACTTGTGGTAAAGAAGAACTGATTTTCAATTCGACTCTAACCAGCCTATACAAAAATACAGACCACATTCGTCATCAACACTAATTATATATCAACAAACACATAATTTATGAGTGCTACCTTCTTGCAGGTTCCCAGCGAGCGGGGGCGCTGGTGGCGGCACGGGCACCTCGGGCGGCGACCAGCCAACCTTCCAGGAGGAGACAGGCGACGACGACCTCTACAGTTAAACGACCAGCATTCTTTCGCCCGCGTCTTACCTTACCCTCCACACCTTACCCTCTCGCCACTGTGTCACACGAGTAGATAAAACGAACAGAGGAAAAGCTTCCTAAGAACGCCTGAACTAGCCCTGAGATTATGCAACTGGCTGTGCACCAAAAACCGGTATTTGCCAGTCTGACAGCGGCCAGTGGTAACGCACACACGCCCCGCGTGCTTGTAGTAGTGCAACTGTTTCGCGCGGTTGTATGAAGGTTGTTCTCTGTTCCGTTTATTTGCTCATGTGACTGTGTGCACCAAACCAACATGATGTTGTACACAAAGAAAATTGTCGGCCAGGTTTAAACCTTGCAGTTACCTGGCGCGGCTAGGATCTCTTCGCAGTTTCTAGACAATTCTCTCGGCCGGCCCCCCTTTTCCTACGAAGAGAAGGCCCGTAAGGCGCGGTCTGCGGCCGGTACAGTTTTAGGACTGACATTTCTAATGTAAGAATCTGATTAATTATTCGAATGGATGTCGGGGCGACCCATTGTAGGGCCTTAGTACCTTTACAACGCGCGTGAGAATAAATGAGAACCGAACTAGTATAAATGCAACTTAGCAAATGATTTTTATTTATTCTCACATAACGCGCGCACCGTACCGTAATAAGAATTGCGAGCGCGCAAGCAAAACTGCGCGCCCGATCATAATTATTATATGAAAAATTTCACCAATATTGTAAATGTATTTAATTTGTGATTCACTAGCATTTGTTTATGTTCAGATTCGCTTACGTTTAGTTGTAATCAAATGTCTGGATGTATTCGCTCGCCCGGCGGGCAGTAAGGTCATAACGATATAGATTAATGTTAACTGTAATGCCAGGGTCTGTGCGCAAGCGACGTTCGACGCGGTGGCGAAAGCTCCCGCGCCGACCACACAACATCGCAGTGATTTTATAATAAAACATTTTATAGACCTTATTGAGTCTTTTATTTCTTTCGTTCCTCGTAACTGAAGAGAATGAAAAGGTGTGATCTTATTTACCCCAGTCCCCGTAGCACGGGACGTGGACAAAATTCTCGGGGAAAATATTTTTTTCCTCTCGCCCTAACTCCCACTAAATAAAAACGAAATCCCAAGAGACAAAACGCTCAAGTGGTGGAGAGATTTTGTCCACGTCCCGTGCTAGGCCTACAGGGACTTTGGACAGTGGCTAATAAGTACATTGTTGTTTTCTATTCGTTCGAATAGAACGAATAGAATACAATAATGTACTTTTTTGACAACGTCTCTTACATTTGACACGACGGTCGCCATGTTGTTTTCTCTGTAATATGTCAGTTTCATACATTTGTATTCCATTCGTTTGAATAGATTGGCCACTTGTCGAGAGGGACAAGAATATTCTTGTCACGTTCGAAATGGTTTGAATAGCTGAAGTTAGAGCAGTATCTTTGATAATGGGTTTTATAATAAGCACAAAGTTATTATAGGGTCTCATTAGATTCGACTCGCTTGTAGAAGCAACAGGATGCATTGTTTCCTAGAATTACTATAAAAACAAGAATAACGCGGGAAACCCGTAACCGATAAACCCGGGAAATCCGGATAAAAACTTCTTTCACCAATAGAGAAATCTACGAAGTGCCACTAAAGAGGTGCCATAATCTCGTTTCACCTCATCTGAATGATGGTACGGGCCGAAGATGAAATAGAGCTTCACCTGGAATCCTCAAACACAGTGACTAGCCAGTCGTAGATAGCCATCTTATCACAAATTTTGAAAAGATAGTAGCTAGTCAGGCGGACTTAAGAAAAGTCCTACCACCTAATCCAACAGAGTAAATTTATGGTAGAACCTTACGAGGCTCATCGAGAATAACAGAAGTGTTGTAAACTCCCCGTGTAATGAAAATGTTAAAATATACAATCCGCTTTTCTGAAAATCTCTTCAAGTTCCGGAGAGGCAGCCACCAAACTTCTGAGCGAATGCGCTCTGTCAGTAGCGAAAGATGCGGAACCTCTATCGAAATTAGGTTTGATGGACCCGTCCACAAATTTAAACTCGCCTTGCCTCGATTGTGTCTGCAAATCCCGATACAGCCGACGTATCTCATCATCGGAGAAGCAAGTACACAATAAATCATAATCTAGTTCAGAATACTGCGTGAACATGTCTCTAGTCCTGCTTTCAATGGTAATTGGTTTCAAAGGAGGTATTTTTCCTTGTGCTTTTCCGACCAATTTCTTCAAAGTTGTCACTGAACATGGTTCGTAGTGAGGCAGTTCTGGGGATTCAAATTTGGACATATTTCTCATGTACGCAGGCAGGTGTTCCTGTAGATTCTTCTTGGCAGTCTTAGGGCACCTACATCTCTTCGTCTGAACGTAGTTCATGTAACTCTCCCATTTCGGTTCCCTTTCGTGCTCCAATTCCATATTTCGACCTTCTATTTTGTTTCCAGAAGGAATAGTCCGTAAAGAGGGGTGCTTTATTTCTTGATGTATCTCCGAAGACATCTTTCTTGCGATCAGTCGACTACAGAAACAGTGAGGTATTTGGCATACACAGCATTCAGTATTCACGCCTTTCAAATTAGGGTGTTCATTTTGAAGCACCTTCATTATGGAACTTTGCATATTAATTTCTTCCAAATGTTTTGAAGGAGTTACTTTTACAGGGACGTCATAAGTGTAGTCGTGATCGTCGACAAAATCCACATCGTCTCCTTGCTTTCCGTGAATATATTGCTTTATTTTGTTTGTGAACATATCGAAGTTATCACACGCTGCGTATATACACCGCTTGTTAACCACGATGACAGGCAACTGAGAAGCACTTGAGGTGCAGTGTTGTGGGCATAATTCTTGGTCAATGTTTGGTTTGTATCCTTTATCGCAGAAGAGGAAGAAGGGATGCGGTCGCGGTATCGGCGGTTGGTATTGGTCTTCGTTGATAATTATGCTTTCTGCACTGGGATTTTCCATTGCTTCGTTCAGTTGCAGCAGCATTAGCTTCTCCATATTAATGAAGAACTCCGCGCGATCCGGCAACGAGTTCAGGCAATACGAGACGAACATTTGAAACTTCTTCACCACTTCGCACACTTTCTTCTGCCAAATTCTGTTGAACTCCTGCCGTTTCTTCTCTTTCTCCTTCGCGTGTGTTATTTCGAAGTCTTTCATCGCGATTTGTTCTTTGAGCACTTTCATTTGCTTCTCGTGTTTACGTTTCGAGATAGCCATCTCCTTTTCGCATTCCTCCCGCTCCTTCAAGGCGACGTAGATTCTGCATGCCAAATTTTGGCATTCCATGTACTGCCTCAATTTTTCGATGGCGGTGTGTTTTTCGAGGTTTATGTCGTGAATTTGTTCGCACATTCTGCTCCGCGCCTGTTCCAAGTTTTCTATAAATTGGGCTTTAAGCCGCTCCTTTTGCCGGTTTAGTTTCTCTGTGTAAGTATCGTACAGTCCAGTCGCTTGGTGCTTCACATGTTTTTCGAATATTTGTAGCATATTCTGGTATGCCTCTTCTTTGTAACATTCAATTTCGTCCACTGTTCCATCAAGCAGTATGTTCTCGATTTTAGTTAGGGACGTCGCGTACATGACTGAAAACTCGTGAAAGGCGTGCCTGATTTTATTAGCGTTTCTCTTAGCAGCTTCCTTAGAAGAGTCCTCCCACTGTTGCCGACAGGTCGTCTCAATAGTCTTTTTCCAATTGATATCACTTTCAAGAAGCACTTGCTTCTTTTCTTCTTCCAGGCACTTGCGATGGTGTGCTACTATTTTCCCACCGAAAAAATCGATTCCAGTGAACCCAAGTTTTGAAAGGAATTCCTTTTTCACGGGCTTCAGAACAGCTCTCCCTTCGAGGAGCTCTGTGGGCGGGACATACCAGTCGCTTCCACCTCCTTTCATTGGTGGTTCAAGTCCAGCAAGTATTTTTAGCTTAGGCCTCATACTCTTAAAATACACGTTAGCTAGAGGCGGTGTCATCTTCTCTTTCATAACACTCTGTGTTGGCACCTGTTCTTCTTTCAGATAGCATTGCCGCTGGTAATAATTATCATTAAATTTGAACATGGCTAGTTAAAAATTTTAATACAAAAATACAAAATAAGTAACAGTATCAAAATAAAAGGTCTACGCTAGTCAATTTGACGTGTTATTTTATTGTTAAAAGTATATTGTCTAATTTGAAAGATAATAAAATGTTTTGGTTTTGGCAGGCTATTGGAAGTTTCGTAACCTGTAGTGTTGCGCGAGAGCGATAATAGGGCCCTATGATTTGAATGAATCACATCTACGCAATGAAATGTCTTTTTCACTTCTCATGCTGTGAAAGTGCTTATTTGTGCGGGATATAGGCTGCACAAAATCGAATTTTGTGCTCTAGAGCATTAACGTATCTACTCATAAATGTGTCTATATTAAGGCAAAGAAAATAAGCCATGCAGCCAAACACAATAAGAAATTCAGAGATAAAATTTGTTATTTTATTATTTACTTAAATTTACTTGCCTAATGTGTTTTTTAAGACATAAAAGATATTAAAATTTTAATTCAAGTAGGTACGGTAGGTAATTAAATTAATTTAAGAAAATTATTACTTCAAAATTAATTTAATACTTGGCTGTATAGGTCTGCAACCCAAGCCTATATCAATGGGAAAAACAATTTCCTTCAGTATTCAAAACTGTACTAATTTTAGTTTGAATTTTAACTGCCGCACTCAGAGACGTCAATTAACGATAATGAGTACTGAATATCAAAAAACGACAATTCAAATATAGTCTCTATTCTTGTCGGGTCTTTGGTCTAAATTTAAATAAAAAAAATTGACATTAAGTACTCATTAAAGTTATTTGACGTCTCTGAGTGCGGCAGTATGACATGTTATGATAAACTACTGTTCTATTTCCTCGCAATCGAAGTGAAAAGCAGAGTTTCTAACTCGTCCACAAAACGGTTTTTATCCTCGACATTACTATCAGCCCTCGCCTTCGGCTCGGGCTGCTAAAAGTCTCGGGCAAAAATGATTCGTTTTGTGCACTTAATGGAAAATCTACTATTGAACTTGAAAGATATTTTTTTTCATCGTGTAGTAGTGGCAGGGGACTTAATGCACCCCTGGCTACCGTTTGGAGTGAAAGACGTAATTTACAGTTTAATTTTTGATTCTGGCTCGAGTTCCCCAAAACGTAAAACAGGCGGTTATTAAATAGCCGTCGGAGTTTGACATTTTACCGTATAGAAGAACTGTCAATAACTGCCGGTTAAATTTATATTTAAATCGTTCGATTTACGTGTTGGTGAATTCGGGCCCAAAATCAAAAACTATGAGGATCAAACAACAAAAAACGAGAAAATAAATGAGTCAAAAATATGTTTATTTTACAAAATTATAAATACTTATCTCTTACAGACTACTAATAATTCTTTCAAAACTTCAACAATCACCTAGGTCACTTCCCCAACAGCCATCTGTTGCAACAAACTCATAACATGGCAAAACCGCTCCTTAATCTCAGTCACCGACCGATGCGGAAGCAACTCCCGAATCTTACCAAAAACAAGCTCCGAATTTGTCTCCACCTTAATAATTTGCAGCATCGTTTTGTCCTCGTCTCTAGTCCAGTTGGTATTTTTAACTACAGTCTCAGTGACAGCCAAATTAACGCGAGTTTCAATCCTAGCTTGCTTGGCTTTCGTGCCTTCGTCTTTCTTAACGCAATTGGTACTCTTAGCGTCTTTCCTATCTCTTTTCTGTCCATCTTTGGCAACAAGCTCCTCTCTCTTTTCCTTGCAAGCCTTTTTATTATTTTGCGCTTTACCTTTAGGCGTTTTTGGACTGCTCAAAACGGCGCAATCTTTCAATTTTGTATTGTCGTTTACGTCTTTAGCGTTTTTGGTGGGCGATTTGAGCGGTTTCTTGGGTTTTTTTGGCGTTTTGGCGTTTTTGTTTGAGCGTTTCGGCGAAGCTCTTTCGTCTTCTGATTCTGGCGGGGACAGGCGACAGTGTGCCGGGGCTAAGCGTTTCACGTGCACCCGATAGGGCTCCTTGCTGTATGGGTAGGTGACACTGGCCGACCTTAGCAAACGGCCGTGCTGGAGAAATACTCGCCCGTGGAGATACTGAAAGAAGGACAAGGATTTTGGATTTTATAGGAACATTATTAAAGCAGTAATATTTACACGTTTAATATTTACTTAATCTTTTTAGTGTCCTTTTTAACGGACGAAAAAACGGACGCCGCGTTGCCGCGTGGTGACGGCAGAGTAGAATACAATTGTCACCACCCCAAATATTTCGTGTGGGTGTCGTACAAGGCGACTAAGAATAAATCTGAATATGATTAGGAATGGGCAGCAGCGTTCCTCTTATACCACCTAGGCTAGCAATGTACTGCGACTTTTGTGCCCGATAAATGGCAATAGGCTCGCCACCTATTACAAGGGACTTGACATATTTGGCGAAACGGGTGCTAGTTCACCGCTGCCTACCCCTTCGGGGATATAGGCGTGATTTATGTATGTATGTAAAAAACAGAGGAGGTTACTCAATTCGTACCCGTATGTTTATTTTGACAATACTTAAATGTTAAACCTAAATCAAACTGAGTAGCGTTTCTGTATTCGGGGGTTAGTTAATTTTTCGATTGGGCGTTAATCGGCCTCTCCAATTATTGTACCCACCATGCTGTCTAATTGTTCCTTGTCATCTAGCTTTCTCTTGTTATCAGTCTCTTCTTGGAACTCCCATACGTCGTAGCCCTTGTCGTCAGTGAGGAAGCTCTCGTTTATCGTGTCCACGCCAGTTTCGTGAACACTGTAAAAAAAATGTAAAATCTAAGCGGAATAGTACATTTTGTACGCAATAAAACAAAAAATGTCTCAGATCGCAAATAATTGACATAATTTGCGATCAGCCCGGCTAGCATGACCACCGAAACACGATATAATATAGCCATTTATCACTTTGAACTGTCGATAATAAAATGATTTTTGTAAGTTCAACGCGATAAATGGCTATATCATATCGTGTTTGGGTGGTCATGCTAGCCGGGCTGAGACCTTATTTTTTATCGTCACAGGTAAGATCATAGTTTTATTTTATGTCACCCCCTAACCAAGAAGTGGGATTTTCGGTACGCGTAGCGGGCGGAAAATTCCAATTTATGGTCAGGTGTGACATAAAAGAACTTAATCACCATTCCGTTAGAGCCTGTTCATATAGAGCGGATTGCGCGCGAATTCTTTAGCGCTTTCGCGTACATTGCTGGTGGGGCGCTACACGATTTTACTAAAGCCCTTTATAAAGAGTAATGCATAACGAAACGCCTTCTATGCTGGCCTGGGAGCGAAAAAATAACATCGAATAGGCCAGCCCCGACTCATCCCATGGGTGTCGTAAAAGTCGACTAAGGGAGATTGCCCGGTGAAGACCAATAAGCACCTTGGGGCACCCAAATGGTGGAGGGCAAACCACCAACAACAGCATACCCAAAGAGGGTTGGTGTCAGGCAGGCAGCCGGCTGTAAAACCTAAGCCAAAACTTTGAGCAGTATGGATTGGAATGTTATCATTCCAATCACTCTGTGGCTTGTGGCTTGATGACCTCTGACCGATATGAATGGAAGAGGAAAAATACTGCGCCGACCCCAGATAGACTGGGAACAGGGCAGGGAGAAGAAGAATGCATAACGAAACGCGCCACACTCGCGCGTGCTTCTTGACAGGGTCTTACTGCCGCACTCAGAGAGGTCAATTAACTTTAATGAGTATTAAATGGCAAAAATTTTCATTCCAATCTAGACCATAGACACGGCAAGAATAGCGACTAGTTTTGAATTGTCATTTTTGGACGTTAAGTACTCATTAACGTTATTTGACGTCTCTGAGTGCGGCAGTTAGTGCTTGTTCACAAAACTGCGAATTAGCGCGATGCGAATTCGCAAACTACACCATGAATCCTACCACCAACCAATACGAGTACAAATTTGTATCCCCCTGGAGATCGAACCCGGGGCCTCTGGATCTTAATTCCGGTGGGCGAACCATTAGACCACGGAGGCGGTAAAAGTTTAAGTAAGGTAAGAATTTGGATACAGTTAGGGATAACTGAATTAACTGCAGGTGTAAGTCCCCGAGAAAAACAATGCTCATTACACCTTAGCATTACAGGTTTATGACCAGGTGACCTTTAAGGCCCCTGTAGTAATTAAAGACACCTGTTTTAATATTTTGCTAAATAGAAGTGTCATTTTTTTATGTGTGTATGAAATTTAAAATTCACCAATTATGTTATTGATTGCGCAAACTAAGCAAATTTCGCAAAGATCAATTGAAGGACAAAGAATGGTGGAAGTTGAGTGGACCAAAAATATATACTATATCTTGAGTTCCTCAGTGTTTGGGAAGGTATGTTAAATCATAGGTCCCGGGTACATCAGCATTTGTCGACACCCACCTAACACAGCACAATGGCCCAGCAGTAGGCCAGCGTGGCGTGTTATGGCCCATTTTCTCTATATTATATCCACGGGGAAGTGCCCGGGTTCGACGCCCATATACATATTCTGACATAAATACCATTGTTATTGTACCATAATCTATGACTGTCTGTACATATTTTGACTTCTTATTTTTAGATTTAATTGATTTGAGAAATGACATAGAAATAATTTTAATTGTGACATTTAATGATTTATATTGGATACGGACTTTAAATGCATTGTTATTATGCTAAAATTGTATTTAATTAATATGTTAATAATAAATAAATTGTAACTCCCAATTCTGGAAACATTTGCATGCCTACTAAAATTAAGGTATGATACTGATGATCAAACTGTAACCTATTTTACATTGTATTTTACCATCAATATGTAACTCAGTATTTAAGCAAATAAAGATTTCTATTCTATTCTATTCACGTTCGCTCACAAAGACGCATAAGTGACCCAAGACGGTTCAACATGAAATAATCACTTAATTGTCGTCTGTTATGTGAACCAATCTAAAGAAATCTAACCGTCTTATTAATAAACTGGTATAGTAAATATGTAGAAAGATTTTGGTGGTTAGAAAAAGAATTTCGAAAGATTACAACGTGAAGTGTAAAGCTTAGAAGAATTTCGGCAAGTTTATTAGTGTCTTGGTTGGCCGAGCGGTCAGGCACCTGCCCGGATTGCAGCGGACGCGGGTTCGATTCCCGCATCAAGACCATAATTTTTCGTAATTCTTTTTCTAACCACCTAAGTCTTTCTGGGGTGTGTCTCCTGTGGGTGTCGTACAGGGCGACTAAGGATAAATCAGTAATGAGGAATGGGCAGCAGAGTTACTCTAATACCACCTAGCAATGTACTGCGATTTCTTGTGCCCGATAAATGGCAAAAGGCTCGCCACCTATTACATGGGACTTAACATAATATGCGAAACGTGGGTGCTAGTTCACCTCTGCCTACCCCTTCGGGGATATAGGCGTGAAATATGTATGTATGTATATACATTTATCACTAGCGCCTTTCCAGTGTAATGGATGGATGGTATGAATCCAAAGGGAGTGGATGGTTTGATGACGTCTGACCGATATTAATGGATGAAGAAACATACTGCGCCGACCCCAGATAAATTGGGAACAGGGTAGGAAGAAGAGACGATGTTGGTGATTATGTATACCTCAGGTCTGGTGTAATAGAAAATTAGCTCCGGAATCAAGAAAAAAAACCCATGGGTACAGAAAAATTTATTGCTTTGGCGATAAGATTTAACGGCCTTTTTAGAACCCCAGCCCTGTAGTATTATTTAGTGCAGATTGGTTGACAATTGACGACTGTAAATGCATCAAGCAGTAACGGCTTAGTGGGTAGGGACAGAATAGCATGACTTACGAAGCACGGAAGAACTCGATATAATAATATTTTGATCACCCATCTAATAACCGTGTGGTGACGGCAGAGTAGAATACAATTGTCACAACCCCAAATCTCTCCCGTGGGTTTCGTACAACGCGACTAAGGATAAATCAATTATGAGGAATGGGCAGCAGCGTTCCTCCTAGCATATACCACCTAGCAACAGCAATGTACTGCGACTTTTGTGCCCGATAAATGGCAATAGACTCGCCACCTATTACATGGGACCTAACGTAATTGGCGAAGCGATGTATGTATGTATCCATCTAATAACCTTGCCTTAGTGAGCATTGCTTAATTTACGTAATCTCAAGCCGATTACGTTACACATCTGCGCCATTGAATTCCTAACTCCATATCTCCTCCTACTATTGTCATCACCTCACACAAATCAATTAATTGATTTGAGAGAAAATATTTCTTAAATGTTAGAATTTTTTTAATTCCCATATGTACCACCAACCCCAAACAATTTTAAAGCCAGGTAGGGAGGATGTATATAACTTCCTGCTGATTGATTCTAAAAGTGAACTAGCTGACAAGACTGATGAAATATATTGAAATTTACCTGTCTGGTATCAATTCCTCTGGACGATTCGATCAATTTCTGCGTTTTGAGGGTTAGATTAGAGCTACATAATATATACATGGCAGTTAACAAAAGTGAGTAAATATGTTAAAAATTACCTGTCTGGTATGGATTCATTAGGAAATAAAGACTTGTAGAGTTGTGAGAGTTGGGGGTTAGATCTCAGATGTGGCAGCACACGAGTCTTCATGTCTTGGCAGTTGCCGTTGTTTATTGCTGTGGTTAGAGCCCTGAGAATTTTTCTGAGCACCGTGGGCTTCCGGTGAAAGTTGCTCTGAAAACAGTTTCAAAGGTGACAAGCTGAGTAAGTGACTGAGTATAAATATAAACATATAAACATTCTTTTTCTAACCACCAAAATCTTTGTATAAACATTTCATTATTTTATTTTCAAAACAAGCATATTTTCTGAACACAAAGAAAAACAGGTGAAAAGGAAACGAAAAATTTTGCCCATATTATATGCAGGCATAGATATTTGAAAGATATTTCTAACATTAACATAATGTTCAAATGATAAAAATATCTATGATCTATGAATAAAAAGACCAATTCGCAAAGAGCCACCCTTTTATTTTGCTAAAAACGAATTGAGTGCTGTTGTCCATTGGTGACATTATCACCTCATCATCAGGCAATTTGTTTATATATTAATTGATAGGTATCTTTAGTATTGAGCACAAGAAATCAGAACAACCACCAAGGACCAATAAAATATCAATAATTGCTATCTAACTTCAAACTAGCAGTGTCTATGATCTCTGATAATAATATAATGTAAGATATAAAATATATACAAAAATACTATTCTTTACATACTTCTGACATGTAGATCTAGCGACAAATGTTTAAGTTGCTGGATCTACATGTTTAAAGTTTACCTCTAAGGTTGTCAACTATAATTGATATCATTTGAATTTGTTACTGGTCTAAATACAAAAAACTAATAACAAACTTTTACAGAGGGTCTCAATTATATTCTTGTTAAACAAAAACACACATTCATTGCCATCAAGATATTTGAACTTCTTTAGAATTAAAATTTAATAACTCTTATAAATTGGAATATTATCAGATCATGTCACAAAAGTTTAATAGACTGAGATCAGTCTAAAGTACGCTTAGTTTCATTGATTCATAAAATAGTTAAACACACTTTTAACTAAAGTATAGAAAAGACAATCTAGTAAGAAAAGGCACTTACATGCAGTAGTTTTATGAACCCATTTAACTGTGCCATGATAAAGTGATCCATAAACCTGCCCACTTCCGCTGCCTGTCCCGGTTTCAAAAACAACAGAAAGTCCTCTACAACATCCCCATGTTCAGCACCAAAAAGCTGCTCAATTTTCCTGTACAAATCCACTGGACTCTCTTTAAATGGATCAAAGGTCTTCAATATATTTTGGAACTGAATAAACTTGCTAGGCACAGATGAATTTGTTGCAAACCTCGACTGTAATTTTGTATAGTAAGACTTCACCAAGGCTGGAAGAGAAGAAAACTTTTGTTAAAGGAAAGCAACAACACTACTAAAAGTAAGGGTAATCCTCATCATCGATCATATATGCTTACTATAGATGTTTATAAAGAATATAAAAATTAGAAATCAACAAACAAAACTGCATTACAAAACTTATATGATTATACCAGTGAACTTACCCATCTCTAGTGCATTGCTATCAAAGTTGGGTGGTTCTTCCTTTTTCTTAGCATAGACTTTGCTTTTATTGTCCTTCTGCAGTGGCTTAACTGGTTCTTTTGAGATTTCAGATTCAGGAGGAGGCTGAAATTAATGTCAAATTTTTATCTTAGCCACATAAAATGGCGACGTCAAATTGCATTACGTTTATGCTGATATTTCTTTAAAAATCCATCAGTATTATTATATAAAAATACCACGAAACAAGACAAACACTGTGTAATATTATTTCGGTCATTAGTAAACTCTACAAATTTAAACAAAACTGATTTAAACTGCGTAAAAAGTTAATATATTCTTATCTCTTACCTCTGGTTTAATCGAAGGATTAAACTGTAAAGTTTGGCTAAAAAAGCTTGTACCAGGTTCAATTTTATTGCCAAACGCATCTTTACTTTCCCGATTGAACAGAATTGGCATAGAAGGCAGCATTTGGCAAATTTTGTTGGAATTTCTTCTCAAAACGACAAGTAACACCACTTCACGTATGCAACTTTCATCACATCATTTTACAGAAACTAGTTAATAATGTTAATAATTCATAATCCTGTTATATATTTAGAACAAAACAAAATACAACTTAGGATAAAAAATCATTTTGTTTGTATTTACGCAAACAATACAAGCAGTCCAAAGAATGGAAACATGTTTGACAGACGGAAGGAAAGATGAACGATACGACAACGCAACGGAACGGGCGGGCGGACACAAAATAGTACCGTTTCATTTCAAGAATATTTTGTAAATTATTAATAAAAACAAGTTATTAATTATAGTAAGCTTTGATGTGGAAGATATTAGTGCACTTGAATAGGATTTAGTAGTAGTTTTTCTGCTATCTCCGTTATTAACGTACGCAATAATTAAATTACCTACTCCACAAAATGTCTACGTGACGTGACACTATTTGAATCAGAAAGTTTTGTTAACTTTATTTAATCCAATAATGATGTCTTTATCCAGCCTTTTTCAGGTGTTTTCGGTATTATCTTCCTAATTTTGTCGGTATAAGTTTTTATTAATAAATAATGTAGGTATTTTATTATCGCAATAATATATTTTTTACCTAATAAAGTTGCCTCGTAGCGGTTGCGCTACTGGGAAAGTTAGGAATTTTACTTACATTTTTTTATTTCTTGCGTATCTGACATACATACATACATACATAAATCACGCCCATATTCCCGAAGGGTTAGGCAGATGTGAATTAACACTCACTTTTCGCCAATTCTGTTCGGTCCCATGTAATAGGTGGCCAGCCTATTGCCATCGGGCACATAAATCGCAGTAATAAGTACATTTATATTGCTAGGTGGTACCGATGAGAGAAAAGCTGCTGCCCATTACTTATCGCAGTCTTTTACAGTCTTCTTACCCTTAGTCGCCCTGTACGACACCCACGGGAGCGAGGGGGTGTATTCTGCTCTGCCGTCACCACACGGCATTATGAGTAAATGAACCTACCTTCATGATAGCAAAAAGTAATAGAAAATCAGTCCGGACTCACCCCAGGGGGCCTACCGCCTAACTCGATTGCTAAAGCAAAAGCTATAGTTTATGACGTCATGCTGTCATTTCGCACCAAATGTACCTAAACTATCAGCGATAGCTTTGAACGAATGATCACCGTATGATTTTGTATGAATTTGGCACAAAATCCGTACCACCCAAAAAATTCAGGATGGCTGCTATAGCCGTAAGCAGTGCATTGCTATATAGCTATCATCAGCCATAGAGTTAGGCGGTAGGCCCCCAGGTGTGTGTGTCGCACAAGTCGACTAACAAGGGATAATCCGACTGATGGGAGGGTGGATGATCCACCAACAGCAGCATATCCACAAACGGATGATATGGGTAAATCCATGAAATCGAACCGACATACCTAAATGGGATATGGACCTTATAGTGCGCCGACCTAAGATAAACACTAAGAACAGGGCGGGAAGATGATCATGATAAAATGAAAGAATATAAGAACATCCATAACAACAGAACAAAAGCGACAGTAACGTTGTGACGGTTCCTAATGCATCTGCTGTCATGGATTCCTTATTATAGTTTCTATTCTTACTGTGACATGACTATAGTAGGTAGTATGCATACATACATAAATCACGCCTATATCCCCGAAGGGGTAGGCAAAGGTGAACTAGCACCCACGCTTCGCCAACTATGCCAGGTCCCATGTAACAGGTGGCGAGCCTATTGCCACTTATCGGGAACAAAAGTCGCAGTACTATTGCTAGGTGGTATAAGAGGAACGCTGCTGCACATTCCTCATCGCTGATATATCCTTAGTCGCCTTGTACGACACCCACGATGCTAGCGGGCGGGGCGGGGCGGGCGAGGCGTGGAGGAGCGAGTTTTCCCTCCTCCCCGCATCACTCACCCCCGCCAACATCCAGAGCGCCCCGTCCCCGCCACCGCCCCTTATACCGCAGCAACAGGATGGTCGCGCACGAAGTTGTCGGACTATAAGCTTGGACTAGCTTTTATGTATTCGCAAATGAATTATCGCAAAACCACACGTCAATAACGGGGTTCTTCTGAGCCTTGCTGCTCGCGGTTTCATCTATTATACCGCAGTGCTCAGATCAATAATGTTCTGAGGCGCAGTGGCATAGCGCGCTTAGCCGGGAAGCAATGGTCGCTATATAAAGCCAGCCGTTGGATGTGTCACCAAAAAATTATTATGAGTCGTTAATAGGTACCCACCAACCCGCACTGATGGGCCAGCGTGGTGGGTTAAGGCCCAATCTAGCTCCCTCTATGGTCTTCCATCCATAGGGAAGGCCCGTGCCCTAGCAGGCAGTGGGGACATTAAAGGGCTGGTGATGATGATGATGATGAATGGCGTTTGTAAAATATTCTATCAGATACCTTTCTAAATTTTTTTGAGCAAACGTGATCATATTTCTTACATACATAACAATACCCTAGGATACATACATTTCCTATTAATGCAGTTGGTTAGTACGTACATACATACATAAATCACGCCTATAGCCCGAAGGGGTAGGCAGAGGTGAACAAGCACCCCCGTTTCGCCAAATAAGTTAGGTCCCATGTCGGGCATCGGGCACTAAAGTCGCAGTACATTGCTATTGCTAGGTGGTATAAGAGGAACGCTGCTGCCCATTCTTCATCATTGATTTATCCTTAGTCGCCTTGTACGACACCCACGGGAGAGACTTGGGGTGGTGACAATTGTATTCTACTCTGCCGTCACCACACGGCGACAACCACCACAGTTGGTTAGTATCTAGTAGTAATAAAACCCAAGGCTGTTTGTACGCCAGTATGTAGCTTTACAAAGGTTCTAGCTATTGTACAGGTAGGTATAGTAAGTAGTCTTCATTCATGGGTTTCGTTTTTGACCTTCACAACTTCAAATAAGTTAAACCCCATTATATATAGCCAATATTGAATGCTTTTTGTGTTTGCTCCGTTGTCTAGTAACCACATTGATTTTCCCATTGGCTCTGTGACAACACATCGACAAAGGCAGTATTCAGTGTAGAACTGTAGACGTATCGTATTTTTAAAATAAAAATAAAACAATATATTGGCGCCAAAAGATTTATAAGTTATTATTTTTAATACATCTATACGCAATGGAATTTTAACAGGCAGTTTATAGGGATCGGTTGGGAGATATTGGAGACAATGGCAGCTATATTGCCGACTGGTTTGCGCAATGGGGTAAGCAATTTTATTTTAAATAGATTTGATGCATTTATGACTAGAGAGCATAATAAAATAGTTTCAACATAATATTAAATACACAAATGGGATGGTAAATATTTTATTTGAAAAAATAACAAAACAGTTGCACCTAATATAGGTAACAATACCTACTATTAGGTAACAAAGTATAATTATAATGTTAAAAAAGGTAAATTCTTAGCAAAAGTTTGGAGACATTTCGAATTTCTTTAAAAAATCCGTTCAGTAAAATTGCTCTTGGTTGATATTTTCAACAGTTTCAGAAACTGTAAACAAATGTTGATTAGGAACCTATTTAGATACACATAATTAAATTCATAATATTAATACGACTAACAGCTCGCAATCTGCCAGTTGTACTCAATTGCTTGCACATACATACATACATACATAAATCACGCCTATATCCCCGAAGGGGTAGGTAGAGGTGAACTAGCACCCACATTTCGCCAATTATGTTAGGTCCCATGTAATAGGTGGCGAGCCTATTGCCATTTATCGGGCACAAAAGTCGCAGTACATTGCTAGGTGGTATAAGAGGAACGCTGCTGCCCATTCCTCATCACTGATTTATCCTTAGTCGCCTTGTACGACACCCACAGGAGAGATTTGGGGTGGTGACAATTGTATTCTACTCTGCCGTCACCACACGCACCAATCGCTTGCACCGTTATATTAAAAATGCTAACATTTACAAACAGAAATGAAATAAAATCATCAAGTTCTTAATCTTGAAAGTAAAATTTAAGACATCATTGTTGACCCTAGGTTCGACTGTACCGGCCTAATAATGATGTCTGATTGACTAGTGAACCGAAGAACCTTCAGCTGTTTAAGTTCACACGTAACTCTGTCACAGTTTTAGAAAATTGTAGGTACTACAGTACTATGGATGTCTGGTTAGAAAATTACTTACTAGCTAAACAGGCAAACGTTGTTCTGTCTGCCCCTATCACCCAGCTCAGGGTATAAAAATAGCCAACGACCTATTTTTCGGAGGATGCGTTAACAAACTCTGTGACGAGATTTATAATTTTTATTTATACCTATTAGTCATCATCACCAGCCCCTTAATGTCCCCACTGCTGGGGCACGGGCCTTCCCTATGGATGGAAGAATATAGGGAGATTGGGCCATAACCCACCACGCTGGCCCAGTGCGGGTTGGTGGGTACTAACGACTGCAGATGCAGCCGGGACCACCGGCTGAACGTACCCTCAGAAGCACGGAGGAACTCGAGATAATACATTTTTGGTCACCCATCCAATGACCGGCCTTAGCGAACATTGCTTAGTTTACGCAATCGCAGCTCCTCATTCATACCTATTAGTAAAAAAGTCTAAATTGCATCAATTAATTGGGGAAAAGTGTGTGTTAATTCACCCTTTGGGGTTATAGGCGTGATTTATGTATTATATGTTACACCAAAGAAAAAAACAAATTGATTGTTTGATCGATTCCAAGAAGTGATAATTTCGCCTTTTTATTGTGTTAGTTAGGCAGTCAGTCAGTCGTACGTGATAATTAGGCAGGCATAACACCGGCACATTCGTCCATCCATTACTGGCTACGGCCTCGTTCGAAAGGGCATCGGAAACGGCAGTGCTTCCTCCAATTTCTACACGAAACAGAATTGCAATTTTAGACACAAACAGTGTTTCGTGTTCGCTAGAAGTTGTCGTGTAACAATGGCGGAAGAGAGGAAAGACAAAGAGAACGATAGGAGTGATAGTGAGACCCCGACAGTGATCGTGGAAGAAGCAATGGCGGCAGACCATGCGGCTATGGATACGGACAGTGCCAAAGTAAATCTACTTTAACAGCCATACTCAGAGACGTCAATTAACGTTAATGATCATTTAATAGTTAATACAAAAAAATTACAATTCAAAACTAGTCGCTATTCTTACCAGTAGGCCTATTCCCTAACTTTTTTTGACATTTGAAAGTGATGATCACCGAACTATTTACTTATCCATTACTACTTTACTATAATGCTATTGTGACACTTGTCCTGTGATAACAGCAATGTATTCGTAAATAGATCGGTGATCATCACTTTCAACTGTCAAAAAAAGTTAGGGAATAGGCCTAGGTCTATATTCTAGTTTTGATTGACATTTTTTGTATTAAGTACTTATTAAATTTAAAGACGGCTCTCACTTTAAGTTAAGTTTAATACAAAAGCCTTCCAACCCATATTTTTAACAACTGTCGATGTCTCAAGTGTAGAACTTAAATTTTACTTCTAATTGCCTTCAGCGAATTGTTGGCACGTTTCCTAACAGTCTCTATAGTGCCACCAATCTATCCGGTTATTTAGTAGTGTCGCTAGTAGTGAACAAAAAGTGTCATAGAAATGTCAAAACCAATGGGTAAATTTTAGTTCCATACTTCGCCGCCTGACCAGAAAAGTTGGTGGCACTATACTTTGAGACTTGTTGCCGATTTCAGTGGTTGTCTAGACGAGACTGACGAAATAATTATGAGCGCCATTAACCAAAGAAGGGAGAATCTGGCGGTGGTGACGCCAGAGCAAACTACAATTATCACCACCACAGATTTATCAATTTCTTCAAAATATTATGTTGATATATCTGTGATCACCCCCCCTTAATCTCTCCCGCGGGTGTCGTTTATGGCGACAAAGAGTTAAGACAGCGACTAGTAATAGGTAGGTTGCAGCGTTTCTCATATACCATACCACTTATCAAGTTAGCAATATACTGCGATGGATCTACGTGATGTAAGTAATAGATAAATGGCAATAGTCTCGCCACCTAACCTAACATGGTGGCGAGGCGTGAGGTTGATTCACCTCTGCCTACTGCTTCGGGAATGGATGGGCGTGATTTTTGTATGTAAAGTGACGTAAGTGTGTAAGAATAAGAATAAATGTTCCGAACAAGCCAAGTATTAGGTAAATTAAACGATCCAAAAAGCCGTGAGAACAATAATCTTGATGTGTATATTTCGAATTTAAATTTCGAAAACAGAGTGACATTGATTTGAATATAAAAACATACATACATACATACATAAATCACGCCTATATCCCCGAAGGGGTAGGCAGAGGTGAACTAGCACCCACGTTTCGCCAATTATGTTAGGTCCCATGTAATAGGTGGCGAGCCTATTGCCATTTATCGGGCACAAAAGTCGCAGTAAATTGCTATTGCTAGGTGGTATAAGAGGAACGCTGCTGCCCATTCCTCATCATTGATTTATCCTTAGTCGCCTTGTACGACACCCACGGGAGAGATTTGGGGTGGTGACAATTGTATTCTACTCTGCCGTCACCACACGGCCAGAATATAAAAACAGCAGGCAATAATAACGAAAAGATTTCCAACATCTTTAACTGCCGCACTCAGAGACGTCAAATAACGTTAATGAGTACTTAACGTCAAAAAATGACAATTCAAAACTAGTCGCTTTTCTTGCCGGGTCTATGATTTAGATTTGAATGAATATTTTTGACATTAAATACTCATTAAAGTTAATAGACATCTCTGAGTGCGGCAGTAAGTGTTTTCTATGCTTGTTTCTAGGTAAAAGGACTGGACGCCAACCGATATGCTACAAAGAAGACGGTGGCGCAGGGCATGCTGGACATAGCCCTGCTCACATCGAACGCATCGCAACTGAAATACGTGCTCCAAGTGGGACCGAAACACGAATTCTACACCCTCCTCGTCGTGCTCATATCTATTTCTATAGTTTTACAGGTGAGATTTGGATTGTGGTGAATAAATGTAAAATTGTCATTTACATCACCAAGTTTAAACTATCGGATACAGAACTCTTCTATCTCTTCAGTTGTGTCGGATGAAGTATCTGTTACTTCAAAAACTGCAGAAACGTGTTCTTGACTTGTGAAGCTGTGACCCAATGAAGGTTTCACAACATGTTAACACCTTCACCACCCAGGCGTCCCTATACCGGGGGCGATTGTAACAGAGACGGTACTTAAAAAAAAAAATTTTAGCTGATACTGATTATTAATAACAATGACGAAACACCTTCCGTTTTGTAGAGCTATTTTGAATTAGACATTTTCACTACCACATGCTGTTGTTACAATCGCCCCCATACCGTCGGTGCGTTGAAACAGAGACGGCGGACAGTAGTAACACATCGAAATAATATAAAATTTTAGCAGATACCTACGGATTATTATTATTAGACAGCCAGCTTGGTCGAATGCTCAGATAGCGGGTATTGGCCAAGAGGTCCCGGGTTCGAATCCTGGTAGGGGCAAAGTTTGTGACGAACACAAATATTTGTTTCCGAGGCATGGCTGTGAATAAAGTTTATGTAGTATATTTTTATCAATCATATACATCATTATTATGATGCTAAAAAAATTGTCCGTCATCTCTAGCATCCAAAATACAAGTGCTTAAGCTACTTACTTTGGGCTAGATGATAGGTGTGATTGTAAAAATATATATTTATTATTAATATTAACGATGACGAAACACCTACATTGCGTCCGTAAGGGAACTAAGATGCTAACAAGGTAGGGTTGTTGACCATGAAAACAACTATAACTTTATGTTCGGTTTAATGATAAAATAATACACAGTTCCGTTTTGTAGAGCCATTACGGTTTGGACATTTTCAATCGTCATTGCAAGGTGGCGATGGGGTTCGTGCTGCTGTCGTTGAACCTGCTCCGCGACTGCCGTTTCCACCTGCCCCGCCATAGGACCTCCGCTCTCAACATCAACTATGCCACTACGGCTACGGCTTTCGTTGTTACCGTCTTGAACGTGCTAGTATCCGCCTTTGACTCCTCTTTGGCTAGATACTTGGAGCTCGATTGAGATCGTAAGAAGAACTAGCGCTTGCACGGGCGTAGCCAGGTTTTAGTAAGGGGGCGGGGGGGATTGGGATTCAAGAAAATTCACATCTTTCTATACTATCTTTCTATAGTATAATATTATAAAGCTGAAGAATTTGTTTGGTTGGTTAAACGCGCTAAACTCAGGAACTACTGACTTAAATTTCATTCGCTGTGTTCCGCAGGTGTGATTTATGTATGTGTGTGTGGGAGGGGGGGTTGAACCCCCAATTCCCTCCCCCTGGCTACGCCCGTGAGCACTTGTGTACGAGTGGGTAGCGTGCGCTTGTAAGTGCTTGTAAGGCGCCGCTGCCCGCAGGTATAGGATAAGAACTACTCCAGGGCAGGGAGTAGGTAGCCCTGGCAAGTTGCGATTGTTATGGTAGGGCCCTGTCTGTAGTAGCCCTGTCTGGCAGGTAGGAACACGGCCGATAGGAATCTAATTTATTGTAGACTTAATTTTTGTGCAGACAGATACTAAGTTAATATGATTGTCCAGACCAACTGTCTGTACACATTGATAGATGATTGTATGTCTCTCTTGTTGCACGCATGAGAGACATACAACTAGTACAACTACTGACGGTGCGCTTGCTCGACGTCTGTTATCGCCTTGCTACTATCTCTGAGGGCATACCGCCTAACTTGATTGCTAAAGCAAAAGCTATAGTTTATGACGTCATGCTGTCATTTCGCACCAAATGTACCTAAACTATTAGCGGTAGCTTTGAACGATTGATCACCCAATGATGTTGTATGAATTTGGCACAAAATCCGTACTGCCTAAAAATTCAGGATGGCTGCTATAGCCGTAAGCAGTGCATTGCTATATAGCTATCATCAGCAATCGAGTTAGGCGGTAGGCCCCCTGTTCTTGAGTCCAATGTTACAGTCGTGGCTCAAAAACAGGTATAAAATAAGATTATGTGAACATTAGATGTGATCTCTTAACTTTAAGACTAGCATTTAAATAAATATAATAAATTTCTAGCATTTAAATGCTAATTTATATTATGCTTAACTGTTTTCTTTCATCAAAAAAGACATATTGGATAGAATTATGGATGTTTCAAGCTACTTTTCTAAAGAGTAACCGTTGAAATAAGTCTTTAAAAAATGAACATTATAAAAGTCAGAAATAAAAGAAGTCGGTACCTACTTAAAAGATTTAATAAAAGTGGTTGCTTGTTTTAGCTTCTGATCGGGCTACTCTTCGTCATTATTGGGGGACTCGATCTGAACGACCACCAAGACCAGCCGTCCGCTTTAGTTCTGAACGACGTCATAGTGATATTCATTTTTGTGATATCTGTGATAAACATCGTCATTTCCGCATTCGGCATAGAATATTCGAACAGCCCATTGGTATTGGAGCGGTTAAATTATATTAATAACGAGTATTTGAGAAAAGCTAATGTAACGACTGCGTGAGATTTAATTATTGTTAGTTTTAATAAAGCCAAAAATTGAATATATTAACAATTTAAGGAAATTTTCTGAGCAATTGTTATTTATGATAACGGTTGCATGACGTTGCCTATTCCCAGTTTACCACTGGAGCGCGAAATGCATTAGATCGTTTATCTTAAGATCGAGAAACATAGGTAATATTATCTTAGTTGATCGACTAAACAATTGACCAAAAGAGATTTGGTCGAACGAACCATTTAATCGAGGAATGTTTGATCGAAAATATGAAACTATAGGTTTATAATAGGGTCAATTCTGACATGATTCTCTAAACTTAAAACTAAATTTAATATCAGTCTGTCCTCTTTATTCTGTATTGAGAATGAAAGAGAAACACTGTTGTCAAATTAATCTTAGATTTAGAGAACCGTTGTCAGAATCGACCCTATTAAGTAGTTAAGTAGAATAGCTTAGTCGATCATCTAAATAAAGACTAGTTTTGTCTACTTGCTAATGCCATGGTGTGTGTCACTAAATATTTAAGAAACCATTTTAAATAAATTAAGTATACCTATACAGGTAAAAATAATAAAAATGGTCAAATATAACACTTTAAAATAAAAATTCGAAGTAAAAAATGCTACAATATTCAACACCCAAAAAGCAGTAATCATGATTATTGTAAATATGTATAATATTACCTTACAATAAGTTACGAATCGGTATTAATTTGTATTTCATGTCTCATAGTCATAGAGCATCCAGCGTTCAGTGTTGTGTGACGGACGGCCCGCTTTGATAATTGTTAACAAAGTTCTCCTTGACTTGATTTCTCTTAGTCAATCGCTAGAAATTAATTTTAGGAGTCTTCGAATCATACCAAGTTTCATATCAATAGTAGGTATGTATTCAGTTGAGTTATTAGGAGATTGATGGCGTAGTGTAGCGCGCTTAGTGTGCGATTGAGTAAACTATGTTGATGCTACCCTACCTCAGTAGCACGGGACGTGGACAAAACCTCCTGGGGAAAAAGAAAATATTTCCATCTCGCTCTAACTCTCACTAAATCCCGAGACAAAACACTTTCAAGTGCTGGGAAGAGATTTGTCCACGTCCCCTGCTAGGTCTTCTGTAATTGTAAATACTGTAAGGTTTTATTCTACTTTTTTAATGATTACCTAGGCTGAGTATAGAACGTTGTCTATTCACTCTGGCCTTAAAGATGTCCAGATTATATACTGATCCGGAAAACCTGTCATGCAAGGTTGTAGGTATTTTGAGATCAAAGAGTATATAATACACTACGTGTTTGAGATGTGCTACACAAGTCTGCGAAATGTTAGTCTTATAATAACCGCCATATTTGATTGATACAGGCGAGCGCGGGAGTCTTGGCGATAGTAACCTCATTTTTGGACGTTGAAAGTAGCCAAAGACAAAAGAAGACCGCTGACTGGCTGTATCACACTTCGGTGGGCTTGATGACCGGGGTCGTATTCTGTGACGTCATCAAAATGACATTTGGCCTCGACCCCGCGCTCTCCGAAAAGGATTTACTTGGGAACTCAACTTCCAATTTTTACGATTGGTTCTTCAAAAATAAGCATTAATATGTAGCTTTTTAGAATAAGGGTGAGCCTAGTGAAACAAAAATAAAATTCGTCATCAAAACTATCGCCCCAACATCAGGCAGGTAGATCAATAACGAAGGAACTTTGCAACGGTCTGTACTATGTAGGTAACTTTGTACAGCCAATTATAACGTTCGTATTATTGTCTATTTTTTTAGTGCTGACTTACATGTTTCCTTAATTGGACTGCACATTCTATTTTCCACCAGTAGGCCTATTCGCTAACTTTTTTTGACAGTTGAAAGTGATGATCACCGAACTATTTACTTATCCATTGCTGTTTTCACAGGACAAGTGTCACAATAGAGTTATAGTAAAGTAGTAATGGATCAGTAAATAGTTCGGTGATCATCACTTTCAACTGTCAAAAAAAGTTAGCGAATAGGCTAGCTGGTGGAGTGGAATATCGGTGTATAGGTGACCTGGGTTACTATGAAAGCCGATTGCTATTGCTTTTACTATCACTCACACTTTGCTATTTCTCAATGAGGGAAAGTGATATGCAGAAAGCAATAGCAATCGGCTTACATAATAACCCCACTGATATCTAAACTTAAGATAAAGCGATAGTTTTTGTTGGCGTATTTTGGTAAAATGCACTCTTGTTAACAATTTAAAGTGCCATTTTTATACTAAATACGAGGCATAAAATTAAATAATAAGGAAAACTCAGGATAAACGAATATCTCGATACGATAGGTAACTACATAATTATAGTAATAGCGCTTCTAAATACAAAATAGATGCAATACAAAAGAGAACTCAAAATTGCATTCCTGCAAAAGTAAGTCTTATTGCCATAAATTTAAAACACTTGTGTAAGTTTTCGAGTTGCGTGTTGCGTCTCTCTTGTAATAGATGAGCGTGTTACGGAGATACCTACCTAGCTACTCTGCCTAACTATATCTATGAGAGACTGTTTTAATGTAAGTAGGGTATGATATATTATACATGTATAAATATATAATATTAATCATATTATGATTTATAGGTTTTAGATAGGTTTAAGAGCCCGTCGTTTTCACAAATTTTGCGCTTACGTCTTTTATCAGTTTATTTTCATTTATTTTTCTTTCTTGTGTTTATTTGCTATATTTTGTTTTTTTTCTGTTTTGTTTATTATTATTTTTCTTTTTTCAAACCTTAGGCCGTGTCTGCTATTGTGGCTTTGGTGCTGAGCAGTATACTCAACATAAACAAGCAACCGGATCATCGAAAAGCGGAAATATTAAACGACACGAGCCTCGCCTTCAAAATACTGAGCATCACTATTAATGTTGTTATTGGCATACTCTCTTCTTTTCAAATAGATAATATACTTTTGACGACATCGGTGGCGGGCTTATAACCACTTAACCACTATTAAATAAAAATAAGAAAACTTATTATTAAATTACTTTAAAAAAAAATTTGAAAAAAATATTTTGATATTATCACACAATTAAGCAATATTGTTTATTTCTTTTATTTCTCTTTCGTTTATTACTTTTCAGTTTGGGGTATGAAAATTGTATTTTTAATTTTTAATTTAATCTAGAAATATGTTCTAAATCATAACTAAGCTACTATTAAGTTCAAAATAATAATTTTACTTAGGGCCTGTTTCACAATCGACAAGTAAGTTCTAAGTAGCTTACTTCGCAGATCATTTGACAGTTGTAATATGAAATATATGTCAATTGAACTGCAAAGTAAGCTACTTCGAACTTATTTGTCGATTGTGAAACAGGCCCTTATTATCTTTAAATAGCTTTTAAACTAAACAAAAGAGAATACAATTGGAACATTTTAAAATTTGAACACACAATAGGGTCGATTCTGACCATGGTCCTCTAAACCTAAGACTAATTTGACAACAGTGTTTCTCTGTCATTCTTAATATAGAATGAAAAGGAGAGACTGATCTTAAATTTAGTTTTAAGTTTAGAGAATCATGTCAGAATTGACCCTAATGTTTGACTAAGGCCCGAGTTTACCAACACTGGAAACAGCGACAAGCGAGTATTAATTAGAATGTCGGATAATGATATTTTCACTTCTCATGTTCTGAAAGTGCTTATTTGTGCAGGATATAGCCTGCACAAAATCGAATTTTGTGCTCTAGAGCATTAACGTATCTACTCATAAATGTGTCTATATTAAGGCAAAGAAAATAAGCCATGCAGCCAAACACAATAAGAAATTTAGAAATATAATTTGTTATATTATAATATTTACTTAAATTTATTTGCCTAATGTGTGTGTTAAGACATAAAAGATATTAAATTTTAATTCAAGTAGGTACGGTAGGTTATTAAATTCATTTAAGAAAATTATTATTACAAAATTAATTTAATACTTGGCTGTATAGGTCTGCAGCCCAAGCCTAATATGAATGGGAAAAACAATTTCTTTCTCTATTGAAAACTGTACGAGTTTTAAGAAATGTTATGATAAACTACTGTTTTATTTCCTCGCAATCGAAGTAAAAAGCAGATTTTCTAACTCGTCCACAAAACCATTTTTATCCTCGACATTACTATCATGCTAAAAGTCTCGGACAAAAATGATTCGTTTTGTGCACTTGATGGAAAATCTACTATTTATCGTATAGAAGAACTGTCAAAAACTGGCGGTTATCTTTCAATCGCTTGTTTTACGTGTTGGTGAACTTGAGCCTAAGTATTCTAGTGAAATATCTCTTTATATGAGGTAGGTAAAATTAAATAGGTAATAATGATTTAATAATTTTAAAATATATTTAAGTAGGTTGTAAATAATACACCAAAGAATCTCGCCTAATTAGTAGGTATCTATTTCTATAGTTTCCAATAAAATTAAAGAAAAATAATGGTGGCGAAAATTGGAACTACAATTTGCCCATTTATTCAGTTAATTCTATGTAAACCACTAGCGACACCACAAACTAAACCAGATAAGTTGGTGGCACTATTGGTTAACGTAAAGTGTAACATCTATGTAAGGGCTTAATTTTGACTTTTAAAACGTTAATAATTATATTATGCAATTAAATATAAAAAGTTATACATATAAATATTGTATGTAATATGTATTTATTAAATCTTGTATTTAAAAAAAGTGTTTCATTATTTGTAGTTTACAATCCAAATACCTTTTCTTTTTCTTTTCATTCCAGGTAAAAAATGCAAATTTACGCACATCTCACGGCTCCGGGACATGAGCCGTGGGGATGTGTGTGACTCCCCGGCGTGTAGAAAGCGCCGGGACTACCCACAAAAAAATTCCTGGGTGCTCCTGCTTCTCCCATGACAGGGGAAGGATTACAGCGGGGCCTTAAAATCCCAGTGCCTGCCTTGCGCGCTCACCCGAATACGGGTCCATCATCCTTTGCTTTGCAGTGTATAAAACTGTGCTGCCTATTCTGGATGTCACACGGTAGCACTTGTGTGGTACGCAACTATCATCTCGGCGGCCAAAAAAAAAATAACCTCAGCAGTAGGATGACAGGTGTCCCGTCTACTGTTCAGCCCCCGTAGCACGGGACGTGGACACATCTCCTTCGGGGGAAAGAGTCCTTCTCCTTCTTAATGGATCCGCCAAAGGATCGTCCTCTCGCGAACAATCCAAATACCTACCCTGACCCACTGAAATCTTAACAAGGTTTTTCAGCCTCACTCA
The DNA here is from genome assembly GCA_963931975.1 of Cataclysta lemnata. Taxonomy (NCBI): domain Eukaryota; kingdom Metazoa; phylum Arthropoda; class Insecta; order Lepidoptera; family Crambidae; genus Cataclysta; species Cataclysta lemnata. Next base: position 10,778,648 of record OZ008356.1, on the reverse strand, counting down.
AACAGCAACGGTGGCGGGACGGTGTGGCGGTCGCGGTGGCGAACCAACCCGAACAAACGTTGACCGCGCCGCGCTAGTTTGAATAATGTCCTTATGTTACAACTGATCGCCACCGCTGACCACTGCAGTTTGAGTGAGGCTTTATTATTTGGTTAATACAGTGACGTTTGAAAATATTATGATAGTGATTGATCAATTTATTTTTTAAGAGTATTCGAACGACATGTTTTAGAGAGTGAGAAATAAGACACTTTATATAGCTCTGTCTCGTTTGGTCACTACATCAGAGTGACGTCAGAACTAATACGCCAGAGACAATCTTACCCCCGAATACAGAAACGCTATTCAAAGTTTGAGTCCCGCTTAACATTTAACTATTGTCAAAATTGACGTTTTTCCATACAAATTCTGACAGGTAGTGTCTACTTAACTTTTTAAGCAGTCCCCTAAATTTGAGTAGCGTTTCTGTATTCGGGGGTTAACCATTCACCTTGTGGGAAAACAATGTTTATACTGTTCACCTTGGAATGCGTCATGGTACGGATCTAAGCGTTTCTGTTTAAGGCCTGCTTTGAAACTGCTCGGTTTAAACATTGTTTCTTAAAAACTCATAGTAAGCCTCCAGGAACAAAAATATCTAACCTTTACAATAAATTAGTGATCATAGCTATGCATGTAACAAAACGCATAAACTTCGTATTTATATAAAGGTCACAAAATAATAAAACGCCAATGTCAAGATTGACATTAAAAGCATGTGAAAAGTGGATTGTTTGGGACTTGTTGCTTACTTTCTATCTCTCTCTTCCTAAAGGCATTGCTGTGTGTTAAAGTAAGAAAGAAAGCTTAAAGTGAACTGTGACTTTATGAGCAAAATCAATAGTTTTGAAACGAATGAATCGTTTTGGAAACTAAAATACCTTTCCATTTAATAATTTGAGATAAGATTATCTTATATGCAGTTGTCCTCTATACATTACAATTGCGCATTGTTTCATGTCATTGAGAATTGTTAATTAATCTGACGACTGTGGGGTAAAAAGTAGGCGCTGAACGAGGTTACCGCTGTACAGACCGCGCCACTTCGAACAGAACACTAGATAACGAGTTTGCGTTCGGCAGCGAGCGATTACTTTAGCCAGTTTGCCCCAAAAAGTGGCTGTTGCAAGACGTTATTATGGCTAGCGGAAGAATTGTCGTATACGGTGGTCGCGGAGCGCTCGGCGCGGCTTGTGTTAACCATTTCAAATCCGCCAACTGGTGGGTTGCAAGCGTAGATCTGAACCCGAATGAGAAGGCGGACGTCAACATTACGGTGCCGAAAGATTCTTCGTGGGTCGAGCAAGAAGAATACGTGGTAAATGAACTCGGTTCCGCTCTCCAAGGTCAGAAAGTGAATGCAGTTATATGCGTGGCCGGCGGCTGGGCCGGCGGGAACGCCGCCAAGGATCTAAGTAAGCAGACGGACCTAATGTGGCGTCAATCAGTTTGGAGTTCGGCAATATCGGCCACACTGGCTTCTAAATACCTTGTTCCTGGTGGGCTTGTGGCTTTGACTGGTGCCAAAGCCGCTTTAGAAGGCACACCAGGTATGATTGGGTATGGATTGGCAAAGGGGGCAGTTCACCAACTCACAAAGTCCCTTGGAGCAAAAGATTCGGGGCTACCTGAAAACTCATTGGCCGTAGCCATATTGCCTGTCACTTTAGACACAGAAATGAACAGGAAATGGATGCCGAAAGCCGACTTCGGAACATGGACACCACTGTCCTTTGTGGCTCAGTTATTTGACAAATGGATCAAGGGAGACGAAAGGCCACCAAGTGGTAGTCTGGTGGCTCTTGTCACTAAAGATAATGTCACGGAATTAGTTATTCAGTAGTTCTTGCCAAATGGTCAAAACAATGCTTGTGAAAAATGTTACGATAATACAGGTTCAGTGGGAAGCATTTATGAAGCGCGTACATACAATGTTCGTCATGTCTTAGATCGTTAAATATATTATCTGACAATAAAGGGAACCAATCTCATTGTTTATTATTATATAAATGTCTGTAATCAGCTGTGAGTGATTATTGGGTTATATGTGTAATTTATGTATAAAAAATGTGATAATATACTCAACAGAAAATATAGAAGAATTTAATAAATGTTGTTTGAAATTATTGCTGCTTTTTTAATTCAATAGTCAATAGCTTATATCATTGCTTGCTGATAAGAAGGTTATAGTTCAAGATATTTTTTATGAACCTTCAGATAAAAAAACCAAAAGACCAATATTGTCATACTAACAGAATGATAATGATGATTATACAAAAATTATGTTTTTTCTAATTCATAATTAAATCCTATTTTTTTTAATGAAATTGCTTTGGTAATTTATGTATCTATGGTAATGGTGATAGAATAATGAAATTCGTTTTGGGGAATCCCAACCAATATGGAAATAATATAGGTAAAATTTACTTTAAAACCCATTTTGCTAGTGACTCACTCTACGTCATTGGTGGATTTAAAGGTAATTTCCTCTTAGGTGTTTCTAAATAATCTAGGTAAGCTAATAGGGGTATTAGTTTACCTCAAAGTTATATAAGTATCCTGTTATTTATTGTGATAGGTAGTGAATATAAAAGGTTTGTATAGTACCTACCTATATTAAGAAAGGCTTAAACACCTATACTCATGCCTAAGTAACAAATCATTTGTGTTTTGGATATTAGTTGACAACAGTAATTAAATAGTTTCAGAATCCGGCGGCTTGTTCGGTGGCAGGTTAAAATTGAATTATTAGATTTTTAGGGTCGGTTTTATTATGCATAGTTAACTGTTAACCAATTGTTAAAAACCACCAATTGTTTTGACGTGATTTTGTAGAAAATTTGACACGGCATTTTAAAAAAAAAAATTTGTAGTTCCACTGTATTAACAACTATTGGTTACGCGGTATTGATTGCAGTATCAACGACGATAATGTCATATTAAATTTTATTTTACTGAGCGACAGTACGGCTTTCACTTTCGGTGGTTACGCAGTTTTGAAAGTAGTCTAGATTAAATAGCTTTCAACTGTTTCACAAGAACATTTCTTTGAACATGTACTCTACAACAACATTCATTTCTCTGGAAAATGATAATAATCTTTTTTCAGATGCGCGAGAACTCATAACAACTTATTCTTATTATGGAAGGATACCTAAAGGTAAGGTTCAACTATTAGTTCATTTTTTTACGATAGATTATTAAAAAATATGCCGTGTGGTGACGGCAGAGTAGAATACAATTGTCATCACCCCAAATCTCTCCGGCGGGTGTCGTACAAGGCGACCAAGGATAAATCAGTGATGAGGAATGGGCAGCAACGTTCCTTTTATACCACCCAGCAATGTAATGCGACTTTTGTGCCCGATAAATGGCAATAGGCTCGCCACCTGTTACACGGGACCTGTCATAATTGGCGAAACGTGGGTGCTAGTCCACCTCTGCCTACCTCTTCGGGGATATAGGCGTGATTTATGTATGTATGTATGTCGTTAATAATAATAAGAAATACTTAAACTTAAAAGATAACACAAATGAGCGATCAGCATAAGCTTATTTACCACAAGTGTGTGAACAGTGTTTTATTTTAATTTTATAAATAGGTATCTTGTGATACTACGTTTGTACCTAACTATACTATTTAGCCTAACTTTGGTCCAAGTTTAGTCAGTCATCAGGAAAAATAAGGAAAAGCACTTTCGCAGAATTGTGTTTTCGGTGAACAGCGCTTCAGTGTGTGAATCATTGAACCGTGCGGCAAGCAAGTCTGAGAAGAGGATGAGTTGAGAATTTTTAGTTTATCGTTAAAAACAAGACTTGTGTAGGATCATAAAATAAAACTTTTTCGATTATCGCAATAATCAGTATGGCACCTACACTACAAACTAACACACTTTTCTAAATAGGTAAATCTTATATGGCAAGATGTCAACTAAGGATAAAACAGTGATGGGGCAGCATTCCTATTAGGCTGCGGAGCTGAGCTGAGACTTACAAAAATTGACCAATCATATTGCTCAAATCACACAACTCATATCCGCTCCGCAATATCATTTTTCAATTTTTGTAAGTCTCAGCTCCGCTTCTATGGAAACGCAGCCTTATACCTACCACCTAGCAATGTTCTGCGACTTTAGTGCCCGATAAAGGGCAAAAGGCTCGCCATCTATTACATGGAACCTAACATGATTGGCGAAACGTGGGTGCTCATTCACCTCTGCCTACCCCTTCGGGGATATAGGTGTGATTTATGTATGTATGTATCTAACAAGATTATTGGTACCTAGGTACTATATTGGGTATAATATTGAAAAATTGACCACATATTCTCAGCTTCAGATTATTAAAAAATAAAAATTAAATTTAGTTACAACTAGCAAATTGGCAGACTAAATATATTGCGTAGTTAGAAATGTAGGCGTTTGCATAGTATTCTCAACACAAAGTTACATTTATTTGCATAGAACATCATAATTTGTGTTGTAGGAACTTTGTTAGCTTCAAGTTTCAATAATTATTAGCTATATAATAAAAACAATATAATGTATTTATTGACAAAATAGGTACTTCTATCATGATTTAGGTGAGGCTTTGGTCAACTGATCCCGTTCGATCTCATACCGCGGGATGAGTTGACCTAATGCAATTTTTGAATTGGACATCTCATCGTTATCATTCTCAACATGAAACAAGTGATGTAGGTAGGTCTTGTCATTTACGACTTGGTTAATTAATTACTTTGAATGTACTGAAGTGTATATACCTACTTATACTTCTGCGCCGACCCTTAGATAAACTTGAAATAGGGCTGGAAAAACCAAGGGTGGATCCAGCTTTGGCGCCAGGGGGGGTATATACAATCTAAGTATATTGTGAGGAGTTCGCTAGCGTAGTGGCAGTGGCGCTTGGCCTTAGATTGCGTAAACTACGCAATGTTGGCTAAGGCCGGTCATTGGATGGGTGACCAAAAATTTATTATCTCGAGTTCCACCGTGCTGCGGAAGGCACGTTAAGCCGTTGGTCCCGGCTGCATCTGCAGTCGTTAATACCCACCAACCCGAACTGGGGCAGCGTGGTGGGTTATGGCCCGATCTCCCTATATTCTTCCATTCATAGGCCCGTGCCCCAGCAGTGGGTACATTAAAGGGCTGGTGATTATGATGATAATAATATTGTGACAAAGAATATTATGTAGTCCGGTCAATTTGACATAAAAATAGTGGTCAAAGAACAAAAATTACCGGAGAGCTAAATATTGGTGGAGAGATGAGGTTTACCATTACAAATAAAGTTTAAAAATCCCCATCGATCCTACGAGTATGTGTGCTACAAAAGGTCAAATAATGAGATTTATTGGATTTTTCTCGAAAACGGTAAGTTTTATCAAAAAAAAACCTCGAACCAAAATTGTAGATCTTAAAATTCTCTACAAAAATGGTCGTCATGATTTTTTCCTAAGAGTCACTTTATACATGATATGCACACATTTTCATGCCACTTGTAAGGTAGAGTACTCGGCGCGTTTTTTACCGTGGTTTCCCCTGTAGGCCTGCTCCACTAACTGTCATGATAATTTAAGGGACGAAATAATACTCGTCAAGTTCTAGATATTACTTTATTATTGATATTGCTATTCATTATTGGGTTAGCTATTGTTTTGATTTCATAAGATATTTCAATCAGATTCATACTCTTGAAAGTCTACTTCAACAGTCATATCTTCGACTTTTTCTTCTTCCTCTACCTCTTGCTGGATGTTCATACATTATTCAAATGTGGCTGAGTCATTGGTCTCTTTGAAAAAAGATTTGACTAACTGGCCTAAAAATATTTACAGAAATTAATTCCAAACCTCAAAGAATAATTTCCGAAGAAATTCGCTTTCTTCTTGCGGTTTATGGTGCTCAAAAAGAAAACTACTTGCTTTGAAAAATACGCATACTTAACTTTTGTAAAAAATAGGCGAAACAAGTACAACTAATTCATGTCTTCCTCCAACGTCGGCATCTGCTATTCAACACTTGTATCGAGTATACTATCAAGTTCAACCATGACTAGCCAATCAACTGCATCCAAAAGATTGGAAATTGATAGTAATGCTCTGGAACCGATTCAAACTTTACTACCACTTGCCCCAGAAAAACTCCTCAACACTATTTTTTGCAGAAGTACAAAAATCGGTTTGCTGTGTTCACCAGCGTGTACCAATTGCCAAAGTCAGTCTTACTCATAAGTTCAGTTGAGTACAATAGAGGAAGATTTCTGTGATGTTAATGAAGAGACCAATGACTCAGCCACATTTGACGAATGTATGAACATCCAGCAAGAGGAAGAAGAAGTGATTGAAGAAGACATGACTGTTGAAGTAAAAGTCATGTCAAAAGTATGAATCTGATTAAAATATCGAAAGAAATTAAAACGATAGTTAACCCAATAATCAATAGCTATATCAATAATAAGGTAATATCTAGAACTTGACGGGTAGTATTTTTTCCATTAAAAGAAGCCTTCAGGATCAGACCTTAAAGCCATACAGCTCCAGCGCGGTGTGAGGCAGGGCGACGTAATATCCCCGAAACTGTGCACCGCCGCGCTGGAGGACGCGTTTAAACTTCTGGACTTTAGAGGATTAGGCATCAATATAGGTAAACGGCGAGTACTACATGGCTCACCTTCGCTTTGCTGGTGATATCGTAGTCATGGCTGAGACCCTGGAAGACTTGAGCACAATGCTATGATCTCAGTAGAGTCTCCCAACAAGTGGGTCTTAATGTGAACATGGATAAGACAAAAAATCATGTCAAACTCCCATGTCCTACCCACTATTGTACAGGTTGGGAGCTCTACACTGGAAGTTGTTGACGATTATATTTACCTGGGACAAAAAGTCCAACTTGGTAAGTCCAACTTCCAAAAAGAGGTTAATCGACGGATCCAACTCGGCTGGGCAGCGTTCGGGAAGCTACGCGGCATATTCTCGGCCCATCTACCGCAGTGTTTAAAGACAAAGGTCTTCAATGCGTGTGTGTTGCCAGTGATGACTTACGACACCGAAACGTGGCCGCTTACAATGGGCCATATAAGAAGGCTTAAAGTCACTCAAAGGGCAATGGAGAGGGCTATGCTCGGTGTTTCCCTGCGTGATCATATCAGAAATAATGAGATCCGCAGGAAAATTTTTCTAACATTTATATAATGTTAAAATTAAAATCGAATAGTTTATAAAGCAAACCCAAGCTTAACCGAACGCACGGTATTTGTAAAAATATCTGCTTTGGAATGTTTGAAATTTATTTCTACATTGCGAGGGTACCCGTTGGCTTACAACGTGAAGTGTAAAGGTTAGAAGAATTTCGGCAAGTTAATTAGTGTCTTGGGTGGCCGAGCGGTCAGGCACCTGCCCGGATAGCAGCGGACGCGGGTTCGATTCCCGCCTCAAGATCATAATTTTTCGAAATTCTTTTTCTAACCCCAAAATCTTTGTATCCGCAGGAAAACTAAGGTCACCGACATAGCCCGAAGAATTGCGGACCTTAAGTGGCAGTGGGCAGGGCACATTGCGAGGAGGACTGACGGTCGTTGCGGCTGTAAGATCGTCGAATGGCGGCCACGCACCGGGAGACGCAGCGTTAGAAGGCCCCCTACAAGGTGGACCGACGATCTGGTGAAGGTCAAAAACGGCCGGATGCGGGCAGCGCATCTATCGGCTGCGATGCATGATGATATGATGATGATGAAATTATCCTAAAATTATCATGACAGTTAGTGGAGTAGACCAACAGGGCAGGGAAACCACGGTAAAAAGACGCGCCGATTACCGACAGATTATACCTCACAGGTGGCGTGGAAATGTGTGCATTTCATGTATAATGTGATTCTTAGAATCACGATATCTAATGGATACAAACCATTTTTGTAGAGCATTTAAAAATCTCTTACTTTGGTTAGAGATTTTTTTTATAAAACTTACTGTTTTCGATAAAAATTCAAAAACCTAAAATTTTGACCTTTGACCCCGAATATCTTTTGTAGCACACATAAGATCGCTGGGGATTTTTAAAACTTTGACCGGCCTATAAGGTTAACAATTTTAATTAGTGGTCACCTAGGTCCTGGCCCCAGCCCAGGGGGGTCATGACCCCCATGACCCCCCTGGATCCGCGCTAGGGAAAAACATTGGCCCCTACTAGGAATCGAATCCACGACTTCTTGGCCAATAGCCAGCGATCTGATTTTTCGATCAAACAAGATGGCCTGAACAAATATTATGCTGAGCTAATCCTTCCAGAACTCTTCTGATAATGGCTGTAAGTAGTATACCTACTTGTAACGTGTAGAGTAGGGTAAGAAGAGAATACCAACAACATTTTATTAAAAATATAATTTATTTACTGTCATGGCAGAACTAAAATTAGCACCTCTTGTTCACATAGGCATTTCGGTACTATTAAAACTTAAATATCTATTACGGAATTTCACTTACAACTAAGGATATAACAATAAATTAACACTTAGGTATCTAAAGTACCTACGTCCGATTGGACGTCTGATAAACATTACATTTTTTAAGTTTAGAAATTTTTCAATACGTATAGACATACAATTATAGAGCTTCATACAAGTTTCGATACTCTTTTAAATTTTTCCAAGAACTACTAATTGATTAATTTTTAAACACTTTCAGCCGAAAATGCAATAACATTTTCTCGTAAGTGGTATACAGCTATACAGTTTACACAGTGTGAAAATAAAAAATAGATTGAACTTTTCTCAAAAAATTATGTCCTATGCGTGACATAATTTTTTCAAAATGTTTGGTATAGGTAGATTTTTCTTTGTAATTTTCTAACATTTATTTATTATAAATGTTAGGAAATTTGTTGCAATAACAAACCGATGTCGCTATACAAGATTTTACCAGTTCACAAAAGGAATTGCTTCAAAACGATCTTACTAAATTTTTTGGAAAATACAATTAAGAACTTTTGCGGTGGTAAAGCAAAGAAAACACTAGGAAAGGTAGCTTTAGAACTGTTGGCAATAAACGTAATATTTTTCAGTCACAAGTTCTCTCTTCGTTGTATTGTTGATACATTCTGTCACTGGATAAACTTAAAATACACGGACAAACCAAAGCACTTATCATAGTATCCTATAGTATGAAATTCTTCGGAGGTATTAAACCACTAAATAGTTAGTTCCTATAATTAGTAATCTCAATATTCTACTCAACAAATTTATGATGGCTTTACTCATTTGACAAATAAAGACTTTACAATTTGCTTAATTATTTAAAAATGAAGCAGGCACAGGCTTTTTTTTCTTTTTTTCAGTGTTGAAATATCTGATTATTCGGAATCTCGGAGTAAATAGGAATATGTTTCTTTTAATTTTAATTTTGGCTTGACTTGTTAATACAGATTTAAAGAAGGGCAAAGGCTACTCGACTGGATTGAATTGTATTCTAATTAAATGTTTAAATTAGTTATTTATGTAATGTGTCGTTCGGTATTCAACAACATACAAACATAGATTGACACATATTTTGTTGACACGTCAAGTATGGAATTGACGTAATGTATTTTACGTCACTTCCATACTTTTCACACAGTTATCGATAGTGGAAAAGTAAAGTCCAGCTATCGGAGAATAGGTGTTCGTTTGTGAAAATGTCACTATATGGCGTTAAGCACTTTTAAGTCCCACTGTTCACTGTCACTTCGCCAACCTATTTAAAATCTATAGACCGTTGTATGAGATGTCGTATACCATAATCGTTAAACTCTACCTAAGTAATGCCAGGACGACTCCTTGTCAAGATTCCGCTAGTTACCAGCTCATCTATATAAGGGTCCTAGCTTCTCACAGCACATTAAGCTGTTGGTCACGACTGCTGTTACCAATAGTTATAAGTGCTACCACTATTTCAGTTGTGGTGTTATAAAGCAAACTCCTTAAGCGCAATACACACTGAGCCCGCCGGGCTACCGACACAGCCAACACAACCTTTTTCGACACGTGGCATTCATTTACTGCCAAATAAATTTCATGTCTCAAGCCGTCGACATGTTGGCGACAAAATTTTCCGATAAGCTAAGGGAACCCGCCAACTAGCCCACCGACAAATAGTTGCCGACATAGGTCGGCGGCCCGGCGGGCTCAGTGTGTATTGCGCTTTACAGTCAAACGTTTACAATGTTAAGTACAACTACTATAGCTTAAATCAAGTAATTTACCGCCCTACGACGGCTCTGACAGTGCTCTTTAGGATGTCAGTGACTAGCTCGGTGGTCCTGATGATTTTGTAGCCGATCCGATCGATGAAAGTTATGGCGGTGGAGTAAGGCTGCTCGATTCCGATGGTGGGTCGTAGCGGGAAGCGGGTGGGGATCGCTTGTGAGCCCGCTCCTACCCAGTTGGTTGGCCTGAAATGTTTAGGTATTATGATATGAGTCCATTGAAATATAGCGGACGTTTGGTCGAACGTGAAGTCCCGAGATTGCAGGAAAAATCCAAAAATATTTTATTTTCAACGTATCATGAATTGTTGGCAAGCTCACAAATTATAGGTTGTAAAATATAGAACTGTGGGCGACAGTCAGGACGAAAGAACTACTAATAGTATATTTGAAAGGTCAAGTCGCAGTATGGACGGTGCGCGTAGAGTCAATCAGTTGATCGTTGGCTTACAAACAGGCGTTACAACATCAAAACTATTTGAATATTTAACCAATACAAGCAACATTTTCACTGAAATCGTAAAAAAATACGCACAATTTTCCAAATGAACTCGTCTGGAATGTAAGTACGAGATACACATTTTTTGGTCATTTCACAGTTGCTTAGAAAGCAACCAAATTATCAGTTACTAGCTGTTGTCAAAAGGTGCATTAGTCTCCTATTTTACACAACAAAGCTGTGGAATAAAAGTGATGATAGTCTAATAGCGTACTGACCGTATCATGTATCGAGATGATTTCGCCCCATGTCCTGCAATGCAGTCATGCAACAAACGGTGTAAATGCCGAAAGAAGGCGCTGCCACCATATTGGAAAAGAAGACCTTTTAGTTAGCATGCTATTAACTACATTATTCTACTTATGAGCGTAGCTTGAACATTTGGAATGGCATTCTTGGCTGTTTGTAAGCAATGAACTCAAATACCTCCAGACTCCATTGCCGTAAAAATGAAAAAGAAAAGGATGTCTTTAATTATGAATAGACCATTCTAAATTCAAAATCTTTTATAGGAACAAATAAATACTCTTTCTCCCTCGTCTGCTATACGATGAACTGGGACAGGCATTCCTATTTGTTACAATAGGTCTAGATTTGGAACGGAGAATAAAAAAAATATTATGTTCTTTTTTGCAATGTTGTTAAAATATATTCTAGTTACGCCCATATAGGATAATTTAAGATCTACAGCAAGCAAAAGACATTCTATAAAAGCACTAATTAAATAAAGTAGTATTGTGTTAGGCTGAATTTCAGGGTAGGGTATGAATAGGACGCGTTGTAATGTTTTGATAAATAATTGCGGATCTAAAAATAGTTATTGTAATGTTTATGTGGTAGAAATTAATGTGGAGAGGTTTGATCCGAAAGATGTGTAAGAAAATCTAACATAATCTTGCTATTTGGCTAGGTACCAGGCCCTCTAGACAAGTGGTTAACATATTCGAACGAAAACAGTCAACAGAACGTTAGGGTAACACAACATGTAAAATTTTCTCAATCGACTTTGTGCTTTACTAACAAAAAGTTAAGTTTGACAATCGATTGAAAAAAAGATGACAGTTTTGTGTAGTATGACGTGCCGTTGACCGTACAAATGTATGAAACCGTATTACAGAAAAAAAAAACATGGCGACCGTTGTGTCAAATGTAAGAGTACTTGTCAAAAATGGAGTTTAGTAATCTATTCGTTCGATCAAATAGATTGGCCACTAGAGGGGCATGTCGAATTACAGTCTTGACAAGTACCGTGTTTGCGCATCTTCGTATCACGTCGAAGGCTGTATTTATGTGTCAGTATATTATGCATTATTATATGCATTAGCGAGCAGCGTCTAGAGCATAACTGTGTAATGGTGTCCATAATAATGAACATGCCCGTACAATAATTGAACGACAATTGTACAGGGCGCTTACTTGTAGAATGTAAGTAATTGCAGAGCAAAAGCTAAATCCGCTATCTTCTTTTTGCAATTAAACCTAGCGCGTTTAATTGCAAAAAGAAGATAGCGGATTTATTAATTACCATGTATCTACATGTGCGTATTAACGACCGGTTGCGTTGTTTCATGGCGTACAGTCGACCACACGTAATATACATCAAATGGATTTGCTTGCATTTTCAATTGGCAAAGCTAGGCATCAGTCCCGCACTGGGTGTTGGTTATGGTCTATTATGGGGTAGAGGTGAATTAACACCCACGTTCCGCCAATTATTTTAGGTCCCATGTAATTGGTGGCGAGCCTAATGCACGTTAAATGCACGAAAACTTAATGGGCATAAAAATCGCAAATGGTATGAGAGGCCTGTTGCCCATTACTCATTGCTTTTTTTACCTAAATCGTCTTGCAAGTAAGATACCCACGGTAGAGACGGGGGTGGCGACAATTGTATTCTGTTTTGCCGTCACCACACGGCATTGTCATCTGTGGTAAACAAAATGTCGCGATCGGGGGTTCTACAATATAAAAATGTCCTTGGTACGTTACGTACTAAGTAAGAGGCTATAATTTTATAAAAAAAAGAAAATCTTGTACAGCCTCTTCTGCCACCTGTACTTTAAGGTATTCTTCACATAATTACACTGGATAAAGTAAGCAAATTGTTTTAAATTTTTAGCTCAATTTCCAACTTTTCTTGAAAGACAAGTTAAGTATAGGCTACGTAAAGAAATTACGAGCACTTGATTAGTTATCGAAGTTCAATGTCGAATTTAATTTAATAATTAGCACCTTGTGGATCGTCTTTATAACACCTAAGACAAGTCTTTCATGGAATTTCACGAAGTTTTTCGTGAAATTTCGCTTTCCGCTTGTCTTTGCTTCATTGGAGCATCAACGTGTGGTCTCGTTGTTTTATTTTCGTTACGAAACAGCCAGTTTGTTTATAATGAAAGTTTGCCGTATGGTAACGGCAGAGCAGAACACAATTGTCACCACCCCTATCTCTACCGCGGGTGTCGTACAAACGACTAGCAGCGTTCCTCTTATGCCACCACCATGCAATGTACTGCGATTTCCGTGCCCTATAAATGGCAATAGGTTTGCCACCTATTACATGGGACCGAATCTTGTTGGCGAAACGTGGGTGTTAATTTACCTCTGACTACCCCTTCGGGGATATGTATACCTAATGATAGTATAAGCGAATAAGTAGAAATTGGTTTGTAATGCTTTTGAGGACGTCAGTGATTATGTAAGTATGGCATATTGGCATATGATTATTAGTGGAAGAAAATAACACATAGTCATGTTTTCTAAAGTAGCCTAAAATTGGCATTGGTATTAGGTATCTGAAACGGGAACTATCGTATAAAAAACCATTCTCATATCTCCAAAGGGAGATGTGAACTTAAAATCCTTCCAACCTTCTCAAACGAGGCATGACAGGCAAAAATGTAAGTGTTCTTAGGTACATCTCTCTTTATCTGGGATAGAAAGTTTTAAATTAGTAAAGTGAAGTTTAAGTTACCTAATAATTATGTTGGGAAGTATCTCATACAGGTTTGTCTAGTTGCTAAACATGACCAATGTTATCTAATTTAAAATGTTGGTAGGTATATAATAATTTGCTACTAATTTTGCTTTCTAAAATGCAAATGAGATAGTTTTTAACCAGATAAGTATTAACATTGTGCTAATTTGGTGCAACACTGACAAACTCTTTGTGTTTTTACAGGAGGGGTACGTTAAAAGTTACGTTATTATTAAATCTCCTTTTTTGACAAACATTGTGTGTCATTGTTGCACCAATAGAGCCATCTGTCCTTTGTAGGTTTTAATTTTGTTCTAGAGATAATTATGATTCAAATACATATTTATTATGAATTAATAAAAAACGGTCAACATACCTCATTTTCATCATAATATAGATAATACGTGGTCGTGATTCATAATAATATACTTATGTTTAATAGTGTATTATTTGTATAATACTCAACTAGGCAAAAAATCCAGGTTTTAAAATGTTACCTAGTTGTGGTTGGTCGTGGCGTGGTCGTGGTGGATATCCCTGAAGAGGAGCCAGCCGGGCGAGGGGTCAAGGCTGCGGACGACGGACTGCCCACCATGAGCTCCCCATCGCTGCCGAATCTGGAAACGAGATATAGTCCCGTGAATAAAAATATAATAATATGTGTTTATAGACTGACGGTTATTATTCTGATTTCAACATTACATACATAAATTAATCACGCCAATATCCCAGGGTAGGCAGAGTCGACTTAACACCCACGTTGCGCAATTATGTTAGGTCCCATGCAATAGGTGGCGAGTCTATTGCCATTTATCGGGCACGAAAGTCGGAGGGGGAATATGGGCAACAGCGTTCCTCTTATAAGTACCACCCACAGTACTTATAAGACGAACGCTGCTGCCCATATTCCTCCATTCCTCATCACTGTTTTAACCCTTATTATCTTTTGTTTTTTTTATACACAATTGAAGATATCAGTAAACATTGAAAGTAAAATTTGGATTTATTTGTAGGTAAGCATGATAATTTTAGCTTATGAAATCTTTAATTAAATCTGCAATGTTAGAAGTATTGATTTTTTCAAGACGATTCTTGAGGGCGTGAAATGTTTCCTCATATGAATAAAGCATTAAAAGCAAATAAAGGATTAATATATTATGAGATAAGAATGTTGGTTAAATTACTTAAAATGAATACATACGGTTTTAACAAGAGTGAAACAGTATATCCATTTTAAGTAATAACACCTTGGCCATGACTGTTATTTTTAAGCTCGACAAATCTAAAAGCAATCTCTTCATAAAATCAAGACTTGTTTCTCTTGATGTCTGCTGGTTTTACAGATACAAACTTTTCGCGTGAGGCACGGCTCGCTTTTATGTAAAAAAGCAAAAATTATAAGCTATCTGTATGTTGTTAATGTTTTGCTTCCTTATTTTAACGGTTCGCATTGACAAGGAAAGAACTTTAAAATTTAATATAATACAACTAAGGAATCACAGATAACATTAATCACCTTCCTGCCAGGTTACCTGATGTCTAGTATATGTATGTATATTTCCTCTTCCATTCATATCGGTCGGGCGTCACTGAGACATCCGCTCACTGTTGATATGAATATACCATCCATCATACCGGAAAGGAGCTGGTGATCCACGATTGTATAGAAATGTGACAAAAATAACCACGGAGAGAGTGATTTGGGATGATAACATTCTAAGGTTTTACAGCCCGCTGACTGCCTGTCACCAACGCTCTTTGGTTAAAATATCAAAAAAAAAAAACAATAAAATGAATAAAAACAAATCGCTTTGACTATTGTAGTTAGGGAACTATGAGGAATAAATTAGTAGCAAGTAATTAAGTACCTAGGTTTTACGATAAGCTTTAAGTAATGTCGGGAGCACATCAAATATTCCAACGTAGTAGCAAAATGAACCTTATCACAACATCCTAAAGGCTGTCTATAATTGACTGTGTCAAATTACCATAAATCCGTGACTCCAACTGAGAGGAATGTTGGTAATGAATGAAGCACGAGTCTTGTAAAGTAGCAAAATTAAAATAACCATAATAAGATTTATTTTATTACACAATTATGTTGTCTTGCATTATTGTTGCTAGGAATTATAATTACATAGCATACATGGTGGCAAAGATAGTTGTAAAAATGTAGAGGTTTATTTTTTTTATATTCTTTTCATAATTTTGTTTTCATATTTTTTTTTTATTGTAAAAGTAATTCTTATTTTCGATTTTTATATGACCAAATAAATGTTAGAAAGCAATAAGCTTTAATACGAATACTACATAGACATTTGTGGTTAATTCTTGTTTGGCCGAGTGGTGTAGGGCCTGCCCGGAATGCGAAGGACGCGGGTTCGATTCCCGGATCAAGACTATAATTTTTCGATTTTTTCTTCTAACCACCATTTTCTTTGTAATTTAGTATAACTTATGCTGTTTTATGCATGTCATTACTCACTAAGCACGCGACTGGAGGTATTAGGAAGGGATTTGTTTGGAATGTAGTAGCTTGTGCAATTATAGGCAAATACACCTTTCTAGTAAGTAATTAAAATTAACCACAATTTTTTAGAGATAGGATAGATGGAAAAAGTAGTTTTCCTTGCGAAGACTCCTGAACAATGAGTGCTTAGGAACTTTAAGTGACATAATTAGTACTCACGTATCGCTTATTGTCATTATTTCACTTAGGTTGTAAATATGACGTTGCATGATAAGTAAGCCGTGTGGTGACGGCAGAGCAGAATACAATCTCGGATAGTAAAATTGTTAATTTAAAAAAGAAAACATTATCACTGTTGTTACAAAAAAGTGTTTAAGACGTGTTTTGATTAAAAAGTGTTTAATTCAGATGCTGTCACTGTCACAAACAATTGACAAAAAGTGACAAAATCCGATAAAAACACTTCTTAACCAAAACACGTGTTAAACACTTGTTTGTTATAACACCGTGTTAGTTTAAATGTAAATTATATAGATTTACAAGCTAAACACATCTTCAAATATGAACGAACATCGATAAACTATAGATAGGTACCTATAAAAATGCCGTGCGGTGACGGCAGGGCAGAATACAAGTCACCCCCCAAATCTCTCCCGTAGGTGTCGTACATCATCTTTTTTCTTAAGTTTTCAAAAACTCTATAAAAGGTTCTTAGGGAAAGAAAAAATTGTAAACCTTTTCCCGTGTCGCAAAAGCATTAACATTATCAATTTAGGCGCCAGAAAAGAACTACAATAAACAGTATGCTTTTGAAATATTTTTTTTATTATTGATTACAGTTCAAATTAAATATTCATACCTGTCTGTCGGGTCAGTCCGGCTAGCACAACTACCGAAACACGATATGATATCGTGTTTTGGTAGTTGTCAAAAATCCATGGCGTTATGACAGTTAAAAGCGATAAATGTCTTTATCATATTTCTTTTTTTTTTCAGTTTTCATGCTAGCCGGGCAGCCCACCTAGCATGACCACCGAAATACGTTATGATATAGATAGCCATTTATCGCTCTGAGCTGTCAAAGTTCCATAGGTTTTTGACAGTTCAAAGCGATAAATGCCTATATCATATCGTGTTTCTGTGGTCATCCTAGCCGGGCAGGTGTGACATAAATGGCTCTTATCATATCGTGTTTCGGTGGTCATGCTAGCCGGGCTGGCTGGCTAAGTGACAGTGAGGTGATAAGATTGATATGTTGTCTTGCTCCCAGTTAATATATTGTCAGTTGAATAATTTCTACTCCGTTAAACTCCCTTATCTGTAAATGTTCAGAAATTATGCTCATACTGCGTACCGTGACCCTGGGTATACGAAAAAGTTGAAAACAATTAGTGTAGTACTATTTTTATCTCAAGGCAATGTCAAAATTAATTAATATCATACGGTTTAAAGTGAACGAGAGCGTATTAATTAGTAACTGTAATGTTAATTCTGTAATGTTCTAATTCATTCATCACTCACCTTTACGGTGTGATGGATGATAATAATACTAATCAAAAGGGACTGGATGGCTTGATGACGTCTGACCGATATGAAAGGAAGAGGAAACATACTGCGCTGACCCCAGATAGACTGGGAACAGGGCAGAGAGCAGAAGAAGAATTTCACAGTGACAAAGGCCCGGTGACGAAGGGATTTATATAAAAGTTTGAAGTGATGGATGATGATCATTTAAAATTTGGTGACGGCAGAGCGGAATTCAATTGTTATCACCCCCATCTCTCCTGCTGGTGTCCTACAAGGCGACTAGGAGTAAAGACGGCGATGAGTAATGGGCAGCAGTATTCCACTTAAACCACTTAGCAATATAGTGGCATTTACGTGCCCGATAGACGGCAATAGGCTCCACGGAGACCTGTGCTCCAGCAGTGGGACATTAAAGAGCTAGTGATGATGACATAACCTTCGGGGCTAAATACATACATACATAAATCACGCCTATATCCCCGAAGGGGTAGGCAGAGGTGAACTAGCACCCACGTTTCGCCAATTATGTTAGGTCCCATGTAATAGGTGGCGAGCCTATTGACATTTATCGGGCACAAAAGTCGCAGTACATTGCTATTGTTAGGTGGTATAAGAGGAACGCTGCAGCCCATTCCTCATCGCTGATTTATCCTTAGTCGCCTTGTACGACACCCACGGGAGAGATTTGGGGAGGTGACAATTGTATTCTACTCTGCCGTCACCACACGGCTTAATGGGCTAAATAGACTTGATTTATGTATGGATGTAAAAAAATAAAAATTGTTACCAATATTATACCGTATTGTATAAATTACCTATTTTGACAAGGTCAGGTATGCTGACAAAACAATTGAAATATTCAATAAACCCCTACGTTAAGTTCATTCGGAATTTGAAATTTTCCGTCGCATGGTTAGCAGATTAGCTGAACTGCCCAATTATTTTAATTCGTTCATTTCTCAATATGTTTTTTTGTCAGTATAGGTATTTCATATGACAATCTTGAATAGCATGGTCTGCAGTTATTTGTACAGTCAAAAGCGCGTCAAGCTCACACCAAATGTCAAATTTTTCCTAATCGTTACAATAAACAAATTAAGGTTGACAATCGACTGAAAAAATTGCAATCGCAATCGCAGATCGAGATTGATCTCATAATGGAATACGCCTTAGCCCATTATATTTAAGAAAAAATCCGAATAAAATATTTAAAGAAAAATATTAAATGAAAATACATGTGTATTAGTGTTAGGTTTATTGGCTGTCCTAATATACAAAATAAAATAAGTATACATACATTCATACAAAAATCACGCCTATATCCCCGAAGGGGTAGGCAGAGGTGAACTAGCACCCACGTTTCGCCAAATGTGTCAAGTCCCATGTAATAGGTGGCGAGTCTTTTGCCATTTATCTGGCACAAAAGTCGCAGTACATTGCTAGCCTAGGTGGTATAAGAGGAACGCTGCTGCCCATTTCTAATCATATTCAGATTTATCCTTAGTCACCTTGTACGACACCCACGGGAAAGATTAGGGGAAAATAAGTATACCTATGTATAACTTTAGTCACAGGGTAACTAACAACTGGAAATAATTATGACCGTGTATTGCTATTAATTAATACAGAAACGACGTTATCAGGAATTCCTTTTTGTTGTTCCAGGACTAATCTGTCTGTTTTGTTTTGCATTTAATTGCACAAAGCCTGATTGACGTTTATGAGAAAATTGCTCTGCCATTAGTTATACGATGCATTATCATTAGGAAAACTGTACTTGGTATAAATTAACAAGAAATCCATGTGTTTTTCTTTGAATTATGAAAAGGTTTGGTTCACTACGAGGAATACAAAAAGCAGTAGGTACCTACACATCTTTTTGCACGTCGATTTTTAACCTTATGTGTAGGTACCTAAAATAAAAGGGTTTTCGACAATTTGTTTTGTTTGCTAGCGCCACTGTTTTTGAACTCATTAAACAAAATGACGTTTAAAAAATATTTACAACATAAATTGTGTTGTGGTGTAGGTAGACCCTAATTATCAGAAGCCGTCGCTTTTAGAGACTTCACTCTCTTCAGACTACCCAAAACTGTCAAATTTCTTCAATCGATTGTCAACCTTATCTTGTTGGCAGTAGAGCCAAAAGTCGACTGAGAAAATTTAACATTTGGTGGTAGTCTGACGTGATGTTGTCTGTACGTCAGCATTTAATACCTTTTCACAATAATTGTTCGTACAAATTGGTGGCAATTATTACTGCGCGTCATACCAAAGACAGCGAGTCTTTGGTATGACAGAGGGCCAAAGTGGTAATCGACTTATTTATGATGCCGACCACGCCCAATTAGTTCTATTTTGACATAGCTTGGATTTACTTAGGGTAGTTTAGTAACTTGGTTTTTGATTCTGTGCATCTTTGCCACAGATATATAAACTTTGCCCTGTCACCTTTTAAAAAGAGACCCCGAACCAGGCCTAGCTCGGGACGTGGAAATCTCCTCTTGGTAATATTTTCGGGGTAATAAAAGTAAATATTTTCCTCTCGCTCTAACTCCTACTAAATCCCGTAGGATAAAACGAAACACTGTCAAGTGGTGGAGAGAGATTTTGTCCGCGTCCCGTGCTAGGCCTGCTACAGTATATTTTTTGTGTTACCAGTGTTACTGCCGCTTTCAAAGACGTCAATTAACTTTAATGAGTACTTAATGAAAAAAAAATTAAATCTAGACCCTATTAGATCCGGCAAGAATAGCGACTAGTTTTTGCGAATAGCGGATTGTCATTTTTTGACATTAACTACTCATTAACGTTAATTGACGTCTCTGAGTGCGGCAGTAAGTCTGATACGCCTTTGCATTGCATACGTTTTCAAAATTATTATTGCAATCGCAGTGACTGCCGGCGTTTACTTCAACCGAATAAATTGACGGCCGCCTTGGTCGAATGGTCAGATTGAGAGGTCCCGGGTTCGAATCCTGGTCCAAACTTTGTGATGACCACAAATGTTTGTTTCCGTGTCATGGTTGTGTATATGTTTATGTAGAATATTTTCAACATTTATATACATAATTATATTAAAAAATATGTCCGTCATCAGTATCCATAGCACAAGTGCTTAGGAGGACACCTGTCATCTTTAGTCCCCCCGTGACCACGGCCACTGTAAAGTGATCGAAACGTCGGGTTAAATAATTAATATGCCAAACACCAAATTATACGCGAGTCTTATCCGTAAAAGTTGTTTTATTTCAAATGCTTAGGCTACTTACTTTGGGCTAGATGATAGGTGTGAGTGTAAAAAAAAAACAAAATTATATCTGCAAGTGTTATTGCATTAGACCTAATGTATTGGAAGCTTAATTTAATGCAATTAGGTCCCCGACCGCCAAGCCGGCCGTAAAATCATGTTTTCTGGCAAACGGTTACAGAAATAAACAATTGGAGCGATAAGTGCCTAACTAGGGTGATGTAACTGAATAATATTGTTTTAGTTCTTGCGATTTTAAAGAGCACTCACATGAGGGGATGGTGACATTCTTCTACGTATTTTTTTTGGGTAAATTTACAGTACACACCCTACATAATAACACCTGCTATAGTTTGTATGTTGTAGGTCTTTTAAAAAAAAATCTTCTTTTTTTGTCGATAATTTATGATCTAGTTTCACCCCCTTGCAGGATTGCACTTTATCGAGGAACAGACTGTATTTTAACATTACAATTAATGTTACAAAATGAACTTATCTAAATAGTTTCAAAAATAGCAGATAATTTGCATTAATGAACGTTATTATAACATCTTCGCCAATTGACAACATTTCATTTTCAACATAAAAATAGACAGAAAATTATAACACTCATATTTTTAATTTTTTCTGAATTCAGTCGTTTTCATACAAAATATCATGATTAAAATTCCGGTCATGAAACAGACTTAAACAGACTTAAGTGCCAAATGATGTCACAGGCACGAAAAAATGGCGAAATGACAATCTGGCGGTTCCGGTAGTAAATATAAAAATATATTATTTGAAATAATTAAAATTAATTTTCAAGTAAACATTTTAAATTAGTTAAAATTCAAGTCTCGGAAGGATTTCAAATTTATTGTTACTTTATTTATGTTATTTTCGACGATGACAATTAATGACAATGGATTTGATTCATGACCGACAAACATTATATTGATTAAATTCGCGACTGTGACGTCATGGCATGTTTTTTACATTTCATTTATTTATTCTGAAAACATGTATTAAAAAAAAATAAAAATAAAAATTTTGAAATCAGGATTGGAAAATAAAGAAGAAACAGTATTTTTATTTTGGAGGGTTGTCATTTTTGAAATGTTGTCAATTTTCATTAAAGCATCTAAAAATAGAATAATTGGACAGAATTTATTAAAAAAAGGAAATATAATAACTAAAATCGGTATTTTTACCTAAGATCGAGGTTTCTCAGACATTATTATGAGTTGTTACAAAACAAACATTTTAAAGTTAGGATAATCTTAATTTTTGAAGACGAAATAAAAATGTCCAGGTTTTTTTGCGTAAAATATTTAAATCCATTCCTAATCAGACCAAGTTTTATTGCCTTTGCATTAGCTATTCGCTTATAATTAACGTTATATAAACGTTGGAATAATAAAATATTAGTATCTAGACACATTAACGTGACATATTTCTAAAGTTACAATATATGATACTAGAAAGAAAGGCAATTAATCTCATAAAAAGAGAATTTACTGGTGTCGGAGATAAAATCTAGAATGAACGTTTTTATGCTAAAAATAATAACGCGTCTTGTCAAGGTTGCTTTGAGAATTCTTTATGATACAACTAACAAATGAAAAATAATACCCAAAAAAGGTTTTATTGTTTCCATATACAGTGAACCAGTAATTAAACCTTGCCGCTTTAATTAACTAGCTCTACACATTTTAAATAAAACAACTTTTACCGATTTAACTTGCGCATATGGTGGTGTTAGCTATTGTTTTTATTTCCCCATCATATCTAACATACTTTGGGTGTGGGTAAGGACACGACGAGTGTAAGAAGAGAATGCATTTATTACAATCCTAAATTTGCTAGGAGGAGCCCGCTAGCGCAGTGGCATAGCGCGCTCAGCTTGCGATTGCGTAAACTAAGCATTAATTGCCAAGGCCGGTCATTTTATGGGTGCCCAAAAAAATTATTATCTCGAGTTCCTTCGTGCTTCGAAAGGCACCGAGAAAGTGCCTTTAGTCCCGGCTGCATCTGCGGTTGTTACTACCCACTAACCCGCACTGAGCCAGCATAGTGGGTTATGGCCCTATTCTCCCTATATTCTATTCTTCCATCCATAGGGAAGCCCCAGCAGTGGGGATATTAAAGGGCTGGTGATGATGATGATGACGACAATTCTAAATTATTAAGGCCCGAGTTCACCAACATATAAACAGGCGCTTCTATTTCACTGACCTGTTAACAATAATTGGCCGCGGAGGTGTGGAGTCAGACGCAGACACCGGTGTCACAGCAGGCACTGGATCGAATGTTGGCGCTGGTGTCTCTATTGGTTGGAATGTGGAGGGCTCCACTGGTGACCGAGGCGGTACAGGTGGCAGGTATGCCACTGGCCTAACAGGAGGAGCCGGTGGGGGTGCCAATGATGACGGGCCGTCGAATTCGTTGCTGCCAGTACCAGCTGAAAAAAATAGTATTAAATTATAATTTTTGATTCTTATTCGAACATTGTATAAATGTTAGAAAAATTATTATCGGTACATATAATAAAATATAAGCATCTGCCCGGATTGCAAGAACGTGGTTTCGATTCCCGCTTCAAGAATATAATTTTTCGAACATTTCTAACCATACATTTTCTTTGTTATTATGTTCCTATAGATTTGTACGAGCACTACACATTTTTAAATAAAACAAATTTTACGGATTAGACTAGAGTATAGTTGTTTGGCATATTATTTTCGGGTCACCGGGTTAAATAATAAAAATGCCAAACACATTATACGCAAGACAATTATAGCTCTACTCTAATAATTAAAAAAAAATGCAGTTTACCAGCCAGAGTGGTTTGTAGGTTGATGGAAGGACTTACTTAGTGAACTGAAATAATTTTATTATACAAAGAACGGAAAACAATAAAAGGAAAAAATATTAAATTAAATATTATTTTCGAAAATAATTTCCCGCTTATATTTTGTACTATATAATATTACTAATAGTAAAATAATATTTAAATCACAAACAAATAATGACCTGAAGAAATAAGTAATATAATGAAATGGGCTGTTTTTTTGGTCTGCTTAAAAATCATGTCTCAATAGCCTACTTCAATCATATTAATAAATCTTTTGTTCAAGGCAATTCATTATGTTAACAAACTCATCTGTATGTTGTGACATTTGACTTAATTATTGAAGAAGTAGAGAAGCAATTTTCACGTTTACATTTTCAACTATAATATGAGGCATCTATCTAAATTATATCTTAGCCTTGAATTATATTTACATACATAAACCACGCCTAGTTATTCTAGAAGGGTTGGCAGAATGAATTAACAACCAAATTCATTCTGCCAGCTAGGTCCAAAGTGATGGGGGCACGTAATTCAGTCGATTTCTGTATCTTACTAGTTTATCATAAAGCAGAAATTCAACAAAGGAAAAGAGGTAATGTGGTATGGGATATGGCCCATATCCCATACCACATTACCTCTTTGAGAGAATGCCCATATCATATGGGCATTCTCCTTTGGCCTATTGTGGTAACCGTCCTGTTGATTATACTTACAAAATTGCAATGTGGATGATCGATCTTAAGTATAATAAAATTTTAGCTTAGTTACAAATATCTCCCTCAAAAGCTCTCGGAGTAATTATCATTACTAAACTAAATAACAAGGAAGTCAATCTCAAGGCCAAAGACACAAAAGTAGGAGTGCAAAAATGGTCACGGTCCCTCAACTCATCTGTCAATCTCGAATGAAAATGAAAATGGGCAGGAAAAAACGGTAACAACATGTCGCTGATTGCGTTGAAAACCATGAATTGAGCGGAGGATCATTATTGCACGAGTGTCGTCTCGCGATTTGCATACTAATAGCCTTTTATTATATTCTGCTAATGAGAACTATGATATTCTAAACGTCAAACGACTTCATGGTCTTATAGATTCGCAGCACATAGCCTACAACTTGGTTAAGATAAGACCTGAGTATACAGAGTGGAAAAAAATACAGTGGTTGCAGGAAAGTACCATTTATATTGACGATGGCAAATTTTACTGAAAGGAAACATACCTTTATTATCAAAATTCATTAACATGCATTTAAAGATTTTTGAAAAATCACCTGCTTGAGCCGGGAATAGAACCGGTGAAATGTGACAAAAAAAACACATGTATTTTATGATACCAACCAAAAGAGTCATTTAACAACATAGGTAGGTATAAATAGGAGAAACATTAAGATTTTTTTTTATTGTAAAATTATTTTCTATCTGGTTTAATGTATTTATAGTTTATATGGTACTGTAATATACATATTTATGTATAAAAGCCACTTTAACTAATAAAGAGTAAAAAACGTCAGTCTCAATAACTCACCTGAGCCGGATATTGTGTTGAAGTTTTCGTTTGCTAGAAACACTTCGAAGTATCTAGTAAAGTCACCAGTAGGGTCCCACCGGGTAGATAGCTTGGCCCACTCTTCAGGAAACTCTTCTTTTAAACGTCTTATCACTTTTACTGCCGTCTTCTTTTGTCTTTCAGTGCATCTTATGCACTTCGTTCTTAAAGCTTCTGGTAGGATTCCTGTCAATGAAAATAAAGTTAATGTTATTATGAAGACTTCCAAATCACATAAAACTATTGAACAAGAAATATTCATAAATAATATTATTTTACGGTGCGATGAATGATATGAATGAGTTTGGGTTTGATGTCATCTGACGGATTTTAATGGAAGAGAAAACATACTACGCTGAACCAAGATGGACAGGTGACTGGGCACGAAGACAATGATGAATGCATAATTATGCTAATTACAATTTACATAATCATCTTCTCTTTATCTTCATTCTCACATGCCCGCATTTTATACCTAACATAATCCATTCACTTTCAGACTCTCTGTTACGTACCTACTCATTTCTTATAACTTTAAACTTATCCATTTTTGTAACTCCGCACATTTATCTCAACATTCTCATCTCTGTCGCATTCAGTTTTTTTATCTCAATCTTTTTCACAGCCCAACATTCCGATCCATATATGATGGAAGATAGATCTTGGAGAGACTTGGAGTCCGATTAATAAATTATACGCAAATAAATAAAGAACATGCAATCGTTTAAATTGTAAACGGGTAAATGAAGTGATTGAGATTACTCAACAAACAATAATGATCAATAATTGATCTTATAACAAAGGATAAGTATCGATGTAGAAATAAATTTCATAATAACGTTTCATCCTAGTAATTTTCCTGCCTCAGAACATCAGCATGTTAACTCTCATTCTAAACTAAGGCTTATTACTGCATCAATAAGAACTTCAGTTGTCACTTAAGATTTGGTGGAGATTGTACTAATCAACATTCCTTACAGTAGCTGTCAGAACAGAAAATGTGATGTACAATACTGGTATTAATTTTAATGGCACTTAAAGTGCACTATTGAACTGAAGATGTTAGTAATTCATGAATATTAAGCTTTACAAAGGAACGTATATATATGACTAATGCCTGCTTTTAGCAACGACTCGTAGCTTAAAGGGGTTCATTGATTTAAAAATTATTGTCATCATTGTTTTTAAAGAAACGTGAATATTAATAATTCATAAGCACCAACCGAAGCATAATGCTTTAAAATACAGTGGCGAGTTTATTTTTATTCAATTTATATACGGCATCAATAATTTTTCAAGGACCTTTCAAACTTAGGCGCTGTAGGTGAAAACTGACTTATGTTTTATAATAACACCCTATTACTAGACAAGACTTATGCCTTATAATAAAACTGCTGTGCTGTATGTGTGCCGTGTGAATATATAGTGTAGAATACAATTGTCACCACCCCTAATCTCTCCCGTGGGTGTCGTACAAGGCGACTAAGGATAAATCAGTGATGAGGAATGGGCAGCAGCGTTCCTCATATACCACCTACGAGTAGCAATGTACTGCGAATTTTGTGCCCGATAAATGGCAATAGGCTCGCCACCTATTACATGGGACCTAACATAATTTGCGAAACGTTGGTGCTAGTTCACCCCTGCCTACCCCTTCGGGGATATAGGCGTGATTATGTATGTATGTATGTGCTATGTGATGTAGACTAAATTACAGGGCTAGTCATAAAATTTGCGAAATTAATATTTGGTTATGGTACATTTGGGTATTGGTAAAAAAAAATAGGTGTCTATTACAGATTTTTATTTTATATTAAAAGAAACATCAAGAAATGTTTACCTACATTTGTCTCTCGCTGTAATGACTGGAGTATACTGTTACTCATTCATTAGCGGTGTTGTGGGCATGTGAAATTAATTAAGCATTTTTCTCAAATTAAACGTTCTTAATGTCGACGATTTACCGCTAACTTATTATTGTTTATTCATTTCTTACGTAACAACAGACTAATTCTTAAGACTGGTTTTGCAATCCGAGTCAATCGTAAATATGCGTGCGAGCGATGTAAATGCGTGGCGAATTTTATTAGACAATCAAGTAATACGTGCATTCATAAATCACGCCTGTTTATCCCCGAAGGGGTAGGTAGAGGTGTGTCAACGCCCCACGTATTAGCTTAAGTTGTAGCACTCACTGCCGCACTCAGAGACGTCAAATAACGTTAATGAGTACTTAACGTCAAAAAATGACAATTCAAAACTAGCCTCTATTCTTGCCGGGTCTATGGTCTTGATTTGAATGAAAATTTTTGACATTAAATACTCATTAAAGTTTATTGACGTCTCTGAGTGCGGCAGTCAGTCGTGCTCTTTCTGGCTCTTAAGGGTCACAAGTGCATAATAATATTCTGTGGAAATCAAAATTTGCACCAGACCCCTCAAGCATACTATCCGCTTACGGGAAATGTATGCACTATACCCTCTTTAGGCCACCACTCCCACATTTTGATAATGCATATTTTCTTGCCAGCCTAGTTATACCTTATATACCTAAGGGACTGGTCCCTTAGGTGGCAGGAATGAACTAAAGCACCCCATCCCACCCTCGCTTTGCGTATTGGCAAATTATATAGAGAACACCCACTTTACGCAATATTCCCGCTTTGGGCTACCTTCACCTACGCTTTGTCCTTTTTGAGATACAAGTGACAATTTTATCTGACACAAAATACCCAGGCACATTATTCACTGGCATATAAGAACAAAAGTATTAATGATGATACAATTACAATGCATCAACATGATAACTCAACCGCGGAAGACAACACGCGTTGAATACAAGGTCTGTGTTTATTTATTATAATCTAAAAAAACAGTCAAGCCGAGCACGTGCATTGTGGATTAACTCGAAGCTAGTACGATAACGCAGATTGAGTCGACGGAATGACGAGTAACCAAAACGGAAAATCACAGTCGCTTATGGACTTGGAAGTTTGAAATTCGACTAGAGATTTGAAAGTACATAATGTGTAAGCTCTATCCCCTCATTATAAACTTATACTAAAGTTAGTCGTGGTTTAAAATTAATGCTAACACTGTCTTTCATTCAGCAAATAAAAGTGACAGTTAAGCTATAATGACTAGTCTATGTTTTATAATAAAGGGGAATCTTCTCCCTCCCCTTATCCTACTCTTAGTAGGGTCGGCACTACGTCTTCTCTCCTGTTCTCTTCTATTAGACGTGAGCTCAGCATGAACTCTCCTCTTTTTCATATCATCTTTCGCACAATCCCATCCATCGTTTCTTCGGTCTTCTTCTCATTCTAGGTCCATGCACTAGGACACCTCTAGTTACGTAACATCCTGTGTAAACTCTATACAACTCTATACTCCATAATATACAAAAAAAATTAGAATCAAGATAGGAAAAAAAAAAAAGAAACGGTACTTTTGTTAATTTTGAAATTATTTTTGAAGTTGCATTAATATTTTTGAAATGTTGCCAATTATGTCGTGTTATACAGTTCACAGTTTCATTCCTTCGCTTCGGCAAGTAGGTGTCTTGTTGATATGCAGTACGTATTGGTTAAGAAATTAATAAACGTTTGAATCGTTGATTTTCCCAAGCACCGCGAACAAAGAATAGCTGTGGTCTCGTGACACATATTACGAGGGCCGACCGCAGATACTTAATTTCCATTCGCAAATATACAGCATTCAACATTCCTAGTCTTTATATCATTTTCAAATATGTTTCCAATGAACCCTTTATAATTTCCACCATAATTTGAACCTTAGGAAGTTGACATTATCATCATTAAAAGCTCTTTAATATAATGTCCCCACTGCTGGTGCACAGACATTCCCTATATATGGTTGGAAGAATGGAGGTGAAATTAATACCCACGTTTCACCAACCTTGTTAAGTCACATGTAATAGGGGGCGAGCCTAGAGCCCAGGTAATAGACCATCTATCGGGGAGATACGTAGTACCTATACTAGATGGTATAACGCAATGCACCCAACTCTTCTGCGGAATTATTCTTCCTTTTCACCCCACAACATTCATGTTCATTTCTTTCTGTAAATTAATAGTAGCTATTAAGCATTTAGCTGGATGGAATGTTGTCATTCCAATCATTCTCTCCGTTTGATTGGTCTCTCGGCACGTTCCGTCTCTTTTCTTTACATTCATTCATCACAAGCACCTTTCCGATGTGATTGTTGATATAAATCTAAAGGGAGTGGATGGCTTGATGACGTCTGACCGATATGAATGGAAGAGGAAACAGCGCCGACCCCAGATAGACTTTGAACAGGGGCATGGAGAAGATGAAGAAGACTAAGCCTTTATTTATGATCCAATAAATAAAAATCTTGTCTGACGGTGTTTGATATCCAACTTTTACGAAACGGGTGGTTGACCGATTTTTATGTAATTTTATGTGTGTATTTGTTAGGTCAGAGAATAAATCGTAGGCTATTTATGATATACCCTTAGATGATAACGGCAAAACAACGCTTGCAGAGTCGTCTAGTGTATGTAATAGGAATTTTACGTATGTTCGGAATCCGAGACTTGGTGCCTTCATTTAACGGTCACGATTCGTCGTCTTTATGGCAAAATATATTATTGGTATTGTGAGCAAGCTTCAATTATTGTTAGATAGAACTAGATACGCAAATGAAAACAAGTCTCCGAAGGGCATCGCCATAAAGGCTCAAGTACCTATCTATCTGTCCGTTATAAGGTGAACAGGTACCAAAGCTTCCAATCTAAGCCGTATTATGGGACTTCAGCTCAGCGATAAATTCTATACCCAATATTTTTACATACATACATAAATCACACCTATATCCCCGAAGGGGTAGGCAGAGGTGAATTCACAGCCGCCTTTGACAAAATTGCCACCACCCTTTATCTCTTCCGTGGATGTCGTACAAGGCGACTAAGGGTAAAAACAAAAAAAAACTTGGCATGGTCATGCGTCATAATTAGTCATTATTAAAAATTACAATAATAAATCTTATTTCGGCACCAAAAATGGATACTTAGCTATTTTACCTACTTCCATTGTGACAAAGGATTTTTGCATCGATTGTTGGGACAACCTTCTTTATTATGTACTGTGGTCTGTGCCTTATTGTCTCGGAAGTAAATATTGAAATAATATAAAATCGTCGGTCTTAGTGACTACAGGCACGTCAGGTTACCACAATATGTCCAATGTTTTTCAATTGGTTTTATGCTTTGCTTCAAACAGGTTGACAATCCATTCTTTACATTACAGAGTTTTGTATTGCCTGATATGCCGTTGACTGTACTTACTCAGGCCATCGGCAACTTCCTATGTCTTTTGCGTAACCAACCAGGCGATTGTATCATTGCTATTGGACAATTATTATCGATGTCCGTGATTACTGATTATATCAGATAGTACGAGTTTCCGCGCTGCCGTAGTATAACTTATGCATTTCATTACATAAGCAATCAATAAACAAGAAAACAAATGTGCACTATGGAAAAGTAAGTTGTGATCGGTTTTGGAATTTGGAACATATAGCCAGCATGTGAGACTAAAACTATGGAATACCTCCAATCAATTGTCAACCTTACATTGTTTGACGCAAAACACAGAGCCGGATGTGAATATTTGACATAATGTGTAATACATGTATTTATAATTGCAGGCCGTGTGGTGACGGCAGAGTAGAATACAATTGTCACTACCCCAAATCTACGACGACTAAGGATAAATCAGTCATGAGGAATGGGCAGCAGCGTTACTCTTATACCACCTAGCAATGTACCTACTGCGACTTTTGTACCCGATAAATGGCAATAGGCTCGCCACCTATTACATGGGACCTAACATAACTGGCGATACGTGGGTGCTAGTTCACCTCTGCCTACCCCTTCGGGGATATAGGCGTGATTTATGTATGTATGTATGTATGTATAATTGCAACACTATGGCATGTTGTGAACTGCACTATACTATTACCCGGAACAGCACTATTAGTTGTAAAGTATAGAATGATTTCTATGCATGACAGCAAGATATATACCTAAAAATGATATCTATAAGCCAATCCATCATTGGTTTTTTCACCATTTTAAAAGGGTTACCGCATTGCAAACACAATTATGAGTGTTGCAGATGATGAACTTAAATGTTCAAATGTTTTACATTTGCGATAACTATTTAATTATGTGGTTATTGTTTTTAACCACATAATCTGTGGTTATTTTAAGGTGTTTTAAAACACACGAAAATAAAATACGTTTTACTTTCATTTTTTTATCTTTGGCTGTTGTATTTTAATACGATAGCTTTGATTCGATACGTTTTTCGCACTCCTCTTTAATTTTAAAACGGTCACCTAGAACGTAACCTCCTTGGAAGATACTGTTGCTTTTTATCAACTCATTCCATGTAGGGCGACCTTTATCGATCGTACACCTAACGGTTTCAGTTCATTGGCATTCTTTGCACCAATTAGCACGTCCCACAACTTACGAGATTTCCTACAAACCTAAATAAATTTCTGATGGTTACTTCATGACTGTGGTTAAAAAAGAGAGATTGCTAAGCGAAGAAATAATCTCCAACTCGATTGCTGATGATAGCTATAAAGCAATGCACTGCTTACGGCTATAGCAGCCATTCTGAATTTTTAGGCAGTACAGATTTTGTGCCAAATACAAAATCATTCAGTGATCATTCGTTCAAAGCTATCGCTAATAGTTTAGGTACATTTGATGCGAAATGACAGCATCACGTCATAAACTATAGCTTTTGCTTTAGCAATCGAGTTAGGCGGTAGGCCCCCTGGTCAACTTGTGGTGAAGTGGTGAAAAGTAAAAGTGAAAGAGTGTCATATAAATGTCAAAATCTATGGGTAAATTATTGTAGTTCCAATTTTTCCTTGCCTGACCAGATATACTGGTTTTAGGATACCTAAATGTTAACTAATACCTAATCTGTGGTTATAGCAGAAAGCCGAACCTATCCCTAAGTATTTTTTTAACTTTCATATTTTTTATAGATTGCACACCAATTAATGATTGCAGAAGTATTCGGCTTAGAGTTTACAGCTTGCCGCCTGCCTGACACCAACCCTCTTTGGGTATTAAGAAACAAAACACTATTAATTATATAGTTTATCAAATATAGTATAATTCCAATTATAGCAAACAATCAATATAAAACTGCTTAAGTGGAAAAGGGATAGACTGAAAAGTGAATGAGTATAACAGCTGCCATAATATGAATCATCCATCCAAACTAAACTATATTCTATTATCAAAATTTCTGGCCTCATGTAGGCGTGTCAATCGAACGTCACAAACAAATCAATTTGCATTTCAACGGGACAAGGCCTTATCACTTCTCAGTGCTGCACAATGCAATATAATAACGTGTAGTAGACATTTGTGGTTTTCTGATTAATCGATCAATGTATGGTTACAGACGCATTAATTGAGACATTTAAATTTGCCATAGCTCGACTATTAAAACCACAGGTACGGTTTGCTAATGATGCGGGACCTTTTTGAGATGAATCCATCTTATTTATATCAGTCAGCATCATAAATATATTTACACTTTAGTACTTTGTCAAAATAACTGTTTGTACAAAATAGTAGCAACTATTACTGTTGTTGTTGGTACGACAAAGGACTAAAGTGTTAATTCATTTATGATGCTGACTGTAGGTACCCTATACATAGTAGTAAATACATTCCCCAGTTAATATTATCATAATAATAACGAAAAACGCTGTGTTGATGGCTGAGCAGAATATAATTGTTACCATCATTCTCTCCCAATGGGCAACAGTGTTCCTCTTATACCATCTAGCATTATACTGCTGATTACGTGCCCGATAGATGGCAATAGGTTTGCCCAATTACATGGGACCTAACATAGTTGGCGAAACGTGGGTTTTAATCCACCTCTGCCTGCCTATTTGGTCGTGATTTATTTATGTATGTTTATCGAAGAAAATAATATGTTGTTATTATTTGCGTTTTATTTCAACCAAATAATTATGGCGGCGCCGAAATGATCGACGAAACAATTATAAACAGCCGTTAATTGAATCTAATACGACTGATCGTTTTGGCTTGATTACTTTGCCATTAAAAGAGCAAATAATACTCACATTAATTAACGGTACATTCTGCGTAGCCAGCGTGAGGACAGCTGACACCGATCAGTGAACGTGACGATCATACAATATAGTGACTATTAGCGACCAATGCTACCGCTAAAGGCCACATCACACGTAAGCCAAGCCCCCACAAATATTTGTGCAAAAATGTGTGTAATTATTTTTGTAACTACATAATATTTACCAATATCCTAAGGTTGTTTTATTTTAAATAAGTAAACTAATTTCGCCTGAACTCGTAAATTATTAAAAAAATATAACTTCTAGTGCAAATTTCGATTTTTTCTTGGTCATATCCAATGATCATTTTATGTTAAACAATTTTATGAAATAAAACGAAAATCATTTTTTTTTCTAGTTACGACAACTAACGAACAATATTGTAATAATACTTGTAACACCTTTTATACCATGCTTAATGCGAATAAAGATATTACAATGACTATAGTGCGTTCACAGTTATTTTACCTCTGACGTTTCCATTTACGTTTTATGTGAGAGAAGGACACTTATTTGACATTTCCATATGTTAGAGCAGGATGATGTGAAGTGTCAGAGGTAAAATAACTATGAACGCACTGTATGACTACGTAGGACGATGGACGATGGACGGCGATGTTATTTGCCCCGCTACGCTTTGTGTGACTGTGCCTTTTCTACGCCGAGCGCACCTCGCTAGGAATGCGCGCGCGAAATTGTAAACAAAAACCTCATTTTCACTGTGGGCTCTTTTACTTTCGATGCGCGTTTGTTTTTAAGGTCGACGACCTGCCATTTTTATGGAATTCCGGTTTCACTTTTATTTGGTTTCAGTGTTACGGCTATAAACATCGATGTTGGCGCTAAACTGTTGTCTGGTTAAATATTAAAATGAATATTCATTAGTGTGTTGGTAGCATTGGCGAATTAAAATGTGGAAGCATTATGTCATGTGACAAAATGTTTTTTTTTTTAATATTTTATGTCCTATTTTCTTTTTTGTGAATGATATTTCGGATAGATTTACCATTTATTATCTTATTATGATAGTTTTGGTACATTATTGTGAAATGGAGTTTTATAAATATGTAAAAAATTACATTGTTTAATAGTATTATTCTAACGGAAAGGAACTTTGTATTCAGGTGGTTGTTCATGATTTTACTTAATTCAAATAAACCTTTTGTAATTGTTTTTAAATAAAAAGGTTGGACTATTTGACAAGGCACGATACATATATATAATATAGACAAGGTATGTCATAAACCTTACTTTCGTTTACCTTTATATTTTTAATATTGTGGCCTTATATGTATACAATCACAATCGCCTATATACATATACTGTTAAGCACGTTCAATGTTGATTCGTTACAAAAGACATCAACGACGTTAAGTGTGAATTTTTGTGACTTTAACAAGTATACATCAGCAAATGGAAAATATTAGTTTGACAGTGATATTATTCTAAGGATGCGGTTAAATGTTTTTTTAAATTAAAACCCACTCTTACCAAAAACAATTTGTCGACAACACAACCAGAAAAGAAAAGAAATTTCCTGTCCTTTCAGCTAGACGTAAATTTTTGACAACTATCCACTCTTACATTTGGCACGATGGTCGCCATATTGTTTTGTCTGTAACACGTTTTATATTCTACACGTTCGAAGAGATTTTCTACTGGGCTAGGCTTCCGGAAGTATCAGCAATGTAGCCAAGTGGCTTATCTATTACAACGTATAGAAAACAAAAGTATGAAACAATTTGAAATAAAACAACTTTTACGGATAAGACTCCCGTATAATTTGGTGTTTGGCATATTCATTATTTAACCCGACGTTTCGATCACTTTACAGTGGCCGTGGTCACGGGGGGACAGTCCTCCCGGGGGGGATATGCCAAACACCAAATTATACGCGAGTCTTATCCGTAAAAGTTGTTTTATTTCAAATGTGTAGTGCTCGTGCAAATATAAGAAAACAGTATGAAACTACTTACGTTACGTATTGTTTTCTCTGTAATACGTCAGTTTCATACATTTTGTATTCTATGCGTTTGATAGATTAATTGGCCACTTGGCTAAAGCGCGTCCGAGACAATCTAGCAAGCACAACAGGGGGCCTAGACAAAGTAACATACCGACAAAGATAACGAAGTTCGATAAAGCAAAATGTATGGGATTTGACGTAAGTCGTCGTGAAATCACGTGACCAAAATCGTCTGCGTAAGTTCCTAGTTATGTTGGTAGCGCAAGCTAAAACGCTGTAGATACCAAAGTAATATGGCCGATAGTGACGAACTTCGACATGTTATCGTTATGAAACGATTGCCACTTGGCTACGGGCCCAGAAATTCTACGTGATTGACGCGAAGCCGCTTGACCGTCTCGGAGGCGCATAATAAGGCAGGTGATGTTCACGTTTGTCTCATTTTCCATCGCGTAGCACGCTCAACAAAACCTGCGTTCCCGTTTGGTGTGTTACGGTCAACGGAATCCTACGACCGAAATATCAGCGAGCGAAGTGTCAGAAACATAATTATGACAGGTCTGCTATACTTGGCTTCAATAAGTAGTACTTTGCTTTTTTAAATAATTCAAGCCAGTTAGTATTGCCAAGCCGAAACAGGAAATTACATACAAGGCAGAGAACGGACACTTGGTTAAGGCCAACTGTCTTTTGGGGCTCAAAACGGTAGTTGGTAGGTACCTACTCTACATTACAATCAACAGCATTTTGGGTTATATTACACAAATGTGATGTACTTTCACCCTTAATGGGTTTGATTTTAAATGCAAAATGGATTTTTTAAAAGTTCGTTCGGTGCATAAACATTTTAGGTTGAGCACATCTGATTATATTATTCAAAAGTCTTTGAACCATGTTGAAAGCCATGAAGGCCGTCTGTGCAAAACTAAAGACACGTGTATGAATCCCTCTCCTTTTGATGACTCCCTTTGTTTCTTTCTTTCTAAAAAGTTACATATGACTTGTTGTTGATCTCCAAACTTCACTGGTCTCAAAGCGACCTTATTTTCCATTTTATAAGACTACAAAGTAAAGTCGGATTTATTTTCCAATACTGACCTAAAATAATTCGAAAACGATCATTCAATATTGAACGGTTTTTGACAACCGGCGCTCAATTGATAAACAAATTCAATTGTAATCCAACCGAGATTCGAACCTTTCAAAGGGTCTACTTTCTCCTGATGAAAACTGGTTTTTAATAAAAAAAATGGCGTTGAAAATTGGCATGCCTAAACATACTTAAATGAAGTAGAAACAAAATCTTAAGAACTCAGGCACAGGCCTGCCCCATGGATGGAAGAATTATAGGGAGAATGGGCCGTATTGGGTATTAACGACTGCAGATGCAGCTGGGATCAACGGCTTAACGTGCCTCCCGGAGCACGGAGGAACTTGAGATTATAAATTTTTGGTCACCCATCCAATGACTGACCTTAGCGAACATTAATTAGTTTACGCAATCGCAACCAAACCGTTTACCGTTTAATTTGGCTTTGGTAAACAAAGCGCGCACATGACTTTTTGATCTTTACACTTTATCTGTGACATCCAGGCGTTTCAAATAATCTGTTACATTTTTCTTAGTTAAAAGCGCGCTTATTGAATGCGTCCATAAATAATTCATTAAAATAACGCGTTTTGTGGATAAATGTCAAATAAGTCAGGTAAAGCGGCTTTTAAAAATCTGTATAATTATGTTTGTGCGAATCTTAAAGTGCAAAATTTATTTTCACAAAATTTATTTATTCCAGCAGTTCTGTTAGAAATTTTTGAGGAACTCGATTGCGCAGTGGATTTTGCACAATTGGCGTGCGATTTCGTAAAATAAGCAATGTACGCTATGGCCAGTCACGTTATGGGGGACCAATAATTACCTATTATAGTGCTTAGGAAGTGAATACGATGTGAGAAGTGAATACGTTATACAAAAATTGCCTACAGCACTCGGCCCGCTGCCGGCTTGCCGAGGACGCGGGTTCGATTCCCGCATCAGGACAATATTTTTTCGAAATATTTCTGATCTCTTTTTCTTAGCAGTAGTTTTATATCGCCAGCTAGGAATTGTGGATTTTTTATAAACTGCTTAAGTTCAAGGTACCTACTTAAGTTCTTATTCTGTAACCGGCATAATTGTTTATTAATAAATAAATAAATAACTGCTTACGTTTCAACTGTTTCCCCTCGGGAGTACACCTTTGAGCGTTGATGAGACAATCCACATAATTCCGGACCAGTCTTTTACTGTAAAACAATGCGTCTACGTCCAAATAGTCATATCTGGTGTCATATTTAGGCATGTTCACCATATCGTTCACCCTCTGTCCCACCGCAACGGTAACACAAGCACAGAGTAACAGCACTGCACGCATGTTTTTTTTATATTTTTTAAATCACTTTAAAAATAAAAACTCCTTGGCTATCGGTTTCGTTTTTTTTTCTTTATTTTTATTCTACCTTTACGGGAAGGCAAGGAGATCTTTTTTTTTCTTAATACGATTCGCGATCATGGATGTTTCCCGCGCGGAACGACGGCTGCGCGTGCGCTGTTCGCGCGTTCGATGCGTTGTGCCGCGCGCGCGTTTGACCTCCGCATTATAATGTGAAGCATGCTAAGTGTTTTGCCGGCTTTCTTTTCGTCCACAGCTTCTGAAACAGGAGAACTAAATTTTTATCTAACTTTGGCTTAACACCATTCCATCCAGGGGACACTAAAGGGCTGGTGATGATGATGAAGATGATTGGCTTAACACAAAATTTTATTCTTGAAGCTAATTATAATAAACACTTATAGTCACGCCTTTCTATCCCCGAAGGGGTAGGGAGAGCCAGCCACCTGTCTAACACCATTACTTGTTTAACTTCATAAGTTTGCCCTCTACCATTCGGGTGCCCCAAGATACGTGTTGCTTTGCTCTACATTGGACAAACTCTCTTTAACGACTTTGTTGTTGGTGGTTTACCCTCAACCATTCTTGCTTAAAGGTTCTTGTTGCTCTATATTAAGCAATCTCCCTTTATCGATTTTTACGAAACCCTTGGGGGAAGTCAGGAGTCGGGGCTACATTCTCTTCGTTATTTTGTAGCAAGCAGTACCATTGTTCTTCCATCAATACTACAATATAGATTCACTAGCTGACTCGGCAAACGTTATTGTTTTGTTCATATCACCTAGGGGTATAAAAAATAGCATACGGCCTTTTCTCAGACCTACAGAATATACAAAAAAAAAATCATAACAATTGGTCAAGCCGTTTCGGAGGAGTTTAATAACAAACACTGTAACACGAGATTTTTATATAGGTATTAGGTATATTTAAGAGTATATGAGCTTCATTAAAATCAACCTAAATTCCGAGGAAATGAGAAAGTTAAATGCATTAAATTTTTGGAAATAAATACCAAGTTAATTGGTTTTGATGCTGGGAAATAAAAATCACTAGGACAAGAGAAAGTGGGTGACATAAATTAGGACATGTGAAAATCGAATGGATAGTGTAATTCAAGCTAAACTACATCTCAGTATAGAATAAGGACGAATGTGTTCAGGCATGGTGTAATGTATTAAATTCCAATTTATTTGCCTTGTATTGTGGTAAAAAAAAGCCATGCCCGCCAGCTTGGTCGAATGGTCAGATCGCTGGCTATTGGCCAAGAGGTCCCGGGTTCAAATCCTGGTATGGGTAAATTTTGTGTTGAATAAAAAAAAAACATTTGTTACCGAGTCATGGATGTTGATATGTTTATGTAGTATATTATAAATGTTTCTATGATAAAGTATATTAAAATTTGTCCGTCATCTAGTATCCATAGTACAAGTACTTATGCTAGGGGCTAGATGATAGGTGTGAGTAGAAGAAATATTTATTCTTATTATTATAATATGTTCATAATTGTTAAGATACTGGGAGCGCATTCCCTAAAATTAAAATCCAAATTACTTATTGAAAATTATTCAAAAATGATGTCATATAAATGCGTTATGCATTTATATAACTTATTTAACATTAATAAATGTCATATTTATACCGCCATCATAGTTTATGTGCACACATCTCTATAAATTTGAAAGATTATGTGAAACGTTGTCTGTACAAATGATATTAAATTCCTATTACAAGCAAATGTATTTCGCCCACGCTTATACATTTACATTAGTTATTAATCTACTGAATTAAGTTTTGCCTATTGTCTATAAATAATGAAAATTATTATATTAAGCTAAAATTAAAAACACACTGATCAAAACTTTTTCATTATTTGACACGCTGATTAAATATATAAAAATAACGAGGAGTGTTTGGCGCTTTTCGTGGTGTCAGTCAGATTTATTTTCACTAATTCAAAAATTGTTACAGAGTGGATTTTGTGCAATGAAAGTGGTGTTATTTTGCACAAGCATCCGTGTTGATGTGCAACTAAGCAGAATCATCGAAAATAAGTCTCATGATGTGTTTGATGTTGTGGTGAAGAACACTATAAAAAGTGGTTTTATCCATTTCATCAAACACCATCATTAACTCTGTTACCATTTAATTCGCGCCAGGCACTACCTAGATGCGTTAAAATATGTGGCACCCATATTTTAACGTAAAATTCATTTCATTCATACTTTTCACCCACTCATTATTTCATAAGACTACAGATAAAATATACACTAAAGACTTGGTACAGCCAAGGGCTAGACCCTTTGCCTTCCCTAAAATATAGGGAGAATTAAAAAGAAGTATAAAAATAACGAAGACACGACAATCAAGTTTATAAATAGGACAATACGTTAGCATTGTATTATTTAAATTTTTTTTTTTCACTAAAACCGTTTATGTATATTAGGTAATGTGTGATGAGATATTATCTATTGCTGGAATATCTTAGAGTTGATTGTATAATGTGTTTTGTAATAAAAATAAATCAATATAACAATAACTAATATTAATAAATTTCAAATAAAAAGCATGTATGTGACGTTTTGTTAT
The DNA here is from genome assembly GCA_963931975.1 of Cataclysta lemnata. Lineage (NCBI taxonomy): Eukaryota > Metazoa > Arthropoda > Insecta > Lepidoptera > Crambidae > Cataclysta > Cataclysta lemnata. The sequence continues at coordinate 10,738,108 of OZ008356.1, read as the reverse complement.
TTTCTACATTGAATATAAAATTTTTATTTAATATGAAATTGCGCAGTAAGTTGAAGCCAAACGAATAGAATAATTTTCTGGTCGTTCAGCTGGTATTATAATTGCATATATTCGTCACCAACGTTTTTTTGTGATGGCTTCTTGATCTTATTAGATTTTATTTAAGGTTACCGCTGCGCGTCTTCCGTCTTTTCTCGTGACTTGTCGTCTCGCTATCTTTCTTTCAATCAATTTGTCTCTCCTGGGGCCTAAGCAAGTGATATCCATAAATCACGCCTATATCCCCGAAGGGGTAGGCAGAGGTGAACTAGCACCCACGTTTCGCCAACTATGACAAGTCCCATGTAATAGGTGGCGAGCCTATTGCCGTTTATCGGGCACAAAAGTATTGCTTATTTGCTAGGTGGTATAAGAGGAACGCTGCTGCCCATTCCTCATCACTGATTTATCCTTAGTCGCCTTGTACGACACTCACGGGAGAGATTTGGGGTGGTGACAATTGTATTCTACTCTGCCGTCACCACACGGCATTAGAATGTTAATAGTGGAAGAAGAAGACCCATGTTAGCCTAGCTAAGGCCGTGGAAAAAATCTCCTCGGGGAAAAAGAAATTATTTCATCTCGCTCTTACTCCCACTAAATCCCGAGACAAAACACTGTGAAGTGGTGGAGAGAGATTTTTCCACGTCCCACGCTAAGCCTAGACAGGAGAGATAAATACACGCCTGAAAAACATATAAACAAGCCTAACAAACACAAACATTATACGGTATTATTACAAAAAAAGTGCTAATTAAAGAAGTGTTTATGTGATGTTGTCCCTTTTTTGTCGTTAGTCTGTTACAGTGACAGCTAGGGGTGAATAGTCGTGATTTGATAGCGTGATGATACAGAAAAACTTATGTCACGCCCAGCTGCTAAAAAAACTTGAAACGCAAACACGTGAAATGATGTAAATCAGATTTTAAGTAGCTCCTTAACCTTGTGAATTCTCGTGCCAAGATGAATTTCCGCATTTTAGAAGCGCAAAAAATGAGCTAATTATATAAAAATAAGTTTAGAAATTGCCAAATGCGTTGCTTCTCCGCGACTTAATGAAGCCGTGAGTAGAATCTCACGTATTCGGTCGACTTCGAAGATAAACCAGGAAGTGCCATTGTGTTCGGTCAGCCGGTCGGAAAATCGGAATACTGAAAATGATTTCTTTGCGATTGTTCTAGAGAAACGAAACGCGATTAGAACTTCATAGGTCATGATGCATGCACTGCTTCGCAACTAAGGCCCGTGTTCACCAACACGTAAAACAAGCGTTTAAATGATAACCGTCAGTTCTTTCTTCTATGGAAGAACTGTCAAAAACTGATATCTTATGAGATAGCATGTCAAAATCTGATGTTTAAATAATAATCACCTGATTATGTGTTGGTGAACTCCAGCATAAGACTCGAATCGGCAACACACATCATTCCAAATGGAGTGACAGCGCTCCACGTGCGGATTCCCCACACACGATCGCGTTGGTTTCGTAGTTTGGAGCGATGCAGTGACGGATTTGGATTGAATGCAAATCTAAAGTTTTTCGTCACTCCATTCCTTCCACGTTGGATTCCGCATAGACGGAAAAATTTTGCTTTATTTTGAAGTGATGGCGTAGAGCGATGTAGAATTGTAGAATGAAGCGATCGTTTATGGCTCCCTATAAGCCCCTACGCAGACTAGGCTACGCAAATCTAATCGCCGACACTCGTCTATGTATGTGCATTTTTAAGACGTTGACTCGAGACGCACAACATGGATGCTGTTTTTTATCTTCTTCTTAGACGATGTAAAGAGGTCGATAGCTTTTGGCTTAAATTTTTTACTGGCTAAACTTCAAAATTCGTTTCTTGTGTTAAGCACGTGTACCTTATAAGGTATGGTTTTATTATCTCTCCTTATGCATGAACCGATTGGCATCATTAATTTTAACCCGCAAAAAAGTCCGCTACAATTCTGCGCTTAAACCAAACGTTTCAAGATTGAAAATCAGTTGTAGAATTTTGACTCCTTTATGAAACCTGACGTAGTGTTGGCAAACACTCAAATCACTACCAATTTAATATTTCTTGGGATTTCCAAGTCTTTGAATTATATTAAAATATTCTTTAAGAGGAAATGTTGTTAAACTTATCTATTTTTAAATAGCTAATACCTAATGAGTGTTGTCCATTGTTTAAACTTTTCTCAGTATTTGCTACGAAAACATTATCCCTGGCCAAAGTTATAACTACGGTTTTTGAAGGACTAGGATGAAAGACAAAGGGGCTTCTACAGCATCTACCTGGGTCTACATCAAGTTCACATACACATACCTACAAATAATGCAAAATTTTCTGAAACGATATTAAAGGTAATTGCAATAAACTATTCAAAAAAGAAATTATAGCTTGGAACATTAATCTCACAGGACTTAACACAGCTTTAACGTACTATACCCTTTATTTAGTAGAGAAAGCTTTTGCATTTTTTTTTACGAAATAAAGCATTCTAAATTGCTCTCAATGTACGCTACTCGCTTGTTAAATAAACAAAAGGCAATCGAATGTGTGTTACTATGTCTACAAGTTGACACTTTTCAATGAGTACTTGAAAAAACATAACTGTTGACACTCGTGTTAGACGAATTATTTGTTGCGTGAACCAATTTAAACAAGTATAACAGCCGGAGTGTAAAAAAACTCCGGTGATTATAGAGTGGTAGATAATGTCTCCAATAAAATTTTGATATTTTTTGTTAATCTATAATGCATTTAAAAATAAGAAAGATGAAAATAATAAATTTTAGTCAATCAAAACGATTAGCGACTGTACAAAACAGGTATTACATTACACATTTTGTTTTTGTATTTTATAGACACACACACACAAGACACATCAAGATTGTTTATATTTTGTCTGGACTGGAGTATGATGTAATTTAGTCAACATCACCAGACGGCCGCCGGTTTGGTCGAATGGTCATATCACTGGCTATTGGCCAAAAGGCCTGGATTCCAATCCTGGAAGGCAAAAACTTTGTAACGAACGAACACAGACATTTGATTAGCTTATGTACGCAAACATTGTAAAGCCTTTTAATTTGCATTTGCATTCCTTAGTTGCTTATAACAAGGTAATAACTTATGCTTATCTCAATAGAAAACTCTTGCGAGTAGTTCGCGATGCAATAAAAGCGATTTCTTTCCCATTGTATTCAAATGCCGATAATATAGTTAAGAGACATTTTTTCTTTAGACATTCCCGAAGTCTAACCTCGACTTTCTAAGTCGTAATATCGCAAAACCACGGCGTAACTCAAAAAATACTTGGTAACATTCTGTGTTCTAAGATTATAATGTATTAAGAACTTTTTTTTGAAAGAAAAGCGTCTTTGATTTGTGTCTGTTTTTATTAAAGCAGCCATAATATGTGAAAATATTCCAGGAATCTACAATCAACACCCACGTGTTGTACAAACCAATAAAAATGGTTTCATTTGGTTTTCAACCTTAATGCACTATACGGATATTGCGAAAGCGAATATCAGTTTGTGGCAAGCCGAACAGCTGTGATTGTCCAAGAGAAATGCGCAGTGAGTATGCTAAACGAACGTCCTTAATTCAAGAACCTACTTATACATTGATTGTCAGTTGTTTTTCGCGGCGTGGGATGGAGAGAGAGCTTCTGCTACACAGCTATCTGTACGTGTCACCTATGTACTTAAAGTGGCCAATCTATCTTTAGCCATTCAGAAAAAATTTAGACAGTTTGACTGGGACATGTTAATGCATCTGTCATATAGCCCTGACCTTGCACCTTCAGATTTCCACCTATTTCGGTCTCTTCAGAATAATTAAGGCAGTGTCGGGTAAACATCAAGGGAGACTGCCAAAACTGCTTATCAGTATTTTGATCAGGAAGACTTAATGTTTCTACAGCAACGGGATCATGTCTCTACCTACACAGAAATGGATGGCAGAAAGTCTCCGAAAAATTACTGTTCTTAAATGATGTTATGAAACATTGAGAAAAAATGTCTTGAGTTTTCATATAAAATGCGAAGAAACTTTTACCCCAACCTATTATTATTTTGACAAAGTATTAGTGGTCTTCAACTAAAGGTGCTGATCGCACTACTGGTCCACATAATAAAGCGATGCCCAAATGTCTCCTGAATGCTAGAAGCGTAAATCTAAATAAATAATTGCTTTAATAGCAACAGAAACAGTAATCAGTGAATCAAATCTATTTCGAAAAATGACTTCGCGTAATGTTCCAAAGTTGATTGGCTGTTGTTTCTTGACATAATATCTCATAGGTTTAGGATAATTAGATCCTAATCTTACTCATTAATTTCATCATTCGTTCATACGCACTTCGAGAATTTTATTCCATTGAAATAAGAGTCAGTTTCGTTTCAACCTTTCATTTCATGACCGGGATATAAAAACTATGGCTATTTAAGTTATTGTCTCGTGGGATATCTTAATATTAGCAACCGCTCTATTGAATACTGCAATTGTATTGAAATCTTCTATATTACCGAGTGGCGAAGTACATAAATTAGTACTTAATTCTGTTTTAGTATCCATCTTAAAATTATCATCTGGCTTATAGAATTCCATTAAAGTAGTACCTAAGGAGTACATTTTCTTGGTGCTTTTTACATAACTGTTAACATGTAATTTTCTCCAATCTTACGTAATGCGTCCATCCTTGCCACTATAACTAGTAGCTTCTAAAATAACACATTGTCAACGGATTGAAGCAATGCGTCGACGCATGGCTGCTTCATGACGATGTTGCGCGAAGCCATTATAGTTGAGTGCAAAATAAGTGCGTGTATGTTAATTCGTGTTTAGTATTAAGTTTCTTGCAACATTGTAACAATATTTTAGTGCTTTGTTGGCAAGAATTGTTAGTTTAGATTTACAGTTCTGCGACTAAGATTTTAATTTTAAATAATAATTTATTACTAAGATTTTAATTTGTCAATAAAATGGTGCCCAGAACAAAAGTAGCATAGGGAAGTTGACTTAATGAAAAGTTTAGTTTACTTAGCGATAAAAGTTATTTAGGTACTATAATTTTATTTTCTATATTATGGATTGTCAACGATTCGTCATTGCAAACCCTTTACCCACGAGGTGATAACAATCGTCTTCTGTTTCCTTCTCAAAATATCCTGATTGGGTAATAAATGTGTGCAGCAAGTGAAGATCCTATTTAAATCTGACCATCGTATTTTGATGAAAATAGCCGAACTATTTAAGTTACGCCGTACAAAAAGTATGGTGACAAAGAACTAATTAACCCAACAATCAACAAAGTCGTTGTAAAATAACTTAGCGAGTTCCATCATTCATTCTAATAATCATAAATCATACAACATTATATAACGTATTGTATTGATTTATAAAAATGACTGTGATTTCTTTACGAAGTCCCTCATTAAACCTTAATTTTATTTGTGCTTTTGTATATCAATCATTTCTTTATATTACGAAAAGATTGACATCAATATACATAATTACGGCAATAATTATGAAAAGGTATACACATGCCATCTTTATTAACGGAAATTAGATAGCCAGAATAATACTTTCTTTAGCTACGCATACAACGGCACCTATTGAATATTATGTGACTTATAAATGATAAGACTTTTTGGGAGTCAAAACATATCTTAAGATCAAGTAGTCTACATCATGTATTGTATATGTATGACACCCGTTGTACAGTCAGCAAAATTAACGAAATTAACCATTTTGTATAAATAATTATTGGCATTAAAATAATACCATTAATTATTTATACAAAATGGTGCCATCATTATTGCGACCATTAGTGCCAGTAGAGCTGTCGCACAGGGCGAGCATAATAATAAGTGATAGATGATAAGGGAAAGAAGGAAGTACATAATTATACCAAGCTCGCATGTGATAGAAGACAGTGTATAGGAAAACATTTGAGCGAATTCTCATTTTGACATGAGGTCAGGAATGTCTCTGATGACTCTATAGGCATAGGAGACTACAAGATCAATTTAAACAAGGAGCATCAACGTTGATTATTACAAACTATTTAGGTTAACATAAATTATTCTATTGCTATCGATAGCGATTACTAGGAAATCCTACTAACCTATTACACCCACGACGAGATCCCAAAATATATACGTTGGAAGAAATTTATATACATTTTTTATTTTCTTCTGGCTTCACTAACGTGCCTGCAGTTTAGCAAGGACATTTAGCATGCACACTACAATGAATTGTCTAATATAGCTACAATGAAAATCTCACTCCGTTAATTTGGACGATTCATACAAGTTTAGTGGAGTAAGTAAGTAAACTACATACCTTCACATCGTTCTATGAGTTGTGTCCATGTTGCATAGATTTTTTGATTGAATTGCCACAAATACAAGTAATCACAGTGATTGAATCAAGCGGCTCACTTCATTCAAGTCTATGAATAAACTGCATGTAGCTATGATCACGTGGATAATTACTGCGTGCGAACTTTTTGTTGGATTGTTTCATCGTGAGACAATAGAAAGAAATTATTAGCCCATATTTTTTTCGCATCTCTGAATGGCGAATGATCGACACAATGAAAAAATATTGCGACACATTATTATTTGCAATTTTCTCCATCTTTGCACCGTATAATCATTGGGTGGGTAGCGAACATTAATTTTACGATTATTTATGTATGTTGTGCAAGTCTTCTATGCTGATCTGGGAGCGAAAACATAACGTAGAATCTGCCAGGGTTGGTGTCAGTCAGGCGGCCGGCTGTAAAAACTTGAGCCAAACCTTGAGGAGTATAGATTGGAATGTTGTCATTCCAATCACTCTCTTCTTTCATCGGTCTCTCGAAATGGTCTGTTCCGTCTCTTTTCTATACATTCATTCTTACGGTGTGATGGATGACATGAATCACAAGGGGGTGAATGTTTTGATAACGTCTGACAGATAGACCAGAAAGACTGAGAAGAGGCCAGGGAGAAGAAGATGTATGTTGGACATGTGGTGTTAATCTTCTGAATTCGTGACACTTAGATGTAAACGCTTAAAATACAATTTGTATTAGTGTTAATAAATAATGCTCTAATGAGACTCGTTACTTTAAAATACAATTCAACATAATTTTATGTACACTTAAAAACTTTCACAAATTTACGTATTATATTTCTATATTTTTTTTAAAGTATTACGTTTAAATATCAACAATAGCCGATATAAATATATACAGACGCAGCAACGTGACAATGAACACGTAACTAGATACGTACCTAATTAATGCAGGAAATAAGGAGCAATGACAAATAATTATATTTACTGCGATGATTTTCTAGCTGATCTTTTAACAATGTACATTTGTTTGTTATTCAGTAATTGGAACGTAATAGCAGAGGCACCTGCATCGGGTATGCATAATAATCTTACATGTCACCGTTGGATCGAGGAAAATATGATTTTAGTATGCAGACAACGATCAAAGTGGGTAGGCATCGATAAATCGTTTTAGATTTATCGTGATTGGTGACGACAGCATAGAATATAATTATCACCCAACTACACGGCCTGCCGCTCCTAGCCCCGACTCCCTACGAGCCCTACGAGGTTCTCCGCGGGAGTATATCTCCCTCAGTAGGCCTGGCACGGGACGTGGACAAAATCTCTCTCCGCCACTGGACAGTGTTTTGTCTCAGGATTTAGTGTGAGTTAGAGCGAGAGAAAAACATTTTCTTTTCCCCGATGAGGTTTTCTCCACATCCCGTGGAGAAAACCTCATCGACCTTCATCTCAACCTCTACGGGTGCTGAGCCGAGGTCTGCGCCTTTTGAGGCACCCTCAGGCCTGCCGCTCGAAGCTCCGACTCGTAGCGCCATGTGAAACTCTCCGCGGCAGTATATCTTCCCCTGGGAGTTGGCTGCTGTGGAGAAATCCTTATAGGGAGTTCTCGATGGCAATGCTCAAAGACAAGGTCTTCGCCCCTTCCCCAAGAAATCCAGTAAATGCTGTAAAAGCCTCCCGGCCAACAGCTGAGGTCCTTAAAAAAGCAAAATGTATTTTTCTTCCTCCGTTGGCTGTCGAAAGAACGACTAAGGGTAGTAAATATAATCAGGAATAGGCAGCAGGGTTCTAGTAGGTACACCATTTAGGAATACTACACAATTGACTTATTGACAATAGACATAACTTGCGAAATGTGGGTGTTGATCCATATTTGTCACCCCTTCACGGCTATGCAGGTGTGATTTATAATTATGTGTATTAATAATGCCTTGAAAAATAATAGTATCGTCGATGGAATGTCAAGTGAATGCTAAAAGTTTATGTATATAATTTTTTACGTCATACACAACATGTTTTGAATAATTTAGTAAATTTTTGATTGATTGATGATTCCGACCGCGGGGAAGGCAAACAGTTCATATATCAAAACTTCTTTAAGCGTCATCTATTAATAATTATTATTTATCCAAATCAAATATTTACCGTCACTATTTTTTCTTATGGAGCCTTGTGGTGATTTCTTCAACGGGTGTCGTACAAGGTGACTAAGTGTACAGACTGCGATGAGTAACTTTGATTTAAGTGCCCGATAAATGAGAATAGGCCCGCTACTAATAACGCATCACACTTAATTGGCCAAAAGTGTATATTACCTCACCACTGCTCTCTCTCTCTCTCTAATCCTTCGGGCATATGGACTTGATTTATGTATGTATTGACATGCAATGCAATGACATCTATGTAGACATGCTTACCCCATTGTATTATGTGAATAATAATGTTAATACTTTTGTGCCCGATAAATGGCAATAGACTCGCCACCTAATACATGCGACCTGACATATTTGGCGAAACGTGAGTGCTAGTTCACCTCTCCCTACCCCTTCGGGGATATAGGTAATGTAAAGCGAGTAATAATAAGCTGTTAATAGATATTGAATACGTATTTTGTCACACATAGAAATTTTGCTAAAGCAAGAACGATCTAGTGCTTTCTCTTGGACGCTTTCTAGACCTAACATATTTGATACTTAGCCAAATACCATTGCATATAAATGGAGAAAGTTCCCGGTTGGTGCCAAAACGCAATCGAATAGCGGTAAAGGACCTTTCTCCGTCGTAACATCATTTGAACAATGAGGAGGAATGAGAAAATGAGGAGGCGTTAAATACCAATATAAAATTGGTCTTCCTTACTATACATATTTTATAGGAGCTAAAAAATAACGTAGAATGTTCACCACTCACCCCAACAACATACACATACATACATACATAAATCACGCCTATATCCCCGAAGGGGTAGGCAGAAGTATATTAAACACCCACTTTTCGCCGACACCCCATCAAGGTATCGTAATAATCGACAATTAGTCGGTGACGAATACATACAAAACAGACGGAAATGACTATGACGTCTCTCGTCATAGTCATCTGATGAACGGAGAGAGTGATTGGGAGTGCATCATTCCAATCCATACTACTTAAGCTCTTGGCTTAAGTTTTACAGTCTGCCACCTGTCTGATACCAACCCCCTTTTGGTATGCTGTCGTTGGTGGCTTACCCTTCACCATTCGGATGCCTCAAGGTGCTTATGGGTCAACAGCAGGCAATCTCCCTTATCAACTTTTACGACACCACTGAGGTGAATCGGGGCTGGCACATTTTATGTTATTTTTTTGCTCCCAGGCCAGCATGGAAGACACGCGAGATCTTTAATAATATAAATTAATTAAGTCTGCTCCGACGTGTAGACGTCTTGTCACCAAAAAAATATTCAACCTTAAATTTTCTTTGCGCTTGTATTTTATCGAACAAAAAAGTTTCTAACACCTCCCATTGCATGTATCTGTCATGTATCAATCAAGACGTGGATACATTTTGCCGACTTACATTGGTATAAAAAAATATGGATGATTTACTATGAGTATTTTTTTTTTAATTCTCCCTATATTTTAGGGAAGGCAAAGGTTCTAGCCCATACAGCCAAGTCATTAGTGTATATTTTATCTGCAGGCTTATGAAATAATGAGTGGGTGAAATGAATGAATGAAATGAATTTTACGTTAAAATATGGGTGTCGCACATTTTAACGCATCTAGGGAGTGCTTAGAGCGAATTTAATGGTAAAAGAGTTCATGATGGTGCTTGATGAAATGGATAAAACCACTTTTTATAGTGATCTTCACCACAACATCAAACACATCATGAGACTTATTTTCGATGATTCTGCATAATTGGACATCAACACGGATGCTTGTGCATCAAAATAACACCACTTTCACTGCACAAAATCCACTGAAGCAATTTTTTAATTATCGAAAATAAATCCGACTGACACCACGAAACGCGCCAAACACTCGAGTATTTTTTACTTACATCTTTTCATGGCATCCTGTGATCCGTGGGAACAATTATAACCGCCTCCGTGGTCTAGTGGATCGCCCACCGGAAGTAAGATCCAGAGGTCCCGGATTCGATACCCAGGGGGGTACAAATTTGTCCTCGGTATAGTTGGTGGTAGGACTTCTTTTAAGTCCGCCGTTTTGATCTTAGTTTGTACAACTTCAATTATCCGAAACACTTATGTAAGTAGAACCGTATATTATAAGTAGAACCGTACGTATCATAGGTACCTACTTACATTTAATTTAATACCTTGTAAAATTACTTTGGCTTTACTAAACAAGAAATGGTACGACCTTCTAATTCTAACCAATCGTAAGGATACAATTTACAGCAAATTAAATAAATAAAATATTACGTATCTAGTCTACTATTAAAGAAAACAGAGTGTAGGTTGACAGGACAAGTTCATTAACCCCATTTCTGGTCGTGCCAGTCTAAGACCTCATATACCTAACTAGTTTTCGCCCTTGGCACAGCAGGGCTGGCCTACAACATTCCTTAGAGGCTAGAATAGACTAGCGTCTAGGGATTTGTTATAAGAACCAGTATTTTGCTTGTATATTGATCGTCTAACCATTTTTGTATACATACATAGACCAATATACCTCACACGTGCGAAGGCTTAGCCGACGTTGAAAATAAGTTTTTCGTACCACTTGCTCAAAAAAGTGACATTCTATGCCATAAAAAGCGAACATAACAATAGTCATTTTTAATCTGTTAAAAACAGGGAAAGAAAATTGAGAATTGAATTGAAACAATTTCATTCATCCTCTAGAGGGAGAATGTGATTTAAATTTGGAATACTTATCGAAATTTATACTGAACTACATATGTGTTTACACCATTGAGTTTGTATATAAAGCATAATACATCTTTTTGAAAAAGAAATACGCATTTATTGTGCAGTTATGAATAATCAATAAAATTACGAAAACCGTCGAGGCCGTATGAGCTTGATGCCTTTATAAATGTACCAAACAAAAATTTAACTCTCTCTATCAATAATTGGACCAATGTATCCAATGTTAACTTTTACTTTTAATTGTCATTATTTTTAATAAATGCTTATCTCATATTATTAATGTGTTAATTTTTTCGCAAATGGTACGAAAAGTAGAGTATTTTCCTCGGTGATAAAGCTGACTTAGTCTTGGGTGAACTTAAATCCCTCGCTACACTCCGGACTCGTCTTAAATCGATCGCTTCGCTTGTGATTTAAGTTTTTAACACCCTCGCTACGCTCGGGAGTAAACCTCGAGTCCTTCGTTACGCTCGCGATTTAAATCGTCACCCACGCCAGAAGACACTGCTTTATCCCCTTGGATAATAATCTACTATTTCATCCCCCCATCTCGGAAAGAACGTTTTTGCTCTTCGATATCTGAGTGCAAAAGCCGTTTTTATCCTCTAGAGGATAAAGTAAATTTGAATTTAGAACATCGTGTGCAATAAGTTTGTGTATTCAAAACATCAATATACCTATTTATTTCTACCTCCATGGTGCCAAAATTATTATGCAATCTATTTTAATTTGTTAAAAACTTAGACTCGGAACCTTCTTGGTGTACTTTTTTGTAATTTGCTTTGCGGGCGCCATTTTCTTTTCACGTCATTCAATTTTTTTACAACCTTAGAGTTTCGAGGCGGTGAATCAGCTTGGCGTCAATCTTGCTTTAAACATTTTCATTGTCTAGAAAGCTTACTTGATGCTTGAGTCAAGCATTGAAAAGCTTTTTAGGTCTGTTTGATTTGTTTGACCTAGCAACGGAACAAAACTCAGAAAATCAACGTGTTTGACTCAAGCTGATTGACAGTCTCGGAATCTCAATTTTTATTAGGTACCTACTCACAGGTTTTAGGCAAGTAGAAAATAATATTGTGGTGAGAGTGTCTGGATGAATGCTGCGGGTGTGTCTGGGTGGATGTCGTGGGTGTGTCTGGGGAATGGGTGTTTTGTGGGTGTGTCTGGGTTAATGGCTGTTTTGTGGGAGTGTCTGAGTAGATGGGTGTGTGTTGTGGGTGTGTATGGGCGAATGGGTGTTTTGTGGGTGTGTCTGGGTGAATGGGTGTTTTGTGGGTGTGTCAGAGTGGATTGGTGTTTTGTGGGTGTTTCTGAGTGGATGGGTGTGTTGTGGGTGTTTATGGGTGAATGGGTGTTTTGTGGGTGTGTCTGGGGGAATGGGTGTTTTGTGGGTGTGTCTGGGGGAATGGGTGCTTTGTGGGTGTATCTGAGTGGATATTGTGGGTGTGTTTGGGTGTGTGGGTGTTGTGGTTCTGCCTGGGTGTGTTTGGGTGGATGGGCGTGTGTTGTGGGTGTTTCTGGGTGGGAGTTGAGGGTGTGTTTGGGTTGATGGGTGGGTGTTGTGGAAGTTTTTGGGAGAAAACAGAAACGAATATATTTTTTTGTTTTAATAATGCCTGCCTACATTTTTTATATTAGAATACCTACTTGTCTCGAGCGATAACGTTTTCATCACCAGCCCTTTATTATACTGCTGGGGCACAAGCCTTCCCTATGGATGGAAAAATATAGGGAGAATCGGCCACCACGCTCGCTGGTCCAGTGCGGATTGCTGAGTGTGCTAAGTGACCAACGGCTTAACGTGTCTTTCGAAGTGCAGAGGAACTCGAGATAATAAATTAATTTTTGGTCACCGAACGAACATTGCTTAGTTTACGCAATCGCAGGGCACTATGCGGCATCGATCTCCTCCATTTCGAAATGGGAGTAGAGAAACAAACATTACTTTATTACAGTAACACTTAAAGTGACCTAACCTAAGCCTTGCCTGCTCCACAAATGGCTAGCAAACAGTCACCCGATTCTTTGTATGCAAAACACTCTATAACGGTACTCGAAACGCCTTCTCGAGGGATATAGTCAATGTTTTTCTAGATACTTTGCTAGTTGGAGCATTTAAGGAGAAAACTTCGTAAAATGATAAGTACGTACTTTTCTTTGTAATGATTTTTGTAACATAAACATAAATATCAAATAATAAACACCAGTCTACCCCTTCAGATAAATTGTATTTGAAGCTTATATATATCATAGAAAGGGTGTGATCTTTCATCACAATAACGCTAACATGATTGTTTAGCCACCATTATCAGAGTTTCACTGGGAGGTGTTAATGTATCCGCCATATAGCCAAATTTCTACCTGTTCTTCAGAATTCTTTAGTTAGGCTGTGGCAGGTTAACATCAATAGAGGTTAAAACTGCTTGGTCGAAATTATATTTTTTATTTCACCTTCTATTCAACAGTTTACAAAATGAATGTTGAAACTTCTAATAACATAATTATCGTAACTATGATAAATTAATTAACTTAAGTCAGAAAAATTCCACCTGGCCAAACAGATCGTCCTGGTTGACCAAGTGGTATATGCCAGGATTGCGGAAGAACGCAGGTTCGATTCCCGCATCAGGCCATTAATTTTTCTGACTTTATAATTTTTTTCTAACAATTTTATATAGGTAATAACATCATAAATAACCTTAAAGCGACTCTTCAAGAAATTCTCATAGATTCTACACCAAGTTTGACAGCAAGTTCGGCATACAAGTCAATAAGGTTTTGAGCGTAAGTCACCACGCCCTTGCTCAGAGTTTTTGCGGCATTCTGACGCTCCTTGTCACCAGGAGCGAGAACTGGCAGTGACGGATCCACCTGTGGAATACATACAGATACATACATAAATCACGCCTATATATCACCGAAGGGGTAGGCAGAGGTGAACTAGCACCCATGTTTCGCCAATTATATTCGATCTAATGTAGGTGGCGAGCCTATTGCCATTTATCAGGCACAATAGTCGCAGTACATTGCTAGGTGGTACAAAAGTAAAGCTGCTAATTTATTTTCTTGCTTCATACATATTGTTCGGCCAATAAAGCAAAATGTATGGAAAAATCTAAAATCATTTTATTTTCAATTTTTGATATCACTAAAGTTTTATACGACTATGTTAGCAATTTTATGGGTAGTCCAGGGTGGACGTTATTTCTGTTACATGTTGTTTAATTACAGCTTTTTCGTAAAACACCTTTTTAACTAAAACACTGTTTTATCTTAATCACTGATCTGATCTGTCTCTTTTGGTCAAGCTGTGTTTATGTTGTGATGATTTAGTTAAACAGTGTTTAGGAACTGATTTGCTATTATGAATGAGGGGGTTAATAGATACTATTTTATAAGCAAAGATACTCACTGGCTCCAAACTCCTCAAATGCTGCAATAATCCCGACGTCCTATCCTCGAAGCCTGGTGCGAAGCGTCCAGGGTCTATGGCAATGAAGCACTGCCCCAGGTTCGGCGATCCACCAGTCCCGTCCGTGCTCCATGGGCGTATGTCATACGTAGCATTGGAGCCTTACAAATTGGAATTGTAGGTAATTATGTATTCATTGCACTTACATTAAATTTTTTAAAGGTATATTTTTATAACATGGATGGAAAATAGAGATTAAAAGACTCGACACGTGTTTTTTTATTTTCTTAAATTTCGGTTCTAAGGGCCTGTTTCACAATCGACAAGTAAGTACGAAGTAGCCTGACTTTGCAGTTCAATTGACATATATTTCATATTATAACTGTCAAATGAAGTGCTAAGTAAGCTACTCAGAACTTACTTGTCGATTGTGAAACAGGCCCTAAATATTTTAATTTTAAATTTCAAAACTTACTTATTCTAAAACGATGTAAGTGCAACTGTAGTATTTTTGTGGGTTAAAGTTCATAGCATCGCACCTTAAAAACTACTATGAAGCCAATAGGCACACCATAGGTTCTTTATAAATCTTACCAGAGAGTCCACTGCACAATACTTCGATAAGAGCTGACAACGCATAGCCCTTGTAACCACTAGTTTCCTCCAGACCTCCCAGTGGCATTAGTTTGCCAGTTTTCAAAGCCTAAAAATTTTTTTTGAGTATAAAAGAACGCCAATGAAGTATGTATCGACAAAAAAGCTGTGTACTTTCGTTTCAATGTTAATAAGTGTGCATACATTTTTTATACGACGCTCCTGTTAGCTTCCTAAATCAAATTTTATGAAGATTCGCATTTATTACAAAACTTTTCTCAGTTAAGCTGATTAGAAAATGTGTATGTATTTTTATTAGGCAACTGCTGCATTCTGTAAAAAGACGTCCCAAAAGATAATAAAACTGGTTTTATAATTGGAAAATTTCCAAATAAAAGTAGACAGTAACAATTAACACTCCTATTTTTTGATTGCAGATGCATTTTATAATTAGACACGGATAGGGCACTTTATTTGCGACAATGAGTAGACATCGTTAACATTAAACACGAATTAAAGAAAAAATCGCTTACAATACTGTCTCTTTTTGTGTAACTTTAATTTAAATTTTTAAACAATCACTTGCTGACATGAAAAAGAAGGAGTTAAGTTTTATTCGACTATTGACAATGTTGCCCTGAGTACTAAAACCATTTCATCGTCATCACCAGCCCTATAATGTCCCCACTGCTGGGGCACGGGCCTTCCCTCTAGTGGAGAATATAGGGAGATTGGGCCATAACCATAACCCACCAAGCTGGTCCAGTCCGGGTTGGTGGGTATTAACGACTGCACATTCAGCCGGGACCAACGGCTTAGCGTGCCTTCCGAAGCACGGATGAAGTCGAGATAATAAGTTTTTGGTTACCCATCCAATGACCGGTCGTAACGAACATTGCTTAGTATTTATTAAAACTGTTTATTTGTGTGTAATTACCAATTTGGCGTCAGAAGTGGGCAATCCGTCTGGACCCAGCGCCCATCCCACAGGAATGGGTTCCTCTTTGTGAACCTGCACTTCCACCTGAATTCAACAATATGATAAACATAATGAAATATACAATCTACAGACATAATACAATGTATGTATATGGGGATATATAGGCGTGATTTATGTATGTCATACATAAATGACGCTTACATCCCCGAAGGGTTAGGCAGAGGTTAATTAAAAGAATTGTGAAGCTGTAAATGTCACAATTTACAGCATATAAATATTTTTCACCCCGTAAACACAGTCCAATTATTTTCTGGATATTATGATGTCAATATAATATAAAAACGGAAGGACCTATTCCTTCCGTTTTTATTTTTACGAAATAAAAGCAATATAGCTTACGATAAAAGTTGTTAGAATCGAAATATAGGTATTTATTTTTGACATAAAAACTTCCTATATTTATATATTTTTTAATTTAACCAAGCCATTCGGCTTGGTTAGGTTAAATTAAGAAAACAGACTAGAATATGAAAAGACCAAATTTTTTCATTTTGTAAAGTTTTAGGGGAATGGAAACATAGTAATAGTAGTTCAATGAATGGAAACGTTATCGCTCAAGACAAGTATTCAAAAGCAATGTACGTAAATGTAGGTATTACTCGCGCCGTGTATCGGCACTCACAACACCCACTTTTCGACGATTAAGTTAATTAAGTTCCATGTGGCGAGTATATTGGCAGTAGGTATATTGTTAGGTGGTCTAGGAGTGCGGCTGCCCATTTTTTATCGTTGTCTTTACCCTGAGAGGTTAAATAGGGGTGGTGACAATTGTATTTAGCTCTGCCGTCACACCACGCCGCTTCTGAATGCCCCTGTCTTGATAAATTACCTTTCCCAATGCCACAGCGGAGCCATGTCGACTCCCAAGCAGTCGTCACCTGCGGCTGGAGCAAACATGGCTACAGGATTTGTTCCCAACGCTGCCTGTTTAGAAAATATGTAATAAGATATTACAAATAAGATTGAGGTTAGAAAAAGTTCGAAAAATTATAGTCTTGATGCGGAAATCGACCCCGCGTCCTCTGCGATCCGGGCAGATGCCAGTATCACCAAGCCAACCAAGACGTTAGTAATATTGATAGAATTAGTGAAATTCTTTAGAAATTCAGATATTAAGCAATATTTATTGTGACACACAAGAAGACATGACATAAAGTAAATCAAAAATATAAAATTGACACAGAATGGTGTCATACCTTTAAAATACTAAATCTACAGAAACAAATAGAAAAAGAGTTTGCCTAGGAGCCTATACAATCTCTAACACTGCCCCTTTGTGTAGGCACTGGTAACACATATCTAATTAATAATGATCCAAAAAAAAAAACAACAAACTAACCCTACTACCTACAATTAACATCAAAAAATATTTAAATTTTTAACAAAGTATTGATGCTTTTCTTTAGTAAGCGCTTTAGTTAGCACATCTGCTGCTAACTCAGCTGAGGATCGGTATAAAATTTTAATAATACCCGCATTGACGGCCTCACAAATAAAATGATAAAGCACATCAATGTGTTTGGTCCGTTTAAAAGACTCATTAATGATAAGTTTGTGTGTGCTTTGATTGTCGTTATAGACAGTTACTGGCTCTTGTGGGTTTATGCAAAACTTTAACTCGCTAAAGAAATTTTTAATAAATTTTGCTTCTCTCACCGCAGAACCTAAACTATAAAATTCTGCTTCAGTTGAAGACAAAGCCACAACATTTTGCTTTTTGGCTCCCCAGTTTAGTAGAGAATCCCCTAACAAAGTCAGTACGCCAGAATATGAACGTCTATCTGTTACATCTCCGGCCCAATCAGCGTCACACAAAATGTCTATCTTATTAGATCCTTTACGTTTAAAGTTTAGTCCAAATTCTTGCGTACCTTGTAAATATCGTAATACGCGTTTTGCAGCCACCCAGTGTTTTTCATTATAGCAAGTGTTGTACTGGCTTAATTTGCTGCATGCGAAAGCAATGTCCGGACGCGTACTAACGGCAAGGTACATAAGGCTACCTATCAACTCCTGATAAGGGAATTTAGTGTCACATTCTGAAGCTTTTTCTAAATTGAAGTTCACCTCCATTGGAGTAGAAATAGGCTTACAATCATTCATTCCAAATTTTTGTAATAAATTTTGTACATAAACAGTTTGTGACAACTTTAACATGCCATTAGGTCTATCCCTATCTATTTTAATGCCTAAGGCTTGCTTGACAGGACCTAGTAATTTTATTTTAAAATGTTTGTTTAGTGAATCATAAAGTTCTTTCTTGCCTTTTGTACTATTACTAAAAACGAAAAAATCATCTACGTAAAGCGCAATGATAACTTTATCTTTACCAAAATCTTTCTGATAAACACATCTTTCACATTTTAATTGTGTAAACCCAATAAAAATAAGAACATCATGAACTTTTTCGTTCCAGGCGCGACTTGCCTGTTTGAGTCCATAAAGACTTTTCTTCAATAAGCAAACTTTGTCCTGCCCCTCAGTCTTAAAACCCTCTGGTTGCTCCATAAAAATGGTTTCGCGAAGGTCTCCATTTAGGAAAGCAGTATTAACGTCGATGTGTTCGATATCCATGTCGAACTCAACACCAATAGCAAATAAGGTTCTCAAAGTGCTATGTCTCACTACAGGAGCAAATGTTTCTTCAAAGTCAACACCATAACGTTGCGTGAAACCCTTGGCAACTAATCGTGCTTTATATTTGGAAAGGTTTCCATCAGCATCAGTTTTTTCTTTGAATACCCATTTGCATTTGATCCCATTTGTATTCTTTGGTCTATCGACCAATGTCCAAACATTGTGAGACATAAGAGAATTATATTCATCTTTCATGGCGTCAAGCCATTCTGTAGCATTATCAGAATTTACTGCTTGACGATAAGTTTTAGGTTCATTACGACACATAAGTGCTTGATGTGTGAAATAATTAATCTCATAATCATCGAACCAAGCTGGAACCCGACGCTCACGAGTAGGTCTACTATTGACAAATGAATCTTCTTCGATAGCAGTATCGTTATCAAAGTCATGATTATCTGAATTGTGATTGTTGGTTGAAGAAACTATCTCATCAACAATAACAGGTTCATGAGTATCAACAACTACATCATTGCGTTACACAGGTGTATCACAGCTATTATTAACAGATCGATCAGAGACATTTTGCACAATTATATTTGGTGCATCAAAACTAAATTTATTTTCAGCTACTATAGTGGAATCTTTATACATACTATTTTCAAGAAAAACAACAGATCTAGCTTTTATAATTTTCCCAGTATCTGGGTCAGCCAGACGATATCCATCGGAATGACCACAGTATCCTACCATAATGTAACATTTGGCTTTGGCATCTAATTTCGAACGCGCTTGCTCGGGAGTCAAAGCATATGCCCTACAACCAAAAACACGAAGATGACTTAAGTCTACTTTCGACTCAGTCCAAAGTTCATGTGGTGTAGTCCCACGAACAGCAACAGTAGGAGAACGGTTTTTTAAATATACAGCAGTACTAACTGCTTCCGCCCAAAAATTCTTACCGATGCCAGACTCATGAATCATGGTCCTCGCTTTCTCCATTAGAGTCCTATTAAGCCTTTCACTGACACCATTTTGTTGAGGTGAATAGGGAATAGTGGTTTCATGGACGATTCCGAATTTAATTAAATAGCTAGAAAATAATTTGTTGCAATATTCAGTTCCGTTATCGGACCTGAATCTTTTTATTTTAAGATTCGTTTGATTTTCAACCAATTGTTTAAATTGAATAAAGGTATCTAAAACAGTTTTGGCATCCTTACGTTTCAAAAAATATACAAAAGATTCGCGTGTATAATCATCAGTAAACGTAATAAAATAACGAAATCCAGAAAAACTTGGTACGGGCAAAGGTCCACATAAATCCGAATGTATCAAATCAAGTTTACAAGTGGCACGGTTAACGGAAACTTTAGGAAAAGGCATCATTTTATGTTTCCCTTCAATACATGGAATGCATGACAATTCATTTTTCTTAAAGTTTATACCGGTAGCTAAGTCATCTTTAAGTAAAGTCATATCCCTAACATTAAGGTGACCAAGACGACGGTGCCATAGTTGAAAATCGTTGTTAGCTATAAAGGCTATATTTTCATTTTTATTCGGATATTGAACCGCACTAGTAGAAGATAACTTATAAACGCCGTTAATATTTTTTGCTACAAAGCCACAAGAACCAGTAACTTTACAGTTCTTATATGCACGACAGTTATTCTCATCAAAAACTACTGTGTATCCCTTTTTAGTAATTTGATGAACAGACAGTAAATTAGTAACTAATTCTGGTATAAACATAACATCGGTGATACTCTTAATGGTGCTGTCTTTAATATTGACACTAATATCACCTATACCTTGACTACGTATTTTACTTTTATTGGCAACTGTTATATCTACAGACTTATTGTCAGTAAAATTAGTAAACCAACTTTTACGATTTGACATATGATTAGAACATCCTGAATCAATTACCCAAGTACAATCATTATCAAAGTTATTAAATAAAGCAGTATGAAGAACACTATCATTTTCTAAAACAACACTACACTCATTCTTCTTAATCTTCTTTTTCTCATTTCTGAGTTTAGGGCATTTCGGTCTAATATGTCCCTGTTCATTACAATTGTGACAAACTGGTACGAATTTCCCTTTAGAAGTAGAAGTAGACGCTAAGGCCTTTTCAGAATCAACAGTTGTTGAAGAAAGTGTAGATCTTTTAAGTTCTCCTCTTAACAACTTTTCTTTAACGAAGTCAACAGTAAGTATAGTTTGAGTACCCTGAATTGCCATAATCAATGGATCATAGTCTTCAGATAGACCTAACAACATCCATTCTGCAGTCTCTTCATCATCAATAGCACAACCTAAATCGGCTAAGTCTTGTGTTATGGAGAGGATGGTGCCAATATAACTATCCATAGAATCATAATTGACCAACTTCGTTTCAGTAAGTTTACGTTTTAATTGTAAACGACGACTTATTCCTGAATGCCCATAGGCCTTATTCAAATTATTCCACGCTTCGGCTGCAGATTTGCAATTTTTGACGTGTGGGTAACAAATCGGCTTCACCGCTAAACATATTTTTGCGTAGGCGCTTTGGTCAAGTAATGAATCAAAAGCTATAGATGGATCACTTACAACATTCCATAATCTTTGCTCTATAAGCAAAAGTTTCATTTGGAATTTCCAATTTCCATAGTTATCTTTTCCGTTCAATTTATCTACATGTGGTCCAAAACTACTCATATAAATTGGATTGAACACACCTGAGCTCGAAGTCGACGGAGTAGTCGGCGGCAGTTGCACATCACTATTATGCATTGTAGATAAAAATAAATCGGAACTAATTAAAACTGGTCACAGATTTTACTCGTAATAACTTGAAATTCTAATTAAAATGGCCCATAACCTGATAGAATTAGTGAAATTCTTTAGAAATTCAGATATTAAGCAATATTTATTGTGACACACAAGAAGACATGACATAAAGTAAATCAAAAATATAAAATTGACACAGAATGGTGTCATACCTTTAAAATACTAAATCTACAGAAACAAATAGAAAAAGAGTTTGCCTAGGAGCCTATACAATCTCTAACAAATATAACTTGCCGAAATTTCTCTAACCTTTACACTTCCTTTACACTTTATACAGATATCAGCTATTATAAAGTGTAGTGTACACATTTAGAGGAGGACATTATAGGAGGAGCTCGCTCGGCCAGCGATAACGTAAACTGAGCAATGTTCGACCAAATCGAGCTCTTCCGTGTTTCGGAAGGCACGGCCGGACCGGAACTGCTGTGGTTAATACCCACCAATCCGCATTGGGCCAACATGGTGGGTTATGCCAATTCCAATAGATACAATAATACTATCATAAAAGACCTATAGGTACTATATTTAAACTTACGGCGAGTCCCAATATTCTATCTTCAGATAGACGTACACAGCTTAGTTGCCTAGCAACTTCTGTTCAGGATCGTAATATTATAACAAAAAAAATGTGCCACGCAACTTAACTTTAGTCAGCTTACTGCCGCACTCAGAGACGTCAATTAACTTTAATGAGTATTTAATGTCAAAAATTTTCATTTAATCTAGACCATAGACCCGGCAAGAATAGCGACTAGTTTTGAATTGTCATTTTTGTCGTTAAGTACTCATTAACGTTATTTGGCGTCTCTGAGTGCGGCAGTTACTATTATAATATTAACTGTAGATATAGAATATTAGGAACCGCCGTTATGCATTTGCCAAATACAGAATTTACCTGTTTTGCCCTCGTTGGTACTAAAAGTGGCGACGAGTTGGTGAAGGCCAGCCCTATGAGGCCCTGTCGCTGTGCCTTTTGGGTCCACCAGCCGGCCATCCCAAAATGGTTGCATCCTGAAATTGGGTAAAGTAAGAAACCAATCAATTGGGCTCGTAATATTACAAATATATCCCTTAAGTCTCAAGTCTCGGGCGCTCCCACTGACTTCTCTCTTACTGCCACACTCAGAGACGTCAAATAACGTTAATGAGTACTCAACGTCAAAAAATGACAATTCAAAACTAGCCGCTATTCTTGCCGGGTCTATGGTCTAGATTTGAATAAAAATTTTTGACATTAAATACTCATTAAAGTTAATTGACGTCTCTGAGTGAGGCAGTTAGTCACACACTATGGACCCGGCACGGTGAATCCAAATCTCCCAAGCAAAACCTGTCTTTAAAACCTTGAGTGGATATGAATTGGAATGTTGTCATCCCAATCACTCTCTGCGTGCGTCGGTCTCTCGGCATGGTCCGTTTCGTCTCTTTTCTATACATTCATCACTAGGACCTTTCCCGTGTGATGGATGATATGAATCAAAAGAGACTGGATAACGTGTGACCGATATGAATGAAAGAGGAAATGTACCGCCCGACCCCAGATAAACTGGGAAAAGGGCAGTGAGAGAAGAAAAGGATGCTTACTGTTAGCAGAGACGAGTCCAATGCCGGCTTCTTTCGCTTTGGCCATGGCCAGGTCCATGCAAAAGGTGGCCACTGTAGCCCCTAGAGCGTCTCCACCGTCCACCCAAGCCGTGCCAGCTGCCTCGCTTATAATTTTGGGCTTAGCTTTGGGGTTTGTCGCGCCGATCCTTATGTCATTTATGTAGAATGCTGGAAAGAAGACATTGTGGTATTTGGTTATCTGACGTTGAAGAAGAAGAAGAGGGTTATCTGGTGTTGCCGTAGACTGTCAAATTATATGGTTTTACATTTCAAACAGTAGGAAATGAGCTTAATTTGGGAGGAAAATCAATACCCATAATAAAATGTTTGGGTTCAATGATCATAAGATTGCCCTGATAGTTCAAACATCATGAGATTGCAATCCACTGATTTTCGTCCTAGTTTGACATAGAAAATATGTACCTAGGTAAAAAAAAGCTTGTCTTGGGCCAACAACTAACTAATTATTTCCCCATTTTATTTACAATTTTAACATATTTATCTAAAGTTTTAACATTGTGTAACTCTTTTCAGTTGTAATAGATTAAAAGCTATATAGTATATAAGTAGTATAAGCTAAACAGACGTAGAGATAATTTACAAACACGAAAAATCTCTTTTAAATATAATTTTTTATTTTACTTAACGTTACGTTCCTAGTTCTCAATTTGGTCAAATATTCTTTGTACTTACCTAATCTATTGAGTCCATGACTAAAGTGCCCGGTCGTGTCAGCGTGGAGCAGTAAGGAGGCTTGGGCTTCCGCCTCCGCGTCAGGAGTGCCCACGGCCTTTAGACACTCCTCCATAAACCGGCGGACTTCCTCCACAGATATCTCAGGCATCTTCTAGCGGAATAGCGTTGAAAGAACGCTGCCTGTTTTATTATATGAGACATCAATAGGCTTGCGGTTTGTACAGGGTGAGTAATTTTAATACACAGACCTCCAAACACACAAACGATACTTAAAATTTTGAGCACTGCTCAAAAAGTTAAGTTATTAAGACAATACCTGTCAAAATTTGTATGGAAAAACTTAAATTTTGACAATACTTAAATGTTAAGCAGGACTCAAACTTTGCCAATAGCCACTATTACGAATACTCGTAATAGTGGCTATTGGCCAAGACAAGAGGTCCCGGGTTAGGATCGTGGTAGGGGTATAAGTTTTTGTTATGAAAACAGACATTTGTTTTCGAGTCATGGTTGTTTAAATATGTTTATTGTATTTTTTTATTATTTAAATTACGTAATATAATCGCCCAAGCTTCTTACAATGTGTTATTTATATACCTTAGAATTAAAGTTTTGAATTAGGTGATTTTCCCATTTTTTACGTGATTTTCCCCGGCCAGCCTGTAAAATACAGTAAAAGTCTACTATGATAAGTATTATCATAGTAGACTTTTACTACCAAATGTGTCGATTTTGAATGCCGGTTTTAAAGTTGTAATAATTCTAATTACATTTAGGTATTGTGCCCGATAAATGGCAATAGGCTCGCCACCTATTACATGGGACCTAGCATAATTGGCGAAGCGTGGGTGCTAGTTCACCTCTGCCTACCCCTTCGGGGATATAGGCGTGAATTATGTATGTATGTATGTACATTTAGGTAATCCAGCAACTTGCAGAATCAGAATAAATATTAATTGAAGCAAGCTACAAGAACGCCCTTTATAATTCAAAGGTAGATCAAATTGCAGCAATTTCTAACGATTTCTCCGTGAAACTTATACGGATGACCAACCGACCAAAGTTATCAATCTTATAATTTTAACATAAATTCGATGTTAGCATTAATTATTTATTTTTCATTTCATTGCTATTTAAGTAGGTACTATAATCTTTTAGAATTATTAGATAGTGCTAATAAAAACTAAATCTTAGTATAGGTATAGGTAGATTTTTTTTTACCTAAATTTTTCGAGACTACTTCATTTCATGACTTAAGACTTAAGACCTTTGTTGTGAATTAAAAATGTATTCACATTTGGCATTCCGTATCTTCGATATTGGAAATATTAAGTCAATTTATTATAATATATTCCGTTTAATTATAGAATTTGATATAGATATCTAAGCTATATTAACTACCCATGATGTATATTTCAATAGTTCAACTCTATTTACCATATATTGTAGTTAGTATCTTACCTTAAAATTCAACACATTTGATACCCTAGATGCACACTGACCTTCAGCTTATATTAACAATGTTTTTTTTTAATAATGTTTCTCGATGGACGACAAAACTTTTGCATTCAACACCAGCTCACCGTAGAGTATAATAATAATCTTTATAAATATAAAGCCAAATTACACATTCACGTTTATCAGCAAACAATACAGTGTGGGACAAAACGAATAGGTACCTACATAATAAAAGTGAGCTATGCAAACTTTAAGTCCGGATTAAAAATGATAAAGCATTTATTTGGTTCTTTTTTATTTTAAGGTATTTCCATTTTCAGGAGCTGGCTCTATTGCGTAAAGCAATGTTCGCAAGGATCAGTTTTATTGGAGGGGAGACCCAAAATAATGATCTCGAGTTCTCCCATGCTCCAGAAGGCATGTTATGCCATCGCTTATACGCACTAACACACACTTCGTGATGTGTTGAGACCCATCCATAGGGGCGTTGAAGGGATTTCATTTTTATTGATTGTAATAGTGAACTTAAAAGTGTATTTTATATACAAAGATATCGTTACAAAAGACATTAAAATACCCATCGGCACTGTGATGCAAAACTCTACTCGTACACATATTTTAAGAGATTTCAAGTTTTGTAAGAACGATAGGATTGATAATGTGAACAGAAATATCTACATCGTTAAGAATGTATAGAGTCTGCCTTTACTTTTTAGTGATACAAATCCATCTTTATTTCCCTTTGTTATAAACAATGTACTTAAATCACAATAAAGTTAGAAAAGTGAAGACTGAAGAGCAACATCACATAGGTATAATCTTATATAATCACTATTCGCTAATGATGATGCTAAAGAATACTTATTACTATATTATTAATAAAATTTTATATTTCGCGCACGATAATGTTCTTGTCCTACAGTGCAAGAACAATCATTATCATTTGTTTGACTATTCTTTACTTATGTTAAAGACCCGAGATAATGTAGTTAAGTTAATACAAATTGTACACGACATATTTTGTGTTACACATAGGGATTTTGTAGAAAATTTAAATGCCTAGAAGTCGGAATTTCTAATGCTCAGCTTATTTTAAATACAATGATTGAAGGTTGTATGTATACTGTATCGATTACGTATCTACCTCATCAAACTTAGCCAGAAAAAGGTAAATATAGCAAAAGAACTCTACCCATTAAATCAATACACAGTAAATAATGAATACACCATTGTGAAATGTCAATTTTCAGCAGATTACTCAAAACGTGAAACCGTGAATGGCACGATGTGTTTCGAGCCGTAATAGTTATTTGTTGTGCGTGAGTGCAAAGTTGTTTTTTAACCGCGTGCTCAATTTTGATGACCGAGCTAGCGAAGGATTCTAAAATTAGAAAAAATTAGAATCCTGAGCGATAGCGAGGGAATCAAAAGAAAAATCTTTGCACTCGAGTGCAACACGTAACTTTTCATCCGCCCCAACGAGGAAATTGCAAAATACAAAAAACAAAAAAAATTACAACAGTTTCTGTTTTCACCCAGAAACTTCCACAACACCGACCCATCAACCCAAACACACTCTCAACACCCACCCAGAAACACCCAGAACATCCACTCAGACACATACACAGCACACATCCATCCACCCAGACACACCCACAGAAACACCCAGACACAACCACAACACCCACCCATCCACCCAGAAACACCCACAACATTCACACCCGCAATACACACCCATCCACTCAGACACACCCAAACAATACCCATTCACCCAGAAACACTCACAAAACACCCATTCACCCAGAAACACCCATTCACCCAGAAACACCCACAAAACACCCATTCACCCAGAAACACCCACATAATACCTATTTACCCAGACACACCCACAAAATCCATTCATACACCCACAACATCCACCCAGTTACACCCACAATACTCACGCATCCATTCGGATACACCAACAAAACATCCATTCACCCAGACACACCCACAAAACACACATTCACCTATACACACCCACAAAACACCCATTTACCCAGACACACCTCTAACACCCAACCATCCACCCAGCCACACTCGTAACATTCATCCAGACACACCTGTAAGTACCTAATAAAAATTACCGTCCCTAATGGAGTTCCGAGACGTTCAATCAGCTTGAGTCAAGCACGTTGATTTTCAGTATGTTTCTGTTCCGTTGCTAGCGTAAACAAATCAAACAGACCTAAAAAGCATTTAAATGCTTGACTCAAGCATCAAGCAAGCGTTGTAGACGATCAAAATGTTTAAAGCAGGATTGACGCCAAGCTGATTGACCGTCACGGAACTCCTAGGTTTTAACAAATTTATGACGTGAAAAGAAAATGGCGCGCGCAAACCAAATTACAAAAAAAGTACGTAAAGTACAAGAAGGTTCCGAGTCTGAGTTTTTAACAAATTAAAATAGGTTGCATGATAATTTCGGCACCATGGAGGTAGAAATATATAGGTATAATGATGTTTTGAATTCACAAACTAATTGCACACGATGTTCTAAATTCAAATTTACTTTATCCTCTAGAGGATAGAAACGGCTTTTGCACTTAGATATCGAAGAGCAAAAACGCTTTTTCCGAGATGGTCGCTATCGCTCAGGATTCTAATTTTTGAATCACTCGCTACGCTCGCGATTCAATCAACCCAAACACACTCTCAACACCCACCCAGAAACACCCAGAACATCCACTCAGACACATCCATCCACCCAGACACACCCACAGCATACACCTAGACACAACCACAACACCCACCCATCCACCCAGAAACACCCACACCATTCACACCCGCAATACACACCCATCCACTTAGACACCCCCAAAAATCACCCATTCACCCAGAAACACCCACAAAACACCCATTCACCCAGAAACACCCACAAAACACACAATCACCCAGACACACCCACAACATCCACCCAGTCACACCCATTCACCCAGACACATCTCCAACACCCACCCATCCACCCAGCCACACCCGCAACATTCATCCAGACACACCTGTAAGTACCTAATAAAAATTACCGTCCCTAATGGAAAACATATTTTTCACGATTGTACAAGATCAAAGAATTTGGTTCATTTGAAATAGTTTTTTAACATTACCTTAACATAATTATTTATTTATTTTATATCTTTATTGTACATCGACCAAATCAAAAATACAAACATTGTAACCTTAGAAATAATTGTACAAAGGGTGACCTGCTCGCTAAAAGCGATCTCTTCCAGGTAACCTTAGGAATTATGTACAAATTATGAATTATCTATAAATTCTAAAGAAAATCACTTGATTTTTCGAGACATAATTTTATTTAACCAATTTTTCTTTTGATGTTTCTTTTCAAGTTTATGGCAGCAATTTCTCAGAAAGGTGAATTTGCACAAAAATTGTTTTAAGGAGAAATATCTCTCACTAAGGCTCGAGTACACCAACACGTAAAACAAGCGATTTAAAGATAACCGTCTGTTTTTGACAGTTCTTCCATACGATGAAATATCAAAAACCGATGATTAAATAATAATCACCCGTTTAAATGTTGGTGAACTCGGGCCTAACTGTCCTCTTCAAACCGTATACCTACCTCTATGTAAGACGTATTTCATTGACAACTCAACTGCCGCATTCAGAGACGTCAATTAACTTTAATGATTACATGTTGAAAATTTTCAATTAATATTGGACCATAGGCCTAGCAAGATT
Source organism: Cataclysta lemnata (assembly GCA_963931975.1). Taxonomy (NCBI): domain Eukaryota; kingdom Metazoa; phylum Arthropoda; class Insecta; order Lepidoptera; family Crambidae; genus Cataclysta; species Cataclysta lemnata. The sequence goes on along the minus strand of OZ008356.1, from coordinate 10,708,924 downwards.
AGCAAATAGTTTTGAACTGTCACTTTATGACATTGAGTACTCATTAACATTATTTGACGTCTCTGAGTGCGGCAGTTAGTGTCTAACTGCTGCACTCAGAGACGTCAATTAACTTTAATGAAGAACATCATAATATACAAAAAAATGTCAATCAAAACTAGACCATAGACCCATTAAATAAACTAATTTCACAATGGAGGGAAGGTTCTTTCGAAAAAGGGCCCTTTAGGCTTGAGCCCCAATTCTTACTTTGCCCAAATTACAAACCATAGAAGTACATTACAAGGGCATAATATTAAGTTTTCATTTTAACAACAACCGAACACGTAAATAAAATTAAATGTGTTATCTTATGACGAAAAAGCAGAACACAATTGTCACCACCACAGATATATCAATTGAAGTTGATATATATCTGTGGTCACCACTCTCTCGCAAGTGTGACAGCGATTGCGCTTTAGACGTATTCCTACCACCTAGCATTATAGCATTATATATGATTATGTGCCCGATAGATGGCAGGAAAAAAATTTACCACCTCTGCCTTCCTCTCCGGGATTAGGCGTGATCACAGATATATCAATATTACATCACTTATTAGTGAGAAGTAGACCAATGTAAGCCGAACACTTTTTAATTATTACCTGCCCTATACAAGTTTAAATCAGAGATGCGACATACTGTCTTTACTACGTCATAATGGTGACGTATCCATAGTCAGGATCTTGTTAGGACATTGTAGAGCAGAAAACAGACGTTAGCGGCTTATCTTGCCGGGCGCGGCATTACTACGCTTCCATGCATCGGCAAAACAAACCCAAACAATAAAATAGTCATAGGCTACCGGCAGTCTCGCTCGATACGCAGACGAAGATACGCGTCGCTTTAAACCAAAACCCTACCAGTAAACCAAGCTAAACTGTCACATAAACCCACCACGTTAAAGATCAAAGTTCCAACAGCGACAACGGTGAGTTTTAAATTTTTTGTTTGATAATTCCATTCTCCGCTGTCTTTGTAGGCATTTGGGCAAAATGCAACCTTATTGCCTTCTGCATTAGATACAAAGCTCAAAGAGATGTTAACATGTCAAGGTTGGCTTCGCGTGTTATGTAATTTATCAGTTTGTTTACAAATTAATTAACATTTAAAACTAGTGGGCGCAGTTAATTCAAAAGAAGTAGTTATAAAATTTTTAAAATATTTTTAAATTTCAATAAGGTTGCTAAGTTAAATTTTTATTTATAATTAAATAACAAACAATTATTAGAAACGGCCATTTCTAATTAATAATTTTCAATTTTTTATTTTACCAAATAAAGCATATAATTGATACATAAAATTTCAATAGTTTTATTGTGGTTCTATGTATTAATCTACTTTAAATAACATGCATTTTTAGTTGCAAATATATTTATTAAATCGATTGACAATGACAATATCACTCAAGAACTAGCACACGAGTTACGCTATGGTATACGAAAGGAGTCTACAACATTCGTCCCGCCCGTTCCTCTTTATGACATTTCTGCAATCAGCCGACGGGGCGCGCATCTCCTTCTACTGCTGCGTCGCTGAGGGGACACTGGACGCAGTGGTGTACTTGGTAACGGCTGTGGCGGGGGTGTGACCGAATTGCTAGCGTCTGGTACTAATGCCGCAGTTTGTGTCACGTCCAGCGGTGCATCCAACTCTGCCGGTGTTGCCATAATATGAGTAGGTGAGATGCTTTCCGTACGCTCCTGGTTGTTTTCTGTCACTCCGCTCGTGTTCTCCACTGTGGCCAAACGTGACCTAATCTGATCAGCGTGATAACGCTGCTGCGTGCCGTCCTCGGTATTAACAATATATGAATATCGGCCAGTCCGACGCACAACAGATGCTGGTTTCCACCCCGACTTGTCTCTGTTGCGACAATATACCGTCTCTCCAGCATTAAACATTTTGGTCCCTGGCTTCACATCGGCTTCAATGTTGACTTTAATTTGCCTGTACTGTAGATCTCGTTTACTACTAGGACGTATGTTGTCTAAGACAGTGTGAATCTGGCGACCAAACATCAGTTGTGCCGGGGTTTTCCCAGTTGTTGAATGTGGGGTCGTACGATACGACAGCAAAAACTTGTTTAGCCGAGCCCTTAAGCCATCAGGCTCATTAGCGCTCGAAGACATCCTGCTCTTAAACGTACGCACTAATCTCTCGGCTAAACCATTCGTACGAGGATGGTACGGCGAGGACCGCATATGTATGATGCCTCGTTCCTTACAAAAATTTTGAAACTGTTCCGAAATCAACTGTGGCCCATTATCAGACATAATGAACTGAGGCAGGCCGAAAATCGTAAAAATATCGTCCAATTCCTGGCATACGTGTGCTGTTGTTGTTTTCGTAATGGGCTTTACTTCAATCCACTTTGACAGTGCATCCGCTAACACAAGCCACATTTTACCCTCAAAGGGCCCCGCAAAATCTAAGTGCATTCTCTCCCAGACTCTATCCGGTATGGACCACGAATACACAGGCAGTTCCGGGTTGTTAGGCCTGTTCTCTTGGCATTTGCGACAACGTTTCACGTATTCCTCTATCTCTTCATCGATTGACGGCCACCATACGTGAAATCTCGCGAGGGCCTTCATTGCTGATGTTCCTGGATGACCTCTGTGTAAGAATTTTAATACTATTGCATGTAGAGACTCTGGTATAACAATTCTCCCTTGCCACATGATGATACGACTTTCTTCTGATAGTTCCCCGCGTTTTCGTATGAAAGGCTTAAGGTCATTAGACTGTGTTTGTTCTCTCCAGCCACCTTTAATATGCTGTAATACTTGTTTCAATAGGTTATCCCTCTTTGTTTCCGTTCGAATCGTATCCTCCGTTAAGGCAATATCAATGATTTTAGCGGTGTTGAGCCGAGCTTCGATACGATGTACGTTCTCTTCGGCTTTTGAAGGTTGCTCCTCAGAGCTGGGCATGCGTGATAGGAAATCAGCCAGAAAATTATTTCCCCCTTTTGTGTATGTGATGTCATATTGGTAGCTCCCGATAAGCAATGCCCATCGTACTAAGCGATTATTGACGAGTTTTGGTAAGTTTCGTTGCGTCCCTAGCAGGTGAATCAGAGGTTTATGATCGGTGACTAACGTAAATCTTATGTTCCGGAGATACTGGTCGAATTTTGTAATACTAAAAAAAATTGCTAGCGCTTCTCTATCGATGACGGAGTACTTCCTCTCTGGTGCCCTTAGTTTCCGTGATGCAAACGCGATGGGTTGTATTACGTCTCTGTCTTTGTGATATAAAACAGCACCGACTCCTTTTTCTGATGCATCGCAAGCAAGGTATAATGGCCGCTGGTCACTGAAAGCTACCAGAGGTTGAGCGTTTGATATTGCGGTTTTGGTCCTTTCAAACGCTATTTGCTCTGCATTGGTCCAACGCCAACGCTGTCTGCTGCCTGTTAATGTGTGTAGAGTAGCACAAATAGAGTGCAAATGTGGAATAAATCTCTCGTAAAAGTTGATGAATCCGAGAAAAGATCTAAGTTCCTTAGTGTTAGTAGGTGGTAACGCTTTAAGTATTGCTTCTAGTTTTCTTTTCGTGGGACGTATTCCGTTCTTGTCTATCGTGTGACCTAGGTATTCAATTTCTGTTTTAAAAAATGAACACTTTTTGAGATTTACCTTAAGTCCCGCTTGTTCCAGCTTGTCAAAGACTAATGCAAGTGTCTGTAGGTGTTCAATATCGTTCCGACCTGTCACGGCAATGTCATCAAAGTAGACCGCTACGCTTGGTATCCCCTCCAAGAGTTGTTCCAAATAGTGTTGAAATATCGATGGCGCTGTTGAGATACCAAACGGCATTCTATTATATTGATAATATCCCTTGTGCGTTGCGATTGTGAGGTACTTTTTGGACTCCGGTGCCACTTCAAACTGACGGTACGCGTCCTTTAAGTCGATTTTTGAAAATTTATTACCATTTGAAAGGTTCTGGCGCAGTTGGTCAAATAGGGGCACAGGGTGCGCATGTGTCATCAACACAGGATTTATGGTGGTACGAAAGTCTCCACAAATTCTGATTTGTCCATTGGGCTTGATGACATTGACAGTTGGTGTTGCCCATTCTATTGGAGTGATATTTGGGTCTATCTTTGAGATTATGTTATCGTTAACTAAGCGCTCTAGTTCGACCTCTATATTCCGTTTCATGGAGAATTTAATGGGACGTGGGTGAAAATGTCTAGGTTCAGCCCCAGCCTTCATATGTATGTTGACGAAGTAGTTTTTTACTTTCCCAAGTTTGCCGTCGAAGAGTGTTGGATGTAAGGCTAAGATGTCTTTTAATGTCTTGGGTTTGAATTGTACTGAGTATACTTGGTCGGGGAATCTCATGTTAAAGACTTCACTCCAATTCAGGCCGAAAAGCATCGGCGTGGCCTTTTCCATAACAACTACAGGTAAGAGCTTCTTTTCGCTGTCAATTTGTACTGATACCACTGCCAGACCCTTGGGCTTCAACTTCGTATTGCCATAAGCACGGAGTGTTGGTGCTTTACTCAATTGTGGAGCTCCAATTTCCTTCCAGAAACGAACACTTATGATTGAATATACTGACCCTGGGTCCCAGTCCATTGTGCAAGGTAGTCCATTGATGTAAACGTTGACCCTTTTACTCTTCCGTATTCTATTTTGCATTTTGTAGACACCTGGCCCACTATCTTCATCAGATTCGCTGTCACTATCTATTGATGATGAGTCAGGACGATTCTTGGTGTCGTTAATTTTGTTCAGTTTGTTATTGTATGGCTTTTTGTGACTTGTGTATGCTCTTCCTGATTTGATGCAACAACTCTCAAAGTGTCCCTCTTGATTGCATGCTTCACAAGTATGGTTCCTGGCTGCACATCGTTCTATGCCATGTTTGTCTCGCTTACCGCATCTCTTGCATTGATTGGGTTGCAGCAACCGTCCTGCGCTGTGAGTTCCTTTTTGCTCATAGTGGCCCTCTTGAGCTCTCGATTTCGTGGTAGGTGTGTAGTTGACCTTATGAACACTTGTAGTAGGTGCGGCATTATCTTGCTCCGCAAGTTCTCGGGACTGTGCCATGGTGAAAATTTGGGCAAACGATACCTCTGCCGTCTTGCCCTCATGTATTTCTTGGAGGTCTGGCCATTTTTGCTTGAGATCGATCTGAAGTTCCGCGTGGTTTAATCCCGTAGCAAAACGATCTCGTAACTGTCTCTCCAACAATGGCCCGTCATACCCACAATGTTTACTCAGATGTTTTAAGCGGTTGGCGTATCGTTCCATGCTTTCGTTTTCTGCTCTCGTACAGTTCCAAAAATCATCCAATGCCTTGAATCTTGTTCTTCTAGTGCGAAATAAATCCAATAATTTATTTTTGACATCGTCATATGTAGCCCCTTGAAAATTGGGAGTAAGCGCAACTTTGATTTCATTGAATACTTGTGGTGATAGGCATGAAAAATGTGGGGGTTATCACACTTTTGGGGTTGATGATATGAGGGTTTAAGGATAAATCAAACCGCTCTGATTGAGTGCTGCTCATACACTGATTTAATGTTAAAAATGATTACTATAAACCCGCTGCAGTTGCACATTCATCGCGGCGACCCGACAGTAAAGGCGCCGCTACACTTCTAGCTATACTTAAAACTAGCTTACACTGTTATGGCTCGTACATCTTGCCTATCAAAAAAAACATATGATAATAGAAATGGTTATAAAAATAGAATTATATAAAATAGTGTAAAACATTTGTCAAGAAGATTAAAATTAAAATGTCTTTGTTCATTAATTATTATTATGTTACGTTCACTCTTGATCAATTATTACGGATTCACTTGGCACTATAAACCGCACTGGTCGGGATAACAATGGGAAGGTGGTTTGATCGTCCACTGTAACACTGGATGCCCGTGCACCTGTCACTGCACTATCGCCGCTCGTAGCCCGCAAGGCAGGCCGCGGCCGCTCTGGCAGCTGCTGCGGGCGGAGCTCACCACTCCGTGCTGCTGAACATCTTCGCCGTATCTTACGATAAAAGATGATACTCGCCAAGACCACGATGATGAATATAATGACGTAAGAAATAGTGTAATGATGTACGTCATGTATTGTAAGCTGCCCTGACTGTGATTTCTTTATTGTTTCCAATTCTTGTTCGATTTGTGTATATCGATGGTGGTTGCTTTCTATTAACGGATAGTCGATTTGGATAGAAGTATTGATAAGTTTATTTAATGCTGATATTTCTGGAACATCTATCTCATCGTTTGTGCTGATTTTACTAAGAAATTTATTATGTGCATATATCGAGAAAGAGTCGCCCCTCAGGGTGCAACCTTGGCCAATACTTATTATTCCATTGTTACCCAGCTTCTTTACTGTCATTTCTGAAGACGTACATAGAATACGAACTGTACATTCGTTGCAGCAGGAAAATAGCCACGAGTTCTGATGATGTAATTTAATCCATTGATCACGGCATTTAGATAGCGCTGATATACAGAGCGTTTCATTTGTGATATCGTTGTCAATTATATTAATTTTGCAGAATGATTGTTTGACAGTAAGATCATAGACTGGTTTATCGAAAGAACATATTAATAAACCTTGTGTAGAAACTGGAATGCATGATCGGATGTCATTTTCCGAGAGTAGAATTACCGCATCCTTTCTCATATTATAGGCAATATAAGGTAATTTTGACATTATTTGATATGATAAATTGTTTGACCTTATATGTGGAATGCTGATTATTTTATTTACTTCATAGATGTCACTGCTTACTAGTGGAATTTTTATTTCTATAATTAAAAAATTGTTCACAACTCTGGCGAATACACTCAACAGCTTATATATATCCCTTATTGCATTTATACTTACAGGCAATGTTAAACCATTCTTTATATAGCGTGATATTAGATTGATTTGATCGTTTAGTTGCTCGGGAGTGATCAGATGCGTATCAATGCGCCCATGACTTATGTCTGTTACCGTGTTTACAAGGCTTTGCTGAATTCTCCGCAAATCAGACAAAATTATGCTGGCCGTTAATGCAGATGAAGTTATGTAGAAGGCATTTTTGTTATCAAAGACAACTTTATTGATCTCAGTAGAAACATTGTTTAGACGTTGTTTTATGAATGTAAATTGCTTGTTCATATTATTTTCATTCCGTTTAAGTACATTGTATTCTGCTTCCAGGACTATGGTTTGATTGCGAATTAAGTTTTTTAGATGATTTTCATTTTGCGTAATTTGTATGATATCTTTTTCGTACTTTGCGGCGAATCTTTCATCTAATACGCCGAAAAGAGAGTTCGCAAGATAACCCACGCCGTTGATTAGACCCCTTCTTTTTCTGTTAAGTGATTTATGTTGTAGTATTGTATTAAAATGTTCTATTTCTTGTATTTCATGTTGCAATTGATGAATAATGCTTCTGTACTGGGGGTCCGAACCGGCAACTTCGTTTAGATGAGTGATATAGAGTTTTATATTTGATAGCCCTTGCCAGTATGTTGACATGTTATAGTAGACTATAAGTTTCCAATCATCTCTGATATGTTGAAGGTTAGTAATTTTATCGAAATATAGTCTTTGATTGTTATTTTGCAGGTCTGTTACTTTAACAATTGGTGCTGGCAACATTTCTTGTTGTAAGCTTGGGGTAAAAAGTAAGAAAATTAATGATAAAAATAGAGCAAACGCTAAAAAATTGTTTTTCCGGGTGCGGGTGCGTCTGGATGGTAAAGAGGCGTCATCCGATAATGTATTGATAATAGGACTCTTTTGTTCTTCAGTGTTGGTGGTCTGAGATGGCTCGTCATCGTGTACCGGCAGTAGGCACAATTTCGTTATAGGACGCTTGATTACGCCACCTTTGGTTTTCAACGTGACGACGCGGACGTGGCCGTCAGCTCCTGGATGAACATCTATTACCCTCGCTAGTGCCCATCTTGTTGTAGGCAGTATCTCATCTTTTATGAGTACTACGTCATTGATTTTTATGTCAGCTTTAACTGTCTGCCACTTGCTTCTTTTTTGCAATGATTGCAAATATTCGTGTGACCATTTTTTCCAAAAACTTCGAACCATGATCTGAACCAGTTGCCATCTGATGGGAAGGCTGATATTAGTTGGTTCTAGTTCTGGACTTGATAATAACGGGCCACCGACCAAGAAGTGACCGGGACTCAAAACTTCAAGGTCTTCTATGTTTTCAGTTAGGGAGTACAACGGCCTCGAATTGAGGCAAGCCTCAATCTGCGTCAGAAGTGTGGCAAATTCTTCGTACGTTAATTTTTGTGTGCCAATAACGCGACGCAGGTGATACTTCATGCTGCGGACCGCTGACTCCCACAGTCCTCCAGCACTGGGCCACGCGGGAGCATTGAAATGCCAGTTAACGCCAAATTCACTGACTGTGTTTAAGAAATCTGAATTGATACATTGAACTATCTGCTGATATTCTTTCTTGAGATGCTTAGCAGCTCCAATAAAGTTGGTGCCGTTATCGCTATACATTTCCCTAGGTGTACCCCGCCTGGCACAGAGTCTTCTGAATGCTGCAAGAAATGATGCTGTGCTGAGATCTGACACTAACTCCAGGTGTATAGCTTTGGTAGCTAGGCAAACGAATACGGCGATATAACCCTTTGATGTTCTGATCCCACGACCCTTATTCACCTTTAGCTCTACATGTCCTGTAAAATCCACTCCACAGTGGGTAAAAGGTCTCGAGGGCGTGACTCTGGGTGATGGTAAGTCAGCCATGATTTGATTTAATTTTTGGTGGCTAAAGCGGCGACATGTCACACATCGCCTTAATTGTTTCTTTACGGTACGCATACCACTAACTATCCAATATTGATTTCTGATATAAGATAGTGTTAATCTTGGACCTCCGTGAAGGGTAGCGGCATGCGCCTGATTGATGATTAGTTCTGTAAGTCGGCCTGTATTTGATAAAATGATGGGATTTTTCCCTGATATATTCGCGTTTGATAACCGACCGGCGACCCTTAGTATGCCACTTTTATCTAAATATGGATTTAACGATGATATTCTACTACTAGTTTGAACCTTACCCTTTAATTTTAAATTATTTATATCGTCCTTAAAATCACTTATTTGAATTTGTTTTATTATTTTATGAAGTGCATTATCTACTTCTGATGACGACAGTGTCCTTGTTGACTCAGCATTTCCGCGCCGAGCGTGGCAACTGAAACGTGATATCCACGCGATTGTTTTCGCTACTCGAGTGATGGAACTATGTCTAATTAATAAGTCTAATATAATTGATGTTTCATTTTGATATAAGGTAGTGCACACACTAGCCTGTTTTGCTTCTAATAAAGGCTGTTGATATTTAACATTTGGGATGTCTTTAGGGCTAAGAGTGGTTAGCCATTTGGGTCCTTCCCACCACAATGAATGATATTTTAGATCATTGCTTGATAACCCGCGTGTTGCACAATCAGCTGCGTTATCTTCTGACCGTACATGTCGCCATACTGAGGGGGGTAGGACATTGATAATTTGTTGAACGCGATTGGCTATAAAAACCTTCCATCTTGATATTTCGCCTTGTATCCACCCTAGGGCGACCATCGAATCTGACCACGCATATAACTTAATATTTGTCTGTGAAAAACAGTTTAGAACCTTCTTCATAAGCGTAGCCAATAACACTGCGCTACATAATTCTAATCTTGGAAGGGTAATTTTATTATTTAACGGAGCAAGCTTTGTTTTGGCGGTGACTAGTTTTGATGTACGCTCACCCTTATTGATTGTCACAATGTAAACACAACATGCAATTGTTTTTTGTGTTGAATCGCAGAAACCATGAAGTTCAAACTCTTGATCCGTTTTGCCATAGTGTCGTGGAATGTTGATATTTTCTATGTTTTGTAGATCAGGGCGTAGTTTCTGCCGTTCGCCTATAATTTCAAATGACAATTCTTCGTCCCATGTTACTCCGGTTGCCCACGCTTTCTGAAATAATAACTTTGCTCTAATCGTTAAAGGCGATAGCCAGCCAATGGGGTCGAAGACCTTTGAAAGGTGTGAGAGTAGCTGCCGTTTTGTATGAATGTTTTCAGGATACTGATTGGAGTTGAATGTGAAGGTATCAGTCGTTGAATTCCAACGTAACCCTAATGCTTTAGTAGATTCTGAATCTTTGAAGTCAATTGCTGTGGTATTTATTTGGTCAGAAGAGAGTTTATCTAACAGTTGTGGATGATTGCTTGACCACTTACGTAGGTTAAATCCCGCTCCTTTGAGGATTGCGATTAGCTGATTTCGTACTTCATTAGCTTCTGATAAAGAGTTGCTGCCGTAATATAGGTCATCCATGTAGAATTTATATTTAAGAACATCTGGAATGAGTGGATACTTATCCCCGTCATCGGTAGCAAGCTGACGTAGGGTGCGCATTGCTAAAAATGGCGCTGCTTTAGTTCCAAACGAAACAGTTGTTAAATAATATTCTGAGAGTTCTAGATTTTGATAAGATCTCCAAATGATTGTTTGTAGTTGCTGATCTGATAATCTAACAGATATCATCCTGAACATTTTTTCAATGTCGGCGTTTAATACATATTGATATTGCCTCCAGCTCAGAATTAATGTTTGAAGATCCTGCTGCAAATTGGGTCCGCGCTCCATTAAATCATTTAGACTAAGGTTTGATGTTGTTTTAGCTGATGCATTAAAAACGACTCTATATTTTGATGATTCCGAATCTTGTTTGCAAACAGCGTGATGTGGAAAGTAACATTTTGGTTCATTAGCGATCTCGACTTTGCGCATGTGACCTAGATCTTCATATTCCATCATAAATTTACGATATGGTGTTGCTAATGTCTCATTTTTGCATAACTTTTGTTCTAACTGTCGAAATTGAGCCATAGCCTTTGATTTTGACAACCCTAGTTTTTCCTCGAAGTTAGGTTTCATAGGTAGTGCTACCTCGTATCTCCCGTTGTCTAGTCTTTTCGTAGTGTTCACATAGAAATCTTCACAGTATTGTTCTTCCTGAGTGAGAGGAGTTTCTGATATAGTTATGTCCTCCATTTCCCAGTACTTTGATATATCATTTAGGTTATTGATAACGACATGGCAATTGAACGCTTTCTTGACGTTACCCGACAGTATCCAACCCACCTTAGTTTGCTGTGCTATCGGGGTCTCGTGGCCACCTTTAATAAGACCACTCATAATGATATCGGAGTATACATTGGCATCTAAGAGTAGGTCTACAGGGCGTGAGGTGTTATATTCAGGGTCAGCTAGGTTAATGCCTTGTATGTGGGGCCAGGCTTGCTTGATAAACGAAGTAGTAGGTAGATGATTGATAACTTTAGTAATGACTAATGCTTGTGTAGAGAAGTTGTAGTTTTTATAAATTGATTGGCACTCTAATGTTACAATGCCTTTGCTTTGTTTAAAGCCGTTGCCTATTCCTGAGATAGATGCCGAATATTGTTGACGCTTGAGACCTAGTTTTTGCGCAGCATTCTCTGATATCAGGGAAATTTGTGATCCTTGGTCTAGGAGGGCCCGCAATGTTACATAATTTCCCTCTGCCGTTTTTATATTTAGCAACAGCGTAGTAAGCAAAATTTCTTCGTCATTGCTTGCGACATAATTCACGTTGTGTGGCTTATTGTCAGTATGTGATTTCGCAGAATTATAAGTTGATCGCGGCGTTGTTTGAAGCGGCGGCGGCGAGCTAAAGCTGGATGAATTAGACACCGCTGCGCTTGCATATGCATTGTGAAGCAAGGTGTTGTGTTCGCCGCTGCATTCCTTACACCGTTTCTGTGAAAAACATTTTTGGTCGAAATGATTGTATAAGCAGTTTTGACATAAGTGTAATCTTGTTATTGTTTTAAGCTTAAATTCCGGAGTCATGTTTAAAAATTTTTTGCATCTGAATAATTCATGATCTTGAGTACATAAAGGACATCTATTATGCGTCGTAGTAGTAGCTGTATATGGTGCCCTCTGATATTTTGTACCTTGAAAATATTTAGGCTGTTGTCTGATAAAAGGCTGTCTTGATTGATTAAATGTAGATTTTGGTTGATAAGATGATGATGAATCACGTTTATGGATTGGCTCTAGGGCAGTGAATTTATTTTCAAGGAACTGCAAAAATTCATCTAATGATGGTAAATCGCGCGGGTTCTTGCGAGACTCTTTATAATCACAATAAGTTTCTTGATCAAGTTTTTTTGATAGAATATGAACAAGCAGTGGGTCCCAGGTTGTAGTATCCACACCTAAATTGTTAATAGCATGGATGGTCTCCAAACTGGTGTCATATAGTTTTTTGATCTCAGAGGATGTTTGTTTTTGAATATTTGGCTGATTTAGAAGGGACTCTACTTGCTTCGTAAACAAAACCTGGGGATTATTATATCGGTGTGTCAATATTTCCCAGGCAGCGTCGTAATTCTCGGATGATATATTTAAATGTTGTATAAGGCGCTCGGCCTCTCCTTTAACCTTACCCTTAAGGTGTTGCATCTTTTGAGCTTTGCTAAGCGCATTGTTATTGTGTATTGTCTCGGTAAACAGATCAAAAAATGTGGGCCACGATGTGTATTTACCCGTAAAAACTGGAATTTCAATCTGAGGGGTTACTTGATAAATGTGAGCTGAAGAAGCAATTTTTTGATTAATAATTCTCTTCATGCGTTTGAAAGAGGATTCATAAGTAATAAACTCATCTTGATAATCGATATCACCGCCTTGTAATATGTTGTCTAATTTTAAATGTAAATGATCAATAGCATTCCAACGACTTTGTAAATTCCGTAACTCGTCTTCTAGCTCCCATTTCTCTGATAATTCTTCTATGCTGATGCTGCTAGTAAGTCGAAGTAGTGCCCTGAAATTCGTTCTCTGCTCTGATAAAAGCTCCTCCACTAGACTATTATTTTGTTTCTTTGATGTACTTGCTTTAGATTGTTGATTTTGCCTAGTTTCTGATTTATACGAAGTAATCATGCTTAGAGTAATTTGATAAATATTAGAAGCTGATTGAAAAATGTCTTGCACAAAATAGGGTTCTGTGGTTGCAGTACATTTGAATTCAGTAAGTTCTGCATTGTTGCTCTCAAATTGTGACCAAAGGTTGTTTAACTTGCACAGTCTGTCTTGCAGATATTCCTGTGTTTTTCGACTATCCGAATCCTTTTTAAAATTGATTTGTATTTGCTTTAGACCATCATAAAGTTCTGCTTGATGAGCAATAAGTTCCTCCATGATAGAAAATGTTGCGTGTTGATATTTTTAATAAGAACTGCCTTACTTGATTTTTGAAGATGATTGAAGACACAGTCAGGATCAGTTACCCTCTGCTGAACCACTGCCAGCTTGCGAGCTCACAGGGAGGGGTGATGATGATGCTGCTGCGTATCTTGAGGTTGTGTAACGATGATAATTACGTGGCAAAACTAACCACTACCGCACCAACGTCACAAGTCACTATGAACTGATAGTTTTCAGTTGATATAAATTTCAGAATGTTATTTGATACCCGAACTTCGCGACGCGATATTTTTCGCCAAAAATGATACGCGAGGTCCGAGCCGTGATGTGAACCAAACCGCACGCTAGGTTCAATGCTCGAAGGACCAAAAAAAATGTGGGGGTTATCACACTTTTGGGGTTGATGATATGAGGGTTAAAGGATAAATCAAACCGCTCTGATTGAGTGCTGCTCATACACTGATTTAATGTTAAAAATGATTACTATAAACCCGCTGCAGTTGCACATTCATCGCGGCGACCCGACAGTAAAGGCGCCGCTACACTTCTAGCTATACTTAAAACTAGCTTACACTGTTATGGCTCGTACATAATTAATAAATCTTTACGAATTTCTGTACAACGTTCTCCTATTATGTCGCATTTGGTTTCGAAATATTCCACAAAATTTTCTACATCTGTAGTTTCGGGTTTAAATTTTTCACATTCAAATTTCTTAATAATATTAATTTTTCTGTTTATTAGTGCTGACTCTGTTGATATCGTACCTGTATTCTCCGGCGTTGTCGGAACTGTATTTTTGTGTTGTAGTAGTAGGATATTCAATAGGTCGTTAATTTGTTTTTGTTGCGTTTGTTGTATTTCTAAAAATTTGTTAAATTGTTCTGGATCCATTTTATTAATAATCCTCGTCGCCAATTAAATAACATGCATTTTTAGTTGCAAATATATTTATTAAATCGATTGACAATGACAATATCACTCAAGAACTAGCACACGAGTTACGCTATGGTATACGAAAGGAGTCTACAACACTACTATTATTAATAAACAATAAAAAAAATCAAGAATTGATTAAATAAGTACAGTGTTATCGTTTTAATAACAATATTTGGCCTAACTTATTTGCCGTACCAGCATATTTTTTAAGAAAATGTTTTTATCATTTGTTTTTTCTACATTTCTTCCAATTAAATACCAGTTTCCTTTTCATCGGTAAAGATGACAATTAAAAAGTATCTAATAAAGAATTTGAAAGTTACTTTAACATTTAGCTATAAACATTATAAAATACTTACCATTGTAAAATAAAACGGAAACATTGACAAATTGTATTTAAATAAGTTGGACCATTAAGTGGTTTCCCTGAAACTAAAAAGGGCCGCTTGGATATGTCGAACCCGTCGAACCCTTAACCGGTTACGTGTTAAATGATAAAATCTAAATCCATCTATTTTAAATTTAGAATGTTTATATTATCGGCGAAACAAAGTATAATGTTACTCAGCTTTTGAGCGATACAAATTATTCGGAAAACAGGAAAAAATACAATTTTATATCACACAACTAGGTAGTGAATTAGTGATTGATTCACAGTTTTATACGGATGCGAATAGTGTGATAGTTCTTTTTTTTTAATGACCCTAAACAAATCTGCCTATGGATAATTTTTTCCATAAATGAACATTTCATTCATCTATCCGTCACTGTCACTCATTAAGAATAATGGCAAAATGGGAGATTGACAGCTAGATGAAATCAATTGCAATCGGCTTACTTAATAAACCTGCAGTTTTATAGTTAATCTTTATTTGCTTCCTTTCTGACCTGAGGGGCTACTCTTTAAATTAATTGGAATCGGTTTTGTGTTGCCATCTCTCTCAAACGTTGCTATCATACCTAATGAGTGAGAGGGACTGGTAGACTAAGACGATTGCAATCGGCTTGCAGAGTTAGGTCGCTGGAAGCAAAAACATAAGATAGAATGTGCTCCCAACCCCACCCCAGGGGTGTCGTAAAAGACGACTAAGGGAAATTACCCGATGTTGACCAATAAGCACCAGCACCCAAAAGGTGGAAGTCAAAAAACCAACCACTGACAGAAAACCAACAAAAGAAAGAGTGGAAGGATCAAGCAGGTAATTAGGGTTGGAATGTTGCCATTCTAATTACTCTCTCCGTCCGTCAATCTCTCGAATGGGTCCATTCCATTCCATCGCGGTTCTTAACATTCATACAATCATCCCTAGCACCGTTCCGTAATGGATGATATGAATCAAAAGGGAGTGAAGGTTTGATGACATCTGACCGATATGAATGGAAGAGGAAACATATTGCGCCGTCCCCATTAAAACTGGAAACAGGGAAAGAAGCTGATGATAACACTATCGACTAAACAAAAATGGAGTACTACACTCAGCTCTAAGGATGTAAAAATTTGTAGAACAATCGGAAAAAAAGAGTGATTGATTCACATTTTAGCAAGGTGGTGTAAAGTTCACGGACCTTTGTAAAATATAGTAATATGTTAGTGTGTTTAAACTTTTAATACCATAAAGCGAGTCTTCACGTATATGCCCATTTACCTATCTTTAGACAAAAACACAATTAAAATATTATTTCCAAACCGTTAACCTTCACGGCGTCTGTCCAAAAATATAAAATTCGAATAGCTACTTCAAAATTGCGATAGCGGCTATTGCGATATGAATTATTTTAGACTGTTGGTCGCCTTGACATTGAGATGTCTCTGCTAAATTAGGAGCTGACTGTCTCATAGGGAGTTATCCCGCCAAGTGACGGTTCGACGGGAGATCTCATCATCATCATCGTCGGGGGGGTCTGCCCAGACACAAGTGACCAATTCGATCTATATAGTCGCCTTATGCGCCTATATACCCGAGGGAGCGATTGGGGTGGTGACAATTGCATTCTGGCCTGCCGTCGCCACTCGGCAAAAAAATATATAATTTATAATTACAATTGTTGCTGTAAATAGAGAGACAAACAAAAAAATCAAGCAAAAACAATTGCTACTTATTAAAAACATGCCAGAAACCGCTCCTCATCCAGAAGTTGTCATATATCTTCTGATAAACAAGTACTATTAAGCCACCATTACCTAACTAATGCATTCATACAGGTGCCTACTGTGTTTGACCTTAATGGATTATTCATTATCATTGATATTGTAATTCATTGTTGAGCTCAAGTCACTTCTTTATTTACTGTTTATCTCATGACGTGTTTTTAGCTGTAGGCTTGCGAATTAATAATTTAATTTCAAATTTGGAGTATGCATTTCAAGAAAAATCTCGATGGAGCAGACGCGAGTGTAACGTTTCGAAGCGTTAACGATTGCTTAAGCAATTGTGATAAAAGCCAGATAACTGATTTGTGATACAAATATTCTCGAACTTCACTCTTAAACTGATAATAACTCTCAGACTTTTGTTACGTAGAAGCACGCGAGCAATAAGTCAATACAAATAAATAAGTACGTATAAGATAGGTGTGATAGGATATCGGTCGAGATGCTGAGGGCTGGTGAGGGTACCATTGCTAAGCAGCTGCACCGCCTTTTGAACCTTTGTTGGGTAAGTGGCCAAGTACCAAAAGACTGGCGTAAAGCCGTCATTGTGCCACTGTACAAAGGTAAAGGGTCGCAGCTGGAATGCAAAAATTACCGTGGTATTAGCCTTCTCAGTGTTGTCGGCAAATTGTATGCAAAGATTCTGATTGAAAGGATTATGAAAGAGACTAATGATAGAATATGGGACGTGCAAGCAGGATTTCGGAAGGGAATGGGATGTACGGATCAAGTCTTTTCTCTACGATGCATTACTCAGAAATCTCTGGCTAAAAGCCAACGAGTATATTGCGCTTTCGTAGACTTAGAAAAGGCTTATGACCGAGTGGTGAGGAATGAACTGTGGTCGATTTTGTCGGTGTATGGGGTGAACAGCAGCCTGATGCAGGCGTTGAAATCTCTTTATGAGGATTCGAACGCTTGTGTTAGGATAAATGGCGCATACACAGAGTCGTTTCGCATCGGTACAGGTGTGAGACAAGGATGTGTAGCGTCACCATGGCTGTTCAACTTATACATGGATAATTGTCTGACGAGACTAAAAGAATTTGATTGTGGATTACGAATGAACGAGTTACTTATCAAATGTCTGCTGTACGCTGATGACCAGGTTATATTAGCATCATCAGAAACAGATTTGCAGGAGATGGTAACAGTTATGCATGAAGCTCTGACAGAGAAAGGGATGAAAGTAAATGTAAGCAAGACAAAGATCATGGTTTTTGAAAGAGATGAACAAATGACAAAGTGTGAAATTAAGATAGCGGGTGAGAATGTTGAACAAGTGAAAGAGTTTGTATATTTAGGATCTGTGTTTACGAGAGATGGAAAGTGTGATAGTGATATTGAAAAGCGGGTGAAAGCTGGGAATATGGTAAACGGGGCTTTGCACACTTTTATGAACAGCCAAAGCGTGTCCAGAAAGGCTCGTATGGCTGTTCATAACGGAGTGCTGGTTCCGACATTAATGTATGGAAGCGAAAGTTGGGTATGGGAGAAGAAGCATGAAAGTAGAATAAATGCAGTAGAAATGAGAGCGTTGAGGAGTATGGCTGGAGTAAGGCTGAGCGACCGATTGTATAACAGTGTGATAAGAGAAAGGTGTGGTTTGAAAGAAGATGTAATGACAAGGATTGAGAAAGGGATGCTCGCATGGTTTGGTCACGTCGAAAGAATGGATGAAAGGAGAATGACAAAAAGGATTTACATGGCGAAAATGAATGGAGAAATGGCAAGGGGAAGGCCTAGGCGGATCTTTCATAATCAAATTGAAAGTCTATTGAAAAAGGGCCAGGTCAAGAGTACCCGAAACCGACGGGCATGCATGAAGAGATTGATGAGATTGGATGAAGCGAAAGAAGTATGTAAGGATCGTAGCAAGTGGAAGGAAGTGATCTCTGCCTACCCCTGTGGGAGAAGGGCGTGACGTATGTATGTATGTATGTATGATTTAGTATTATTGTCCTCTATGAGTTGATTTAAGACGAGAATTTTCAATTATAATTTTTTAAGCAATGAAGACATTTAATATTTTGACAAAGCTCTCAGTAGACATATCCTCAAAACCAGAATTGACATTTTTAACGTTTTTAATCCAGAACCAAGCCTATTTAAAAAAAATATTTCTAATATTGTTGATATCAGGGAAAAAGGACAAATTTTCACATCATAAATTATTATCTTTTCAAAATCCTTTCACAAGAAACGCTTTCGAAACCAGAATTTGATTCCTCGTTTTTAAACCCAAATGCTCAAATGTTTAGCGCTACTGAGTCGGTCGTTAACGCAGGATGTTCAATTACCCATAAACGATTTTAATTGAACTCTGGAGTCGCATCAGAGAAAGCAGAAACTTTGAGGGTTACGAAACAAAAATGTTTCATTGACTGTAGCGGTGAAAACCACAGCAAGTCTTTCTGGAAAATATAAAACTTAAAAACATCACCATAAAGTCAACTCAATATATTTATTTGTGTTTTATTGCTAATCATTGCTCTTTATAACTTTTTCTTCTTCTTCCTGCCCTGTTCCCAGTCTATCTGGGTCGGCGCAGTATATGTTTTCTCTTCCATTCATATCGGTCAGACGTCATCAAGCTATCCACTCCCTTTTGATTCATATCATCCATCACATCGTAAAGGTGCCAGTGATGAATTAATGTATAGAAAAGAGACGGAACGGACCATGTCGAGAGACCGATGAACGGAAGAGAGTGATGGGAATGACAACATTCCAATCCATACTGCTCAAAGTTTTGGCTTAGGTTTTACAGCCGGCCGCCTGCCTGTTGGTGGTTTGCCTTCCACCATTCGGGTGCCCCAAGGTGCTTATTGGTCTACACCGGGCAATCCGGGTTTTATTGCTGATCATTGCTCTTTATAACGATAATAAAAATAAAAAACCTGCATATGGTGCAGTAGGTAGGTTCCTATTTATTTTATTATGTTATTTTTTGTCATTCGTAATCAAATCACACAGAAGTTTTACGATTGGCGCCACAAGCCACGGCTTTAGAATTTAAAGGATTAAAGGTTTTTGTTCGACAAAATAATCATTATTGAAATCGTAGAATTAAATAAGTGAAAGTATTTAACAAAACTTAAGTTTTACTTGCTCGAGTACGTTAACAATTAAAGTTAAAACTGTGAATAAACTGAAGTTAAGGAAAAATATAGCAATATTGCCAATGATATTAGATAATATAATATCATTGAATATAGCTCAATATGTCTGAACTGATCATTCTGTGTGAGGTAGTTGAAGAAATCGGTTCTAAAATTTAATGTTGTTTACATTGAACTACTATTACTAGTTATAACTCAATGGTTGTTTACTAAATAATATGCCTAGTATGATATTATGTAATAGGTGTTGCATAACTATTTATCACTGTAAACGGTTTCTGTTATGCCACAACCTTGCTATGATTCACACATTTTCTATAAATCAGCACAGGCTATTGACCCAGTAAACTCAAATCGTTTTATGATCACTCAAAGGTTTACTTAGAAAAAAAACACCATACTTTTTCACTTTCCATTACTTTTTTATATACCTAAAAGAAGAAAAATATACAAAATTCGTAGAAAAAAATACAATTACAGCTAGGGGGTGGATATGGATATGATGTAACCATTTGGCTACATCATACTTATATCGTGTTTCGGTGGTCAATAAATATTTCATCATCGTATTGAACTGTCAAAACTCCATAGATTTCTCCAGTTCAAAGCGATAAATGGCTTTATCATATCGTGTTTCGGTGTTCATGCTAGCCGGGTAGCTGTCCAAACTCGCACAGATATTAAAGAGTAAGGTGCATTTCTTTTCAGACCATCAACGATGGGCAAAGTGGCGATAGCGGATGTAATGAGGTTCATGACTGACTGCCTGAAGGCGGTCGGTGCGGCATCCAAGGCTGCTGAGCAGCAAGCCGAGCTGCTGATACAGGCAGACCGCATGGGTCACTTCAGCCATGGCCTCAACAGATTAGGTAAGCTATAAGATCAATAATATCTAGCTAGAAGATCATTAATTTCGAACTATACCTAATATCAAGATCAATCGATTTTCCTTTTGTTCTACTCGCTGATAGGAGAAATATAGTCATACATTTTTCAAAATGCAAACTGGAGCCAACAATGCTAGAACTTTCCCGAAAACTTGGGTAATGCTCGATTGCAAGAGGATAAGACCTTCGACTTCCCCCGAAAACCCCGTAGATGTTGTAAAGACCTGCCTCTTTTCGTACTGACCTACCACTCCGCCAACATTCGTCCACAGTGAAGACAAGTGGCCCAGCAGTGGGAGTAGGGTTATTAAAGCTGATGATGATCATAACAAAGATAAGCGTTGTGGTAATCATTATGTTTTTGATGGGAAAAATACAGTTGATAGCGTGAACAAATATCGCAGCCGACAAACATGGTCGGCTGTTTGAATGGGCACGTGTGGAATTTACTACATTCCTAAAAATACTTGTTCATTGACAGGCGCGCGGTAATAAAACCAATGGCAGGGTTATCGCTAGGAGCAATCGCGTTCGCGGCATTGGAAGCTTACCTTATTGTTCCATTTTTATTTGAATATTCTATAACATTTCGAAAAAAATATTTTAAAAATATTTATAATTAGGATATAAATATTTTTAATATATTCTATATTTATAATATTTTAAAGGTGGAGAGTTTGATAGTGTCTCCGGTTGAATGGGCTGATCTCAGGAACTACTAATTCAAATTGAGAAATTACTTTTGTGTTGTATAGTCCATTTAATCCATAAGATATTATAAAACGCTACAACAACAATAATACTACATAAACAAAACATCCATAACTCGAAAACAAATGATTGTTTTCATCACAAATATTTGCCAATAACATATGACATGTAACGCTTTTATCAACAGAATTTTGTTGCCAAGTCAGTGAATGAAAACATTAGGTAATTCTTATCAGTAACTCCGCGATAACCAAGTAACCACTCATCTCAGTCAGAGCATTCGACGTTATTTGTAACAAATACAAAAATAAAAAAAATTTTCATTGACTATTAATATAAATAACTAGTGGACGGCCGCGGCTTCGCTCGCGTTAATGTCGGTTACTGGCTGACTATCCAATCCATACAATATTTTTCAATTTGAGTCAGTAGTTCCTTATTTTAACGCGTTTAACCAAACAAACAAACAAACTCTTCAGCTTTATAATATATAGCCGGCTTGGCCAAGTGGTCAAAATGGTCCCGGGTTCGAGTCCTACTGGGAAAAATATTTCTGTGATCAACATTTTTCGAACAGGACTACTGCTTAATTATTACACGGAATCTTATCAATTATGGCTAGGCAGACAGAGAGAAAAGTCGGGATGGCAAAGGTGAGGGTTGACTAGTTGTAAAGGGACCCATTTGTAAATTTTACCATACGTCTCAATCTGTTGAGACTTGAGACATTAATAATTAATGGTGGAATAAAGAAACTCTCGTAATACATAATATTTATAATACATGAACTCTAAAAACAATACAGCTCCATTTTGGCGGTAATGAATAAAAATATACTGGGTATAATTTTAGTAGTAATTGAGACCCAAATAAGTATGTAGTTAGTAACCTATAGTTAATAAACATACATTAATAAAATGAACAAAGCCACAAAATAATAAACAATTCATAAAAAATGCATTGTTTAATTTGAATAACATTATTTTAATGCTTATTTTTATACTGTGTCACTGGAGAGGGCATTTGTGAGTTCACCGAAGTCCCGGCGGCCGGCGCGAAGTAAGCTCCGCGCGGCCGGGACGGCGCTAAATACCTATTTACGCTGACCGACCGGGCCTTAAACCTAAACTTGGGCCACAAGTGCCAGGCGCTGCATCTGACTTCCCCCTCAGCGGGCCTAACACGGGGACGTGGACAAGTGTCTCTCCACCACTTGACAGTGTTTTGTCTCGGGATTTAGTGCAAGTTAGAGCGAGAGGAAAAGATTTTCTGTCCGCCGAAAGACATGTGTCCACGTCCCGTGCTACGGGGGCAGCTACGCTATGGACCCGGTACACGGTAAATCTATGGAATGCTAAGAGTTATCGTCTCGTTTGCATACAGACTATACAGTTCGACTAGCAGTGCACGCTAGACTCCTTCTTCTCCCTGCCCTGGGGGCCTAGGCAAAGTAATATACCGACAAAGATAACGAAGTTCGATAAAGCAAAATGTATGGGATTTGACGTACCAAGTCGCCGTGAAATCACGTGACCAAAATCGTCTTCGTAAGTTCCTAGTTATGTTGGTAGCGCAAGCTAAGACGCTGTAGATACCAAAGTAATATGACCGATCGTGACGAACTTCGACGCGTTATCGTTATGAAACGATTGCCACTTGGCTACGGACCCTGTTCCCATTCTATCTGGGGTCGGCGCAGTATGTTTCCTCTTCTATTCATATCGGTCAGACGGCATCAAGCCATCCACTCCCTTTTGATTCATATCATCCATCACACCGTAAAGGTGCTAGTGAGCTATAGAATTTACAGTGTACAGTGCACGCTTGACTATACTGAATAATTAAAGTAATACAATCCAGTGTTCATGTCATGGCAGGCTACAGAAATGGAACAGCTATGGAAATTTTGAAAATCTATTTAGAGAATTTTCACGATGTGTCTAGTTTTATGTGTCGCTCTCTATACTTAACTTAGGTACATACATACATAAATCACGCCTAAATCCCCAAAGGGATAGGCAGAGGTGAACTAGCACCCACATTTAGCCAATTATGTTAGGTCCCATGTCTATTTATCGGGCACAAAAGTCGCAGTACTATTGCTAGGTGATATAAGAGGAACGCTGCTGCCCATTCCTCATCACTGATTTATCCTTAGTCTCCTTGTACGACACCCACGGGAGAGATTTGGGGCGGTGACAATTGTATTCTACTCTGCCGTCACCACACGGCTTGTACTTTGTGTAACAATAATATTATGAAGACCGCACCGTGCACCTGCCAAGGCCACAACGTAGCTTAGTAGTCAATTATGTTAACGGAATTATTTAACATGTAAACAGTAATCGCTCAAATAATATCGTTGTACTTTTTTTACAATTCATGTCGAGCTCGTCTTGCGTACAAGTCCCCCACTCCTGTGCCCACATATATCAATTTAATATATTGACAGTGCCATATAAGTCTTAACTGAATTACGAAATTCTGCATCGCCACGACACATCACTGTTACTGATATGTGTAATCAATGGCCAAAAAATAATTATTATTATGAGAGACAAAAACTTAGAAACTATGGAATCATGGATTCACCGTGCAGATTTGTGACCCAAAATATTACAATTTTACTGTCGTAATTTGTTACATCACCAAATATTAAGTGCGAAGTATGCGAATACTAACTTTCATTATAATTATCACTAACATTCAACATTCGATCGAATCTACATACGAAAGCTGTTTATTATCCTTTATATATTTTTGGTCTTTCGAGCCAGGCCTGATTGTATACCTGTTGAAGTTTGGAAGTTTCTGAACGCGGATGGATGGAAGTGGCTGACTTTGTTCTTCAATAAGTTGTTACATGAAGAGACGATCCCAGATGAATGGTGTAACAGTACGCTGGTGCCCATTTACAAAAATAAGGGTGATGTGCAGGACTGTAACAACTATAGAGGAATAAAGCTCATGTCACATAGTATGAAGATATGGGAGAAAGTGATAGCGAGACGAATGAGAGGAATGTAATGTCACCCAGAACCAATTCGGTTTTATGCCGGGACGAGGAACAACCGATGCAATATTCGCTCTAAGGCAACTCTGCGAAAAATACCGTAGTGCACAAAAGAACTTGCACATGGTCTTTATAGACCTGGAGAAAGCATACGACCGAGTTCCGCGTACAGTTCTGTGGTGGGCTATGAGAGAAAAGAGAGTGCCTGAGAAGTATGTGAGGCTTGTGTCTGAAATGTATAGAAGGGCTAGTACGAATGTTCGGTCCGAGGCTGGCGTTACCGACAAGTTCGATGTGGCCGTAGGCTTGCACCAGGGATCGGCTTTAAGCCCGTATTTGTTCCTCCTGATTATGGATGCTCTGACATCGGACATACAGGAGGAGGCACCCTGGTGTATGCTGTTCGCCGACGACATTGTACTTGTCGGAGAAGATGCATCCGAGGTACAAAGTAGGCTGGGAAAATGGCAGGAGAGATTGGAGAGCGTCGGGCTTAAGATCAGCCGGACCAAAACAGAACACATGTTCTGTGACTTTGGTGGCCCCTCCAGTTTCTCCCGAATTGCCTTAGGTGGTGTGTTCCTACCAGTTTGCTCGGATTTCCGGTACCTTGGATCGCTCTTCCAAAGTGACGGTGATATTGACCGGGATGTAAGGAATAGAGCGAACGTAGGATGGATGAAGTGGCGACAGGTCTCAGCAACAATATGTGACCCACGGATGCCCCATAAGCTTAAGGGGAAAATCTATAAGGCGGTCATTAGACCTGTTGTCATGTATGGATTGTTGGGCTATGAAGAAGACTGATGAAAGAAGAGTGCATGTAACAGAGATGCGTATGTTAAGATGGATGTGTGGTGTGACACGGAGAGATAAGATAAGAAATGAGTATATCAGGGGAAGTTTGAAAGTAGCGCCAGTGACAGAGAGACTGCGGAGTAATAGACTGGGATGGTTTGGTCATGTTATGCGAAGAGATGAAAGCTATGTTGGCAGAAGAATGTTAGGCATGGACGTGGAAGGACGTAAAAGGAGAGGAAGACCAAAGAAGAGATGGATGGACTGTGTAAAGGAGGATATGATAGCGAGAGGGGTGGATGAGAAATTAGTGAAAGATAGAGAGAAATGGAAGAAGAAAACATGTTGTGCCGACCCCGCCTAGAGCGGGATAAGGGCAGGAAGAAGAAGGTCTTTCGAGCCAGATCTTATCTATACCTACTTAATATTATAAACCTTTGTTTGTTTAGTTGGTTAAACGCGCTAATCTCAGGATGGACTATTCTGAGATTAGCGCGTTTATCAAGGAATACCTAGTTACCTAGGCTATTAAATATAGCCGACATTATAGCGAGCGAAGCCGCGGGCGACCACTAGTATCATATAATACTATTTCAACATGTATACAGATTGTTTACAAAACAATATAAATTATTTGCAGATCTCGTGAAAATATAAACTCTTAATAATTATGTACTTAATACAATTCCGAGTACATGAAAAAGTAGCCTTAGCTGCTTGTTTTTCGCTATTTCAGGTATCCCAGTAATACTAACCTATATATTCTAAGTCATTTATTTATATATTGGCCGTGTGGTGACGGCAGAGTAGAATACAATTGTCACCACCCCAAACCTCTCCCGTGGGTGTCGTAGAAGGCGACTAAGGATAAATCAGTGATGAGGAATGGGCAGCAGCATTCCTCTTATACCTACCAACTAGCAAAGTACTGCGGACTTTTGTGTCCGATAAATGGCAATAGGCTCGCCACCTATTACATGGGACCTAGCCTAATTGGCGAAGCGTGGGTGCTAGTTCACCTCTGCCTACCCCTTCGGGGATATTGGCGTGAATTATGTATGTATGTATTTATTTATATTTATTTGTATAATTATGAATACATACCACCCATCTAACGATGGGCCTTAGCGCACATAAATATGCTAGATTATGAATAAACGAGTTTTGGTTTTGTATCGCACAAACCGGCCTTCAAAACAAACAAACAAATAATATTTATGGATTTTAATTTCAACATTACATAAACGAAGGAAAAATTCGTCTCAAGACGGCCAACCAAGACGTCTTGGTTAGCCGAGCGGTTTAGGCACCTGCCAGGATCGCAGAGGACGCGAGTTCGATTCCCGCATCAAGACTATAAATTTTCTAGCCACCAAATTCTTTGTACTATTTTTTTTCTAACGTTTACTTAAATAATGTTGAATTTGAAATCGAATAAAACTTTTTACAGTCACAATATTCTTTCTTCTTATTCTTCTTCTCCCTACTCTAAGTAGGGTCGGCACAACAATGTCCTTTGTACTAAAGAAATAATATCTTCTGTCTTTGTAATGTTTCCAGAGTTGTACGTGAACGACATCCTAAGCGGGTCCTGTAAACCTAACAATGAGGTGAAGATCCTCAAAGAAAACGCGTCGACGGCATGGGTGGACGCCAACAACGTCCTCGGCGCCACCGCCAGTCATATCGCCATGGACATCGCCATCAAGAAGGCAAAGCAGACGGGAGTTGGATGGGTCACCGTTAAAGGTACGCGCAACTATTAGAAGGCAATTTTGTAAAACTACACCATGTTGTTTTTACGTGTCTACTTTACCCAAAATAAATTATATTTTTGTAAAACTTTCGATTTTGATAGACAAAACATTTAATGCAATTTAAAATTTCCACCAAAACGCCAAAATAGCAATGGCGTCTGTGTGACGTCATTATCTCGTAAAAATTACAGTTTCTATAGTAAACTAGTGACTTTGATTGGCAAATAATATGTCAAAATGAAGATAAGGAAGCAAATATGGCGGATTGCTAAGTTTTGTGTTTTTATTTTTATAAAATAAATATCAATCACAAGTATAATCTGATAACAAGTGACTTTTAACAAATCTCTTTACCTAAATTATTATTATGTAATTAAATCATTAATTCACTGATTCATTTGACAACATTTCATTTTTTCAACATACTTTTATTATGATATTATATGAAATTAGACAGAAAATGAAGACCCGCATATTTTTTATTCTTTCTGAATTCCGTCGTTTTCATACAAAAAATCATGATTAAAATTCCGGTCATTCTAAACAAATGACGTCACAGTTACAAAAAAAATGGCGAAATCGAATCTGGCGTTTCCGGTGGCAAAAATAAAAACATATAATTTGAAATGTTTGAAATTAATTCTCAAGTAAAATACGTTTTAAAATAAAAACCTCGGAAGGATTTCAAATTTATTGTTACTTTATTAATTTTATTTTCGACAACGACAATTAATGACAATGGATTTGTATCATGACTGACAGACATGATACTGATTGATTGCGTGACTGTGAAGTCATCACATGATTTTTACATTTTATTTTCTCTGTAAGTAAGAAAAAAATGTAAAAAACATATTTTCGAAGTCATAAAGAAACGGTATTTTTATTTTGGGGGGTTTTAATTTTTTAAATGTTGTCAATTATTGTAGTGAATGTAGGGTTCACTTAATATTCGTTACTAAATACAATCGGCAATAAGGGCCAATTTCTCAAATCTTGAATAAGACTCGACTACACTAGTCTGCCACTTTTACAACAGACTCATGTGGCTTTACATATATATAACAGACTACATTAGCTAATTAGTAGGCAATTATTGAGGAATGTAAAATGAGATAATGGTTAGGCCCACAGAACAAAGAAAATCAATCTCTATCACTGTTCTGTGGATAGGCCAGACTAATTGGTGGTGATCATTGTGTAGTATCTCTAAACGGGCCTGTCAAAGACCTTGGTTTGGTATTAGAGAACCATAATAAGTAGCAAACTGGAAGAAATATTTTTAACCCTCATATTGGGTTCAAAATATTTCTTCCTTGGCTTTCTTTCTTGGCACTAATGCTATGAAATGAAATAATTTTAGTTTTGCCAGAACGGGCAACGTGGATGTAAAATTACACAAATTGTTTTCTCAATCATTCTTCTTCTTTTTCTCCCTGCCCTATTCCCAGTCTATCTGGGGTCGGCGCAATATGTTTCACTCTTCCATCCATGTTTTCTTCATGATTATCAGCTCTTTTTAATGTCCCCACTGCTGGGGCAAGGCCTTCCCTATGGATGGAAGAATATAGGGAGAATGGGCCATAACCCACCACTCTGACCCCTTGCGTAGGTATTGGGTACGCAATTGTGCTCTGCCGTAACCCACCACACGGCACGGATTTTTTAACTAACAACAAATACATCCATCTCATAGTAAAAGAGTGAAGTTTCTGATTAGTAGTGGCCCAAATTAAGATGTGTATTATCTGCTTTAGGATTAGGCTAAGTTTTGACACTGTCCTCCACAAGTCTGGGTAGGTTTTAATGGCCTACTGGTTTAAACCAGCTACCGTGCTTGGACTCTAGGTACGATAGTATCGATGAGAACTCCCTTAATCGCCTTTTACAGTGATCGTGAACTTGACTTGTTGTAGGTAAAATCTGTTCTGTGGTGTACATGATCTTTCAGTTTTGACTTGGAGGCATTATTACAATAATTTTACAAGTAAAAAAATATGATAAACAAAATGTACATTCTCATTTTATGTGAACGATGTTTTTATGTTATCAAAGGATCGAATCACAATGGAATGGCAGGATTCTGGGCACAAAAGGCAGCAAACAATGGATTGATCGGCATGGCATTTACGAACACCTCACCGCTGCTGGCACCCACCAGGAGTAAACAGGTAGGTAATTATTGTAATAATAATAAATATTATTATTTATTAAATATTTCATTACAAACTGTGCCGATCTGTCCCTATAGACAAGTAGCCAATCTATTCGAACGAATAGAACACAAATGTATGAACGTATTACAGAGAAATCAACATGGCTACCGTCGTGTCAAATGTAAGGGTAGTTGTCAAAATTGACTTTTAATGACTTTTCGATTTTAATTTTAACATTATATAAATGTTAGAAAAATTAGTATAAAGATTTTGGTTATACATTCTTATATAAATTCTTATACTAATTTTATTAGTATAAAATTAGTATAAGAATTTCGAAAAATTATGATGAAATTATATAAAAATATTTATATTTATTTATTATTCGTTTGAAAAGATTGGCTTGTCTAGCAGTGGCGGAGCGTCCATATAACCCGATTCCCAACAGCCGTACCAAACGAGCGAGCATAAAAAAATCATTACCATAATTCAAGTACAATACCATTTTATAAACAAATAAAAAAAATCTATCAATAAAATCTTAACATAACAGTATTAAACGCGCGCGAAACAATATGCAACACAGGTACATACAATTCGCTCCCGCTCTCTAGATTCCTTCATTTAACTCGCTAAATTTCGAGCCTGCTATACAGCACGCACGCTGGACGCCTGCTATACAGCACGCACACAGACAAGCGTAGTCTTGTCAGGCGCACGCAACGAGAAATAGTACCTAAAGATTGCCTACAAGCCGGCATCAAGCCGGCATTTCGGCAGCCTACGCGCTTAAGCATCGATACACTACCACACGCACACATTAGTAATAAACTCCCACGAAAACAAGTTCCGTCAAAAGTAAATATTTTAGATCTTATTACAATGGTCATAAAAGCGGAATTTCACTGCACTGAACTCGCGGTCCAACAAGCCGCTCCGGAGCGGGTTGCATCGTCCTTCCCTTTTTAACACGGCTTGTGTTTGTATAATGATCTCTCTTTCTGGCCTTGCTGAGAAATACTCATGACGGCTCCGTCATGCCCACAGACGAGTTATTCTGTTTTGAAATTTGCTTGCACTGACATAAACTTAACGTAATTAATTAGTTTTATTGTATTTATAGCAGTAATTCAGTGAAATAGTAAAATTTAACTAACCTGTGTTGTTGTTTTAAAGGTGTATTGTGCTTTTGTGAATTGTGTAGCTCTGCAGGGATTTAATTGGTAGGTTTTAGTTTTTAAATAATTTTGGTTTATTCTCTCTCGGACAATAATGGCCGCTTTGATGCACATAGATTGTTGCCTTACCGATTTCTTGCTAAGTGAAGGAAAGCAGTTTTCAAAGTTGTCCTTTGAAAATAAAAAAATATGTCATACAGTTAGGTTGAGCTCGTCCAAATATGTCAATAGATTACAAGCGTAAAGACGGGTTTTTCAAGCATTTCCACAGTTCTCTTTATGATAAATATAGTTGGCTTACAGGCAGTTGTTTATTAAATAAAATGTTTTGTTTTCCGTGTCTTTTGTTTTCTGATTCAAGCAGCGTTTGGAATCGAACGGGATTTTCTGATGTTAATAATTTATCAAACTCTGCTAAAAAACATGTTCAAAGTGAGAAACATATGCGTAGTTGTTTAGCGTTGCATGAATTTGGAAATAGTAGAATAGAAAACTATTTTAACAATAATTTTGGCGCTCATAACCGCAAAGTCGAGCGTAATCGTATCTGCGAGTACCAATTTTTTGTGGGTCCTAATTTTTACTGTGGCTTGCCTAACTTTTTTTTTCACGCCACGCCACTGTT
This sequence comes from Cataclysta lemnata, assembly GCA_963931975.1. Classification (NCBI taxonomy): domain Eukaryota; kingdom Metazoa; phylum Arthropoda; class Insecta; order Lepidoptera; family Crambidae; genus Cataclysta; species Cataclysta lemnata. The sequence goes on along the minus strand of OZ008356.1, from coordinate 10,678,267 downwards.
GTCTAGGGCCCCTTGATATGAATAAACGAATTTATATTGAATGAATGTACGTAGTGTACCTATTGATAAGTAAGATTCGTGTTACATTACACGTTAGATTACATTACAAGTTACAATCGTCTGGATCCGGCTTAAGTTAATGTGTTGTTTTTTCCTATTCGCAGGCGGCGCTTGGCACCAACCCATTGTCAGTAGTGGCTCCCGGTTCAAACGGAGAATCCTTTTACCTAGACATGGCTACGACCGCCGTTGCTGTCGGGAAGGTTAGTTTGCATTAATACCTACTATAGTCCGTTTGCTTTATGACGAGCCCGTGACAGCGGGCAGCGAATTTAAAAAAGAAAGAGGATGTGAAAGGGATAGATCAAAATGAATGAATGTAGGAATATGGCAGCTGTCATGCGTACCATCCTGCGGTGAACAGACTATTGCATCCTTCGTTCACAATGCGTGAATGAATGAATGAACAGCTGTCAGGCGTACCATCCTACGGTGAAGTCGGTGAACAGACTATTGTGTCATTCGTTCACAAAGCGCAGGCCACACTGGGAGTAAGTTAAAGCATTAAGTATGAAATATTGTTCATAATTTATCATGAGAAATATTTTTCTTCTTTTAATTTCAATGAAATTTTAAATAGGTGTGTGGTAATTTCCGATTTTCAGATTGAAATCCAACGCAGGAAAGGTGAGCCAATACCACATGGCTGGGCGCAAGATCCAGATGGCCATGAGACCACAGACGCTGAACTAGTAAGTAGATTCTTAATTTAAAATTCAAATATTATTTATTCATTCTGACCCTCAGCTCAAAACAAGTGAACAAATTATTTCAAACGAATAGAATACAAATGTATGAAACTGACGTAGTACAGAGAAAACAATACGTACATACAGATTCATACTTTCTATGCGTGTTTTCTATGCGTTCGAATCACACTGTTCGAATAGATAAGCCACTTGCCCTCTGGTATGATTACAAGACACTTATGAATCGTCACAATGATCGACATTGGAAAACCGTGCGTTCAAGAAGTAAAAGGGTGTGTGTAGTGTGCGCCGGTCCATGATATAGGGGCTCTATAACCTGCCAATTACAATACCATATACTTCAATAGCAAAGTTGATATCAAATGCGGCAGTGACCCACGCCTCGCCAGTAGAAAGTTAGTCGTAGAGAAACCCATTATAGCCGAAGAGTTGTTAAGTCTTCATAAAACCAAATAGTCACGTTACATTTGTATTTTTTCGTCATCATCACCAGCTCTTTAATTCCCCCACTACTGGGGCACATGCATTCCCAATGTAAAGAAGAATATAGCAGAAATGCAGATGCAGATGCAACAGGGACCAACGGCCTAACATGTCTTTCGGAGCACGGAAGACCTCGAGATGATATATTTTTGGTCACCTCTCTAATAACCGGCCTTAGAGAACATTGCTTGGTTCGCGCAATCACAACCCAAACACGCTAACTCACTTTCGAGCTCCTCGTGTTTGTATTCAACCCACGTTAACTTTTTACAGGCTTTCAACACTGGCTGCCTGATGCCTCTTGGCGGCAGTGAAGAAACTTCCGGTTATAAGGGATACGGTCTGTCAGCTATGGTGGAACTATTCTGCGGAATTTCGGCTGGTAAAGAGCTGCTTATTTTTGACCTAAAGAGGGTTAGTGTCAGGCAGGCGGCTGTATAACCTAAGCCAAAACCTTGAGCGGTATGCATGGGAAATGGGAATGATGTCATCCCAATCACTCTTCCCGTTCTTAGGTCTCTCGACATGGTCCTTATTCCATCCCTTTTCTATACACTCATTCATCACAAGCACCTTTACGGTGCGGTGTGATGGATGATATGAATCAAAAGGGAGTGGATGGCTAGATGACGTCTGATCGATATGAATGGAAGAGGAAACATACTGCGCCGACCCCAGATAGACTGGGAACAGGGCAAGAAGAAGAAGTAGGCACATAAAAGACAAACAACAGTTAGTCGTTTTAGGGGTGGTGACAATTGTATTCTGCTCATTCCTCACTGCAAAGCATTTTAACTTGACACCATTCTATTTTAAAATTTTCAGGGGCGAATTATGGCCATCATATACGGTCTTGGTCGCACAGCGGGGCAGGTGGCCCGGCGAACCTCGGCCACTGCTTCGTGGCTATAGACCCCGGGTGCTTCGCGCCGGGCTTCGAAGACCGCGTCACCGAAAGCATTCAACATTGGAGACAACTGGAACCAGTAAGTACCTGCGAAGCTGGCTGTGAGATAAATAAACTTACACATAAATACATAGGTACAGCACCAACAGAACGTGGATGGCTGCGTGATAAATATACTTATACATACATACATAGATACAGTCACCAACATAAATATATGACTGTGGACAACCCTGCAAACATATCTGATCTTCCTGATCAGGTACCTACAGATCGATGATATAGTTTTGATTTTGTATTATGTCAGATATTTATCCTGGGACAGTAAAACGATGCTGATACATATATGCCGGCCACAAAGCATTAAGAATTTCTATAGGCAAAAGTCGTCATCGTCATTCGTCACATTTCAGTGGATGGTAAGATATTTTTGCAGGGCTATCCACACATATTATATGTCGGTGACTATACATAAATCACGCCTTGTATATCATATTCCTATCGCATATCATATTCCTAAGGGAAGCCGCGTTATCTTATTTCAGGCCCCATGTAATAGGGGGCGACACTGTTTCATTCATTTTACCGGGAACTTAAACTGCAGTAATTTGCTAGATGGTGTACCAGCCCCTCTAGGCTAGTGACCAATCTATTCGAATGAATAGAATATAAATGTATGGAACAATCTGACATTTGTATTCTATTCGTTCGAACAGATAAGTCACTTGTCGGCCTCCAGAAATGCTGCCACCATTATGATAGTTTGCTTTCGCATATAATAACTTCTAATATTTTCTAGTTATGCCGCGTTGTGATGACGGCAGAATAGAATAGTCACCACCCCTATCTCTTCCGAGGGTGTCGTACAAGGCGTCAAAGGGTTAAGACAAAAGCAGGGCCGCAACGTTCCTCTTAAGCCACCTAACAATGTACTGCGATTTCCGTGCCCTATATGGCCACCTTTTACATGGGACCTAACCTAATTAGCGAAACGGTGTTAATTCACCTCTGCCTACCCTTTCTGGGATTAAGGTGTGACTTATGTTATGTATTGGTGTGACGCGTGTGTTCTAGTTGTGCGTAAGTAAATTATTAACAATATATTTTCTTTCAGACTGATTCTAGCTTACCGGTGCTAGCTCCAGGTGACAAAGAAAAGAAGTCAGAGAAAGAGTCAAATGAACGGGGCACAGTCAGCTATGTGAAGCAACAGATTGAGTCGAGCGCCGCCCTGGCGGAGAGACTCAAAGTTAAACCCATGAATGTGATCGAAGACTAAGATTATCTGTAAAGAACGAATGACTGTATTTTTTATCTATGAACTTTAATACGACTAAAAAGTGGTTACCTTTAAAATTAAATACAAGTTTTTTATTATTGCAAATTGTTAGATAATTATTGGTATATGGAATTGCTGTTATTTCGAACTATCATACAACCTAGAATACATATCATATTACCTATTTTTTCCGTAGATGTAAGAACATATCATGCCTTTTATTCAATTCATTCACCACACCGGCGAGTTGCTAAAGCGTAACATGATTAGAATGACAGCAAGCAACAAATAAAAAACTGTAAGTGCGAAAAGGATAGACATAAAAGTGTATGAATGAGACAGCTGTCATTTAAATAATCCCCTATATTATAAAGTACAGTGATGAATCAATTTATGTATAGAACAGTGATATTATTTATATGATCATATAAGTTCAGTTAAGTTCTGCCAGCGTATAATTAAAATTATCTAATCAATTTATTTCTGATTGACCTAAATACATTTTCCCTACAGTCACTTGGTCTGCTGCCAAGCGACTATAAACTAAGGTATAATTCTGATTAATACGAGTACCTATAATATAAGCAAGTAGGTAGGTACATTGAATGTATCAACAAAATTAATTTTGTTACTAATTCCTTATGAGAAAACTAAGATGGCACACACTAAAAGGAAACCGCCTGACCATATACAGATAGTATATGGTCAGGCGGTTTCCCGGGACAGCAATGGACAAGGAATGCCAAGATTGTGACGTATGCCGAGTCATGTACGCCACTGGCGACTATATCGGTATCGATGGAACGTAGGTGTCTATTTCTATGAGACCATTCACCCGGCGACGCAAACACGACACAACAAAGTATACAGTGGTACACTCTCTAATGTAAGGTTGGGGAAAAAGTCTTTTCGCATTATAGTATGTATAAACTTGTAATAAAATCTCTTTGGCTATACTATTTGTATCTGGCTGGTTTTGGTATCATTGAAAGTTTAAATTTTATAGAACATAATTCCAAATTCAAATTAGGAAAATGTGTGATTTTCATTTGTTTTTCGTACCGCCAAGATGAGTGAATCTAATGAAGAAATTCGATACATTTTAAAATTTTACTACAAAAAAGGTAAAAATGCAACGCAAGCCTCGAAAAAAATTTGCGATGTTTATGGACCTAGTGCAGTGTCTGTGAGAGTAGCACAAATTTGGTTTAAGCATTTTCAATCCGGAAATTTTGATGTCAAAGATGCACGTCGCTCTGGTCGCCCTATTACAGATAAAATGGATGCCATTTTTGAAAAAGTGGAGCAAGATCGGCATGTCAGTAGTTACGACGTAGCTGAAGAACTGGGAATTGACCACAAAACAGTTTTGGCGCATTTCAAAAAAACTGGGTACACAAAAAAGCTCTACATTTGGGTACCTCACGAGCTCACTCAAAGAAACCGTGTACTCATTTGTGATTCTTTATTACGACGTAATGAAACCGAACCATTTTTGACGAAGCTGATAACTGGTGATGAAAAGTGGATCACGTACGACAAGAACGTGCGAAAAAGGTCGTGGTCAAAGGCCGGTCAGGCTTCCCAGACTGTGGCGAAACCCGGGTTAACTCGCAACAAGGTGATGCTGTGTGTGTGGTGGGATTGGAAGGGCATTATTCATTATGAGCTGTTACCACCAGGCAGGACCATCGATTCTGAACTCTACTGCGAACAACTGATGAGATTAAAGCAAGAAGTTGAGAGAAAGCGGCCGGAATTAATCAACAGAAGGGGTGTGGTTTTTCATCATGATAACGCTAGACCTCACACATCTTTAGCCACTCAGCAAAAATTAAGAGAGTTTGGCTGGGAGGTGTTAATGCATCCGCCGTATAGTCCTGACCTTGCACCTTCAGATTTCCACCTGTTTCGGTCTCTTCAGAATTCTTTAGGCAGTGTCAGGTTAACATCACGAGAGGACTGCCAAAACCACTTGTCGCGGTATTTTGACCAGAAGTCCCAAAATTTCTATAGCAATGGGATCATGTCCCTACCTACAAGATGGCAAAAAGTTATCGAACAAAATAGTACCTACATACTTTAGTTAAATGTAAATAAACTATATTAAAAAATGTTTTGAATTTTCTTAAAAAATGCGAAGAAACTTTTTCCCCAACCTATTATGTCAGCAGCACGTCAGGTTACCACGATATGCCAAAACAGTTTTGTGTACTTTGATGTTGTGTATTGAGTGTACTGGCGGTGATAATCTGGTATGATGATTCACAATGCGACCATGCGAGGCGAGGATTTCCAGCCTGTATTTCTACGTGCTCTATGTATGGTTTTTGATTTCAAAATGGATAAACAAAGATTTATCGAAGAAGTTGGAAATTAGGATTTCCTGTGTGATCTTTAGTGACTCCAGCTACAGTGACATGAGGTCTACTGCATGGTTGACCCCGCGTTATCCACTGGTTGACCACGCGGCGTCCACTCGTGAGTCACCTACCGATAACGAGTGGATGGATGCAGAGCGACGAGGACGTGCGGATCGGGTGCCGGGTGGCTCTAATGAGCGTTGACCTTTATTGTTTAAAGAAAATAATAACTGTTGTCTGAATGCCTGGAAAAACTATGAAAATACTTTATTCCAGCTCACTTGCAGCTGCTTCTATGCACAACTGGATAAAGAATTTTATGTTTAATTGAACATTATAATTAACTAAACTAATTATTATAAATGAAACTTTCATTAAAGCGTTCTCATTCAAATCCTTTTATTTAGTGTGATTAAGTTTCAGGATAAATGACAAACCAAAAGGTAAATAAGAAACAAGCAACCAAGGTTATAACAAGAGGCGAGACAAGGAACGATTAATATAATTAATTGCTATGACTGTCTGTATTACACAAATATCATCATTACCATCATCTTCACAGTGCACCAATATCCCCAAGGCTGGGACACAAACTTTTCCTATGAAATTAAGAATATTTTCAGAATGAACCATAACCCACGACGCTGCGGCTGTGGGATTGGCGGATACTTTGGTTCGATTCTAAATGCCTCAACGTGGCTTCCCAAGCACATAAGATCTGGAAATAATACCTACATATATGTCATCCGACCAATCTTAGAGGACTTTGCTTACTTTGTGTAATATGTCGCCAAACGTTCTGAACTTCTGATGTATCCCACCCTACAATAATAATAAAGAATAACAGCTTCCATGCTGGTTTTGGAGCAAAAAAAAATAACGTAGATGAACTCATCCTAGGGGTGTCGTAAAAGTCGACTAACTAGTAGACGAATGGTGGAGGGTTAACCACCAATAGCAGCATACCCAAGGATAGATGGGGTCAGGCAGGCGGCATGCTGTAAAACTGAAGTCAAAATCTTGAGCAGTATGGATTGTGATGTTGTCATCCCAATCACCCTCTCCGTTCATTGATCTCGACATGGTCCTTTCCGAATCTTTTCTATACATTACTAGCACCTTTCCGGTGTGATGGATGATATGAATCAAAAGGAAGTGGATGGCTTGATGACTTCTGACCGACATGAGTGGAGGAGGAAACATACTGCACCGACTCCAGATAGGCTGGGAACAGGCAAGAAGAAGAAGATAGCTCTACTGTGCCTATGTCCTATGACTCATATTCACATGCCATGTGATGCCGCGCGGATTTATCTACCCACGTTGTCGTAATACTTTGTAGTTGTATTCTTGTAATAGGTACTCTAGTAGCGTATAAACTGTAGTCTCATTTACTGCGCGTAGGTGTACTATTCATCAATACATACAATTATTAGTTACGATTTTAAATTATTGTGCCTATTTTATACATACATAAATGATAGCCAAAGGGCAGAGGTGAATTAACACCCACGTTTCGCCAACCATACTGGGTGTAACAGAGAGGTGTAGTCATATTTAAAGGGGTTATTCAGGCCATCAAACTGAACAACTTTCGCAAAGGCACCAAAATCAAAATCTCAGAAAAATATATCACTTCCCCATACTAATCCGAGAACCAGCTGACATTAGTTTGTATGGGGGAGTGTTTATTTTTTCTGAGATTTCGATTTCGATCCCTTAGCGAAAGTTGTTCAGTTTGATGGCCTGAATAACCCCTTTAAATATGACTACACCTCTCTGTTACACCTAGTATTATAAGTTCCATGTCACCTACAGGTAGCGAGCTTATTCCATCTATCGGACACGTAAATCGCAGTATATTTCTAGAGAGATAGTTATATTAAAATAGGTAAGTACAACTCTGCTGTCCATTACTACCTAATCGCTTTTTACCCTTAATCGCCTTGTAAGACACCCGCGGGAGAGAGGTGGTGATAATAGTATTCTGTTCGCTGTTACCACACGCCTATTTCTATCAAAGCTCATATAGAATTTTTATTTCATTCGAACATTTTATAAATGTTATGAGGTTAATATAAAACATTACCCTATAACAAAATAACTTAACAAAATTTCTATCATACTAAGAAACAACACAATGTTATTATGTGTTGTTGTTTTGTTGTCACTACACAGTCAAATCAAGTCTGTTATTCAATCATTCGTTCATTATACAGCGCACCCAAGAAACGTAGAAACGAACGAACAAGCTAGCTAGAAGTGCGGACTAGATAAGTCCGCGCGTGGCCAAAATTGGAACTAAAAATTCGTCTGCTATTTTGTTTGTCTACAAGTGTCAATGTTAGCGCGCAGCGCCACCCCTCGCGTGCAGACTTATCTGGCCCGCACTTTAGTATAATCTGTATCAGTCGCCAAACGGACGGACCGACGACGACCACAGTCGGAGCAAATCTAGACAAACTTATTCTGACAAACGTAGTGTTTATAATATACTCTTTGCTACTGACTGCACTCACTCACTCACTAACTCACTCACTCACTCACTTACACTGTGTTGTGTTTTAAATACTGTATTGTATTGTAATATTTGTAATGTAAAGTTGCAGTAGTAGGTAGGTAGGTACGTACCTACTATGAGAGTGCACTGTGCGTTGATGTGCCTACAAAATAGCCGGGAACTTGGGTACTTACTTTGGTTCATCGGATCATCGGCTCATTAGATTCTGTATCGGTTGTCGACATCATCCATCAGTCGACATGTTGTATCTGTCTCGCTTGCACATGTATTGCGAACAAACCATTTCTCTATCCCGGGCAAAATGAAAAATCTGTATTGGCTAAATCTTAAAACAAAACAATAAGCAATCTTAATTTTGAAAACAAAACATAGTTTAATTTTCTAAGTAATTCAGGAAACCAATTGCAAACAATAAATATCATACTTTCACATATTTTCGTTGTCAACTTTTTGCGCGAGGTTAGAAATCCCGTACCTGACAAGTGTCAAATTAGATTTTGTTGTTTTGATGTAAATGTAGGGACTTTGTTTTGTTTCTTTTAAACAACAGTGAATCAAATCAACCAAACAGTAGTATAAACGCGCCAGTCTGATATTGTGCAGGTGTTATTTGTGTTAATTTATAACGAAGAATAAATTGGTGTTAGTGTTTTGATATCAAGTTATTTAGACCAAATTTGTGAATTGACTATAGTGATTAGTGGCTGCATCTCGGAACATAAGAAAATCTGGAATATTAACTAGCAGACAGTGTTGGATTCCTAACATTGAGGTAAGCTTCTATTACATATTCAAATTAATTTTTCAACATAATTTACCATTGCGTATTTACTGCTCCTGTTTAATATTTATACCCGCCTACAACTAATCTACACCATACCAATTTTATTACAGATTCCCCAACCTTCCTCCTCCATCCTGAAACGACATAAAACCTCCATTGAATTAAAAGAATTAACAGTGGCATTGCCTTATTTGGAACAGTATTTATGGTCTTTACATTATTTATTTTAATCCTAATAAAGTTAGAAAGACTACATTGTTTTGTTTCTCATAAATACCGTCATTATACATTTAAGTATTTTCTGTTATTATTTTATGTTGAAAGTCAAAGAATCCCTTCAGTGGTCCAAAACAAACCTGAATCAATATTTTTTATACAATCTTAAGGATACTGGTCACTTTTGTGGTCATTGACCCTGACTGTTAAGTCAGAGGTTTTGTGACTTTGTGACCTAGTTGAAGCAAGAAGCAGTTATTCAGTTACAATTGGAATTTGCAAGCATTGTTTTTTTGGAAATAATTTGTTTTATCTGTCACTTCATTATGTTACCTAAGTTTTTCATGACTTAATATTTCTATATCAATAAATGTTAGTTAAAATAATTATATTAATTATTGTCCACCATTAAAACTTAGACATGTAAAATTCTGTTATTGGATTGAATACTTTGGAAATTCTATAGATGGTTGCTATGGATAGTGATGAAAGTTTCTATGGACAGGATGTTAAACTCCATTATTAAGAATAAATTTAACAGTTATTTCAAGACCTATAAGAAGTGTCAATTTATTAAAATTTGAAATAATTTTACTGCGGCAGTTAAATCACTTAGAAACATCATTTAACTTTACAAGAACAGCAACAAGTTTTATGTTAACGTTAACAGGTAAACACACAATGGTGTTCGGACAAGGCCATCTATGTCATCAGTTTGATCTGTTCAATATGAATATGATGATATTTTATTATTTTTTTACAGTATGTTCAATGTTTCATAATAATACATAATTATAGGAACATAGCAGGTAGCTAGGTAGCTAGTTGAAATAGCAGACAGGTGAATACATATTCAAACTCATTAAAAACTACATCTTGATAGAGTTATAAGAAATATTACATAAGAAAAGAATGAGAATTCAGCATAGTTTAAATTAGTAGACCAATTTATCATTATTTATATAATTGTATTTAAATGACAAAGTTTATGATAATAAATATAATATTGTTTAAGTTTTTGAATGCAAAACTGTTCTGTATCTGGTTTTTAAAACACCTGTATTTAAACAGTCATTAAACAAACAAACGGTATATTACAGTCTATTTAATTCCTTACACTATGTACTGTCAATAGCACGTCAGGCTAAACAAAACTGTCAAATATCTACAAACATTATTTTGTCAACCTTAACTGTTTGATAGTTATAAAGAACAGAATCAAATGAGAAAATTTTATATTTTGTGGTAAAATAATGTATGTACCAATTAAAATCTTTGTGCATTAAAACACAATTTATGATAGTAATCCTAAAATAGACAATAAACAAAATTAGTACAAAGATTTTGGTGGTTAGAAAAAGAATTTCGAAAAATCATGATCTTGAGGCGGGATTCGAACCCGCGTCCGCTGCTATCCGGGCAGGTGCCTGACCGCTCCAAGATCATAATTTTTCGAAATTCTTTTTCTAACCACCAAAATCTTTGTACTAATTTTTCTAACATTTATGTTAAAATTAAAATCGAATAGAATAAAAAAAATGGAAATCTCGGACACTAAGAATGCATTCTGACAGAGACGTGTCATTTCCATGTGACCTGACCCCGTATTATATAAGCCAATTTTAGTTGCTTTGGTCTACCCGTCACTCTCACACTTTGCTATTATTTTCAATGAGTGAGAGAGACAGGTAGACAAAAATAAATAAAACCGGCTAACATAATACCGAGGTTGGTTTCATTGCTCTAGTATGTACTGTAGATCTCAAAATTATATAATTAGTGTAATAAACATTAGTACTTATCACACTTAAATTGTGTGTGAAACAAAAGTTTACATGAAAAAAATTTATTCATGTAAACTTTTGTTTCACAAGAAATAAAAATAGGAACCTATTAAATTTAATGGCCTGCTTTAATTAACAGTAGCCATAAGATGATGTGATAAGAAAAATGTAATATTGCAAACTAGGTACGTAGTGGTAGGTAGGTAGTAGTGCCTATAACCAAAGCCTAAGTTTTTAAATTTTGGTTACATTTAAATCTTTCGATTCAGGATGATGTAGCTACCCATATTGTTTTTTTAATTGCAAGAGACTCTTGGTCTGGATATTGACATTATTAAGTGGAGATAATTCTGACATTGGAACAACCTTTGCTTTCTTTGAGGTTGTACATACATGGTACATTAATCACACCTTTTTATCTCCGTAATGGTAAACAGGTGAATTAACACCCACGTTTCGCCAATTATGTTAGGTCATTCATAGCTGTCTTTATTACCCATAATCGTCTTGTACGACACCCGCCGGAGAGATGAGGGCGGTGGTTACAATTGCATTCTGCCGTCACCACAATAATAAAAATAACTACAATTAACTTAATGATCTGAAAAGCTAACTTAAGTCAGAATAATGTAAACACAAACATGATTACTAATTAGTGACTTAATTAGACACTACCTAAAAGTTTTCAATTCAGCAATCAAATAGTCAAATATACAAAATGTTGAAACACAACAGGAAATACATATCGGCGCCTGCGCAGGAGAAACGATACCCGCTGTGACTAGTTTCCTGCTTCACACACTAACCCATTCTGTTCTGTTGATGTTACCCGATGCTCCTCAATTCAATTCGATCTGATGTTTTGATGATGTCAACGTAATATATACCTATAAGCGAATCGTTTTGTTTTATGGGAGTTTGATTAGATAGATGCCTCTTGACTGGAGACGGGTTTAATAATGAAGAAGTTGAATGATTTAGTGACTGTCTGATGCTATTTAAATTTTAATTTGAACATTATACAAATCTTCTTTTCCCTGCCCTGTTCCCAGTCTATCTGGGGTCGACGCAGTATGTTTCCTCTTCCATTCATATCGGTCAGACGTCATCAAGCCATCCTGCCCCTTTTGATTCGTATCTTCCATCACACCGTAAAGGTGCAAGTGATGAACGGAGAGAGATTATATTAATGTTAGAAAAACATGTACAGTCAACGGCTCTTCAGACTACCCAAAACTGTCAAATTTCTTTAATCGATTGTCAACCTATCTTGTTGGCAGTAGAGCCAAAAGTCGACTGAGAAAATTAAACATTTTGTGGTAGTCCGGCGTGCTGTTGTCTGTACAAAGAATATTTCGGTTAGCAAAAGTTTAGAAAATTATAGTCTTGAGGCAGAATAAGCACCCGCGTCTTCTGCGATCCGGGCAGATGCCTGTACTAAGACGTCTTGGTTGGCCGAGTGGTACAGGCATCTGCCCGGATAGATTATAATTTTCCAAAGTTTTTTTAAACACAATATTCTTTGGAGTGTCTCATAGATTATGGCGGTGTTTACGGACGGACCTAGGTGCTGAAAGTCTCGCATACAATTATTGTCACCACCCCTGCCCCTCTCGTGGGTGTCGTACAAGGTGACTAAGTAGGACTAAACTAACAAATTACCGCGAATAAAGTTCCTGAATGGCAATAGGCCCGCCCCCTATTGCATGGGTCCTGAAATAAGCTGTCGAAACGCGGGTGCTAAAAACATATCTGTCTACCCCTTAAGAGAAAAAAGGCGAAATTTTTGTATAATGTATTTTATTGTAATCAGCAATTCGGTACCAATTAAATGTAATATTAACCTAACCAGGCAGTAGTCCGTCGTGTCGTGTCACTGTTTATGTTGATAACAGTCCCGCTATCTATATAATGGCAAGCAGATATCCCGGTTTCAGTAGGGCAAATAAATAATTGCGTTTCTCATCATTCTGTCAATGGATATTGAGTGCTTCCAATCGTTCAATCAATAGAATAGAATATGTCGTTATGTGTTTATTATCATAAAATAATACAAAATTTTTTGGACAGCTTCTTAAAATTTAAACGTTGATTTAGTTTAAAATAAGGCTCGAGTTCACCAAAGTGTAAAACAAGCGATTATAAGATAACCGCCAGTTTTTGATAAGTAGTTCTTCCATACGGTAAAGTATAAAAAAATTACGGTTATATAATAATCGCCTGTTTATGTGTTGGTGAACCTCAGCCTTATTCATTGAGTCGTAGTTAACGCACTTTAATCGCTGTATTTTTGACAGTGATTTGCACCAGGAGCCAAGAGAATTTCTTTTCAAAAATACCGCATAGCGTAGCTTCTATATTATGTACTTAGTTTGCGATATTTATCTTTATTGCCAGTATTTTTGTAGCATAAAAGTTGACAACAATAATTAACTAGAGTTAGACCTCTGAATTCCATGGTTTATAAGTAGAGCGTTTCCGTAGATTATATCTGTCTCCCTATAGAACGGTGCCTATAGAAGCCTACTGCACGTCTCTATTCGAAATTATTGAAGTCAAAGATGTTCTAGCTGTAAGTAATATATAAGCAACTTTTAAAAAGATCAACATATAGTAATAATTGGCTGTCAAATCAAAATACTTTTCTTCTTTTCTAAAAACTCATTATCATCCTGCCTTGTCTGTTCCTAGTTTATCTGGGATCAGCGCAGTTTTTTTAGGATCTTCTTGAATGTTGGCTAAGGTTCCATTACAGCACCTTGGACCTACAGGGCTATTTTTGAGGAATGCGACATCCTTGTAGGTTCGTGGAGCCTTGCATTTGAGCAATGAAACCCCAAAAAGGGTTTCGATACGACTTCGATGTTGACCTATAATCTTGGGCACCCGAAAGGTGGATAGAAAACCACTAACAAGCATACCCAAACAGGGTTGGCGTCAGAAAGGCAGCCTGCTTAAAACCTTGAGCAGTATGTTGAAAAGTTGTCATCCAAATCACTCTCCCCGTTCTTCAGTCTCTCGACATGGTCCTTTTCGTGTCTTTGGTAAAGATTCATTTATCACTATCACCTTTCCGGTGTGATGGATGATATGAATCAAAAAGGAGTGGATGGCTTGATGACATCTGACCGATATTAATGGAAGAGGAAACATACAGCGTGGTGGACCCCAGAAAAACTGGGTAGGAAAAAGTACGGACGCATCTCTCGAGGGAGTTTCGGTAAAGTAGTAGAGTACACTGCCTCCGTGGTCCAGTGGTTCGCCCACCGGAATTAGATCTCCGAGGTCCCGAGATCGATCCCCAGAAGAGTATAAATTTGTACCCGGTTTGGTTGGCGATAAGACTGTGAAAACAGTCCGCCTGGCTAGCTACCACCATCTTATCTAATATGTCGCCATAATAATAATGTTAACAGCACAAATTATCGGAACATATTATGTTCCGATAATTTGTGATAAGATAGTCAGCCTATTTGTGGTTATAGGTACCAGGTGAAGCTCGATTCCATCTTCGGCCCTTATCGTCACTTACCTTTAGGTATGATAAAGGCCAAGAGCCCTGTCTAGCATAAATACAAGGCCGAACCCTTAGGATGTGAAAGAGGCCGATCAAAACTGAAATCTACGCTGCATTTCCAACTACCTATACCTGCATTGATAACAAAATCGATATGAAATCACATCGCGTAACGACCAAACCGTTTTGCTGCTAACATAGTAAAGTTACATAATCCAATTAATTTTAACAGCAGTTTTATAATAAATGAAGAACAGGTGAACTGTAAATAACTCTTTAGAATTCTATAAATAAAATAGGAAATTGGAGAAATTTTTTTTTCGCCTTATCGTTACTGATATCTCGACGTTATATCGTATTAATTACGATTGTAGAATGTATTTATGACACAGTCAATAAATTGTTACGGACGTGGATTTCAATTCCTGAAATTGGTATTAGTTCAGATAAATACTTAAACACAGTCTTTCTCGTCAACTGATGTTATAATAACGATTTTATTTGATCTTCATTAGAACTGAATACCTATGTAATGAGAAGTTTTTACCTGCTTCGTTCCATTAATCTAACACATGGCCTTGGATGTGTCTACGTGATAGGTAGGTACGTGATCAGCTATTGAGCTCTTAACCACAAATTACCTCCATACGTCTTCCTTTGACGATAAAGTGAGGTGAATAGTTCTCAGTGTGTGTACTTTAAGAGCATTGTTTTTATTTCCAATCTCTTGGTGTCAAAATATTCTATTATACATATATGAAACATATTAAAACAACAATAGTTTTTCTAGAACAAATATCTGTGTATATCACACAAAATGATTGATTTTACTTATGTATTTCTCATACTTTACATAAAAATGTCAATGTTTCGCCATTTCGTGATTCGATATAGTTCATTAGTTAATTTTGCGTAATTTACCCCCGAATACAGAAACGCTAATCAAAGTTTGAGTCTTGCTTAACATTTAAATGTTGTCAAAATTGACGTTTTTCCATACAAATTCTAACAGGTAATGTCCACTTAACGTTTTAAGCAGTGTCCCAAATTTGAGTAGCGTTTCTGTATTCGGGGGTATATTGACTAAAACAAAGTCAACTAAACATTTGAATGCTACACTGGATTATATGCTTTGAAATTTAATTCATTTTCAAATAGCGCCATCTAGTTTTAAATTGAGGAATCTTTTGGTAAGGGTTGTAGTTGGGGTAGATTCCTGACGTGGAGTAAGAATTTACCCCAACCAAAACCTCTACCGGCAATTTCATGCATAAAACTGCACTAGACATGTCTAGATGGCGCTGTAAGGCAAGTCATAATATTATCACTGTACTAGTAGGTACCTACCGACAATTTTTAAGAAGGAGGTAATCCTTCTTAAAAATTGTCGGTATCTCGTGGATGTGTTTAATTCCATTTATTTACACATAGAACTTTTATATTTTTCTTATAGCACAAATTGCAGTGTGATATCACTCATTAAAAACATACTAACTGCCACACTCAGAGACGTCATCGTATTAACTTTAATGAGTATTTAAGGTCAAAAATTTTCATTCAAATCTAGACCATAGACCCGGCAAGAATAGCGACTAGTTTTGAATTGTCATTTTTTGACGTTAAGTACTCATTAACGTTATTTGACGTCTCTGAGTGCGGCAGTAAACTTAATCTAATTTAATCGTTACATAATTTATTTAATAATAGGGGTTAAAGTATGAAATTGCCGTTTTATTGTAATAGGTTTTTAAAAAAACATAGAATCTTCATACATACATACATACATAAATCCCGCCTATATCCCCGAAGGGGTAGGCAGAGGTAAACTAGCACCCACGTTTTGCCAATTATGTCAGGTCCCATGTAATAGGTGGCGAGCCTATTGTCATTTATCGGGCACAAAAGTCGCAGTACTCTTGCTAGATGGTATAAGAGGAACGCTGCTGTCCATTCCTCATCACTGATTTATCCTTAGTCGCCTTGTACGACACCCACGGGAGAGACTTGGGGTGGTGACAATTGTATTCTACTCTGCCGTCACCATACGGCGTTCTTGGCACGGTTTCCTCAAACCAGAATCTTCATGGTTTGAGGAAACTTTTTCACATGGTTTCTATGATGTTCTTTTGAAAAAAAAAATTAAAACATTTGAATATCGACGTTTAATTGTTTTTGATAATCAACTTAGACAAGAAAGATGGATACTGCGAAAATTCGAGTGATTTTTTAATACTAGTTCCGGCGCGGACGTAACGCGACAGAAACAGCCCGCAATATCAATGTTGCGTTTGGTGAGGGGTCTGCTAATGAAAGCACCGTGCGATTTAGGTTTAAACGCTTTCGTGATGGAAACTTCGATTTGAAGAACGAGCCACGAGGAAGACCGCCCACACAGGTGAATAACGATGAACTAAGAGAGATGGTGGAAGCCGACCCTAGTCAAACTACCCAGGAATTAGCGGCATGGTTTAACGTTACCTTACCCACAATATTGACTCATTTGCGTCAAATCAATAAAATAAAAAAATACAAAAAATAGGTGCCTCATGATTTGACTGATCTGCAGAAAGAAACGCACATGTCATGAAAAGTGGATTCTTTATGATAAGCGTAAAAGAAAAATGCAATGGCTGGCCCCAGGTCAAACGCCACAACAGTGTCCTCAAGCAAAACTTACCAATAAAAAGGTAATGGTAACTGTTTGGTGGTCTCAGCATGGTGTTATTCACTATAGTTTTCTCAGATCTGGTCAAGCAATAACGGCAGATGTCTATTGTGCCGAACTCCTAAAAATGTTGGCAAAACTAGTAGTAAAACAGCCCCGACTCATGAATCGATCTTCACCATTATTGCTCCATGACAACGCGAGACCTCATACAGCACGAGAAACCGTTTTGACCCTTCAGGAACTGGAGTTAGAAACCATTCGTCATCCTGCGTATTCGCCAGGATAGGCCAGACCTTGCTCCAACGGACTACCATTTTTTTTGTGATTTGGACAATTATCTACGTGACAAGAAGTTTCCCAGGAGGCAGTATAAAATGCTTTCACACAGTTTGTGCAGTCTAGATCCTCAGAGTTCTATCGCAAATGCATAAATGACCTTCCTATTAGATGGTAGCACTGTATAGATAATAATGGTAACAATTTTGATTAAATAAATTTGTTATAAACTAAAAAATAAACAATTTATATTTTTTGTAAAAAACGGCAATTTCATACTTTAACCCCTAATATTGAAGGAACAAAATTACAGTATATTATTTTGAAACCTACTAAAAATTAATTAGTCTGCCAATGCAATCTCTAATCGTTATGAATCTACTGATTTCAAACAAGGCGTAATCCTTGTAATCTCTTTAATTATCCTAATTAAAGTTACATATCTGGGAAAGATGATTGATTGTGTAAGTAGTCGAAATTAGTCACTTCACTAATTTAACAAAATGCAATACAAGTAATTCAACAATTAGTGTATTTTTTTATTTTAAGCACAGCAAGGAGGTAGGATATCTTACTGCCACATTGCAGCGGCTAATTGCTCATAATAAGGAAATAGTGCGACGCATTGCGTGGGTCGTACCAGACAACTCTAGTATTTTAACTAAAGCAGCTTAAAGTTCCTCTGTGGACCATTATATGTCTTATTTAATACAATGGAGATGCATTTCTAAAAATACCTAGAAATATTTATCATCATTCGTTTGCTATTTGATTTTAATTTTAACATTATATAAATGTTAGAAAAATTAGTACAAAGATTTTCATGGTTAGAAAAAGAATTTCGAAAAATTATG
This sequence comes from Cataclysta lemnata, assembly GCA_963931975.1. Lineage (NCBI taxonomy): Eukaryota > Metazoa > Arthropoda > Insecta > Lepidoptera > Crambidae > Cataclysta > Cataclysta lemnata. The sequence continues at coordinate 10,659,845 of OZ008356.1, read as the reverse complement.
ATCTTGAGGCGGGAATCGAACCCGCGTCCGCAGCAGCGGACGCGGGTTCGCCTCAAGATCATAATTTTTCGAAATTCTTTTTCTAACCGTTAAAATCTTTGTATCATTCGTTTGCCCCGTTCCCAGGCAATCTGGGGTCGGCGCAGTTAGTTTTATGCTTCCATACATCTCAGTCACCTGCTATAGAGTCATCCACTCCATTGTCATACATTCATCTTTCACGCAATTCATCCACGTCCATTCGCATAACTCTTTTGCTCGTATGCTTGTCCTCTCTTCTCATTACTTACCACGGTTGCTTTTTCCATGCTTCCTCTTGTACTCATTCCTATTTTGTCCATTATTGCTACTCCACATATCCATCTTAACATTCTGATCTTCGCACATTAAGCCGTTGGTCCCGGTTCGCGACAATATTTGATTCTAAGCTTATTCTAAATCCAACAAAGAAGCATTTACTTACACCATTATCTTGCCTAAACCATTCCGTTACTTAAGTACCTTATAAATCATCCATTTCGTCGGAGGTAGTTGTTTGTTTGCATTTAATTTAGCTGTTGGCTCTGCTGTAATTATAAAATCACGTTGGTGCCTTCCATAGGTGTACTTTAGCATTACGTTCGCTTACCTCTCACGCTAGAGGCTCCCAAATTTGATACGTTGTATCTATTTGAATAATGGCAACGTCGCATTATTTTGCCAAAGGAATATTCAAGAATCTCTGCATATTCATTGTAATTAGCTGTGCTCTACAAACTATGATTTCCTTAGGGGCACTGAGTATGATCGTTATTTTATTACATGCATACTTAAATCACGTCTATATACCCCCGAAGGGGTAGGCAGAGGTGTATTAACAACACCCATCAGGTGACCTATTTATCACAAATTTCAACTTTCTTTATTTGCATTAAGTTAACGTACTAGTTTCTTATGAGACTGCTCTATTTAAAATATGCATTGCTTAATACATAACACTTTACTAGTATGCATAATGCCTAATACATATAAATATATACATAATGTATAATATATGCACATATATACATCCCCACTCATCTACAACAGCGTAGCAGCTACTTATTTCCGAATAAATTTATGTCTGTTTTTATTACAGACGCAATATCCGGACAGTGGATGGGCGAATAGGTTCGTCAAATATAATAAAATGTGCCATCGATTAATCATTTTAGTAGATACAGTCAGATCTACTAGAATGATTAATCGATAACATATAAACGTCGATACAGTCAGATAAACGTCACTACTAGTTTCAGTTCATTAACGAATGGATACAAATTGAATGATACAAATTAATAGCTATAGGATAAGTCCTGTGACAGCAGGCAGCAAATGTAAAATATAAATGATAGGTATGTGGAAAAGGGATAGATCAAAATATGTACCTATGTATGAATATGCGTACTATCCTACGGTGAATAGGTATAGTGATGGCTTAGGGCTGTTAGTCAAACACTCAATATTTTTTTTTGTTTAATTTTTTTGGTAAATTAATACTGATCCACTGATTTGAATTTGGTGGTTTGGTTAGCCGTGTGGTGACGGCAGAGTAGAATACAATTGTCACCATCCCAAAGCTCTCCCGTGGGTGTCGTACAAGGCGACTAAGGATAAATCAGTGATGAGGAATGGGCAGCAGCGTTCCTCTTATACTACCGTCCTGACAATGTACTGCGACTTTTGTGCCCGATAAATGGCAATAGGCTCGCCACCTATTACATGGGACTTAACATAATTGGCGAAACGCGGGTGAGAATTCACCTCTGCCTACCCCTTCGGGGATATGGGCGTGATTTATGTGTATGTATGTATGATTTGAATTTTGATAATATACAAAGAGACTGATGGTCTTAATACTATTACAGGTGGGTTGTGAGGGATTTTTATAGAATTTTTGATTACAATACGCTCTAAAATATTTATATCCTATAAAATACTGCGTTCGTAGTCGTATATCTGCAATTTGGCTGCTAAGATTACTACTATGTTGCATTTACCATCTTTTTAGAGACGCGCCTAGGTGTGCACCGCATTGTAATGTAATCTCAAATATCTCCATGGTAATCGGTCACCGGCATTGTGGAAAAATATTATGAACTACAAAAAACACACATAAATCACGCCTATATATCCGGAGGGGTAGGCAGAGGTGAATTAAACACCCACTTTTCGCCAATCAAGTTAGGTCCCATGCATATACATGGCGAGCCTAGAAAATCGCTGTATATTGCTAGGTATAAGAGGAATTCTGCTGCCTATATTACTCATCGCTGTCTGTACCATGTCTTTAACTACAAAACTTATCCTTCCTACCTGGAAATTCACAGTGCAACCTAGTCATGGATGACTGAGGGTAGTTACTCAAATTCGGTGGGTACTCCAAACTCCAATCTTGCATTGGATCTTTTCCTGGAACACACACACAAATGACACCTATTCCCCGAAAGGTTATCGACTCTTAGTTGCCTTGTGCGACACACACGGGAGTGATTGGAGGCAGTGACAATTAATTGTATTCTGATCTGGCGTCACCACACACCGATGCCTATGTTCCTATATGTATATGCTCATTTATTGTCACCATAAAGATACAGATGCCTATTAAGTGAAGAAATTTTCTTACTAACGATAAGCTGCAATCAGAAATCAGGATGGCACTTCAGTAATCCAGGCGATAGAAATCTGAGTTATGGCCTCGTTAGTAATCAAATGTGTAGAGGGTAGTCGATAAATTGCGTTAATCAATTAGATGGAAGCGAATCGCGCGGTGAATTAAGCAAACTGTTATAGGACTAATATCGGGACTCACTAATTCGTCCATAGCTGTTACATGCACGTACGTATACATTATGTATGTATGTATGTGTCTAATCACGCTTATATCCCCGAAGGGGTAGGCAGAGGTGAATTTTCGCCAATTAAATTAGGTCCCATGTAATAGGTGGCGAGCTTTTTTGCTATATGTATATATTTTGCACATAAATATTAGTAAGTTTATTGATAGGTGGTCTAAGAGGAATGCTGCTGCCCATTAGTCTCTCATCGCTGCTGACAAAAAAAATATCAATTTTAAATAAGAATTTTTGAAGGTTTTCAGAATTGTCACACTCATATTCACCAAGATATTCCGATTTATTCTCACTCTTGCCATTGAAAACCAACACATACTATTGTAAGGTTATTTCCGTTAATACTTAAATTCCCGGATATGACCTACGGTACCTATGACTTCGCAAGCCAAAGAGCTTTTCATTAATTCATTTAGGCCCTCTTGAATTAATTAATGCTTCGGCTAGCGCTCACAGCGATCTCCAAGTGCCCCGTATTCAGTACACTCGGCAATTCTGAAAAAATCTAGTCATTATCTCTTTTCGACTGCCTAAGCAGCTGTCTGTAGTCTGTACGGTCAACTCGGAGTCAGGAGTAACTGTAATACGTCCTCGGCTTATTATTATATCATCACCACTCTGCCCTTATCACACCCTATTTGGGGTCAGTTATGTCCTCTTTCTCCACTCTCTTGTGTCACTCGTCATCTCCTCGTCTACGCCCTTCAAATCATACCTCACACAATCTGTCCATGTTTTCTGTGGTCTACTCCACTTCGACATCTATCAATATTCATGTCCATAACTTTTTTTAGTCATATTCATGGCATCCCGTCTCATAACGTATCCATACGAAGCCATCGGCTCCCTAAACTTTTCTGTCACTGGGCCATACTTTAAGCCTACTTACAGAAATCACGCCCATTTATCCCTCAAAGGGAAGGCAGAAGTATAAACACCCAAGTTTCGTGGGCGAGCATATCGCCGCTATATAATCATCATAGCCCTGCCATTATCCCATCCTATTTGGGGTCGGCGCAGTATGCCCTCTTTTTCCATTCTCTTCTGTCATTATCATACCATCACCAAACATGCATAACTTAGGCTGGAGTTCACCAACACTGAAACAGGCGATTATTATTTAACCGCTCGTTTTTGACATTTTATCGTATGGAAGAACTGTTAAAAAACAGTTGACGGTTATCTTTTAATCGCTTGTTTTGTGTGTTGGTGAACTCGGTCTCTAAAGTCCTATTTTAATTTTTTTTTCTTTTCAAGTTTATAATTTTTACAATCTAAGTACCAGAAAAAGCTTACGTTTCCAATTAAAGACCAAAAAACATCCAATTGATCAATTTGTCGGAGTGACCCGTATAGTTTTTAACCCAATAGATATACCACTCACGGGAAGGGCTTTTTATACCTATGTGTTTTTGATGTTTCATTTCCTGTCTTATAAGCAATTCATGGTTTCCACAAACATTAAATTGTCTATCGAATAGGGCCTCCCCTGGTGTAATCTGGTTAGGCCCTATTTTCTCTGTAATCATCTTACGTTACCCTCGTCTGAAAAACTAAAATAAATAGATGGGTGAGCTTTTTACTGTTTATGACAAAGCTAATAAAAACCTTGGCCGTGTGGTGACGGCAGAGCAGAATACAATTGTCACCACCCCCATCTCTCCCGTGGGTGTCGTACAAGGCGGCTAAGGGTAAAGACAGCAATGAGTAATGGGCAGCACCATTTCTCTCATACCACTTAGCAATATAAATTTATACTGCGATTTATGTGCCCGATATATGGCAATAGGCTCGCCACCTGTTACATGGGACCGAACATAATTGGCCAAAAGTGGTTGTTAATTCACCTCTGCCTATATCCCTTCGGCGTAATTTATGTATGTATGTAATAAAAACCGTAATAATGTGAGATTTACAACGTAAATACTTTTGTATTGAAGGTTGTGTTCGAAATCATATAATCGAAGATTTTTTCCATCTTTGTTTAGTTTAGAATTTAATAGTGAACCAGCATTATAATTTTGCGATTTTGAGTAGATGTTAGGTAGCTAAGAGCGTTCGGCCTGCGATTGCTTAAACCAAGCTATGTTCTTAAAGGTCAGTCGGGTTAGAAGAAAAGATATAAGAGTTCAAATTAAAATTACGTCCACGAAACAAAGCCTTTGCCACGCCGCCCGGCCGTGCTGTCAGTGTGAGCCCGCCCTTATTCTTACTAATGCATGATGTCTGAGAGAGAACTCTGAGAAGTAACTTATTGAGGTTAAATCGCTGGGGTGTAAAATGTTACCGGAAGTACGGGCGACAGAGAATATTTACTGAGTAGCAATACTCGGGGGAATACCTATATGCTTCTTAGTGACCATCATGTGAGTCAGTATTCTGAACCGACCAAACCTAACCTGATTTGTTATGCAACATAATGAATTATCTACATATACATCATGTAGCAGGAATAACGCAGACCTGAATACTATCCATGATAACATAGGTCCTATTTACTCTGAGTAACATAGTCATATAATAAAACTATGGTGTTATGAAAAAATCGATATTGGTAGATAATTTTCTTTTTCTCCTCCCATACAAATTGTTCAGTCAGTATAGCAAAATTAATTTTTATGGTTTGAAATAGTATATAAATAACTATAATATTTAAGACGTTTGTTATTTCTGTTTTATGTTGCTTATTATCTACATATTGCCAAACTATTTACCTTAAATGCGGCTAAGCGATACATTAACAAGTACGGTCGAAATTTTTAAATGGACCGATTGCAGAATCTAGATATCTTTAATGAGTGACTGATAAGTTTCCACGGGCCGCCGCTAGTTCGTGGAAAGTCGGCCGACATTTCAACTTTAATGTGAAAAGTTGAAAATAGTTTCGTAAAAAAACGGACGCGGCTGCCGAACGGGCAGAAGAATTACGACACAGAAGTTTGCGTAAGATTACGTTTCAACACGTTGACTGCCACGGACGCCTGAGTGAAGTAAGTTAGTAATATACTGCGATTAACGTGCGAGATAAACGTAGTCCGGCAAGTTCGTGCGCGACCCTCGTGCGGCATCAGACGGTGGCGGACGGGACGGGGCGCTCTGGATGTTGGCGAGGGCGGGTGATGCGGTAAGGAGCGAGTTTTCCCTCCTCCCCGCATCGCTCGCCCCCGCTGGCATCTGGTGATGCCGCACGAGGGTCGCGCACGAAGTTATCGGACTATAGGCTGGCTCCCTATTACATGATACATACATACATAAATCACGCCTATATCCCAGAAGGGGTAGGTAGAGGTGAACTAGCACCCACGATTCGCCAATTATGTTAAGTCCCATGTAATAGGTGGCGAGCCTATTGCCATTTACCGGGCACAAAAGTCGCAGTGCATTGCTGGGTGGTATAAGAGGAACGCTGCTGCCCATTCCTCATCACTGATTTATCCTTAGTCGCCTTGTACGACACCCACGGGAGAGATTTGGGGTGGTGACAATTGTATTCTACTCTGCCGTCACCACACGGCATATTACATGATACCGAACATAATTGTGGGAACGTGTGTGTTAATGCACCTCTGACTACCACTTCGGGAATACATATGACTGAGACGGCGGCCGACTAAGGCCTTGCAAACATAGGTTTAGGTACATGCTTAAATCGCGCCTTTCTTCCGTAAAGGGTAAGCAGAGGTGTTTAAACACCCTCTTTTCGCCAACTTGTTTTAGGTTATTTTTAATAGGGGGTGGTTCTATTGCCATTCATTGGGAACTAATCGCATTAATTTGCACATGGCGCACCAGGACCGCTGCCGCCCATTTCTCGACCACGAGAAGGACAAGGGTGGTGACACTGCCGTCAGCATATTGCAAATGTACCTATATTACTAGCTGATCTGAACCCCGATTAAGTAAGCCTCTTTCGATCGCTTTCGTGTACCTGTCAATCTCACACTTTGCGATTATTCTCAATGAGTGAGAGTGACAACTGACGAAAGCGATTGAAAGAAGCTTACATAATAACCCCGCCGGCAAACGTTGATATGTTCTTATCACCTAGGGTACGACATATTCTCAGACCTACCAATATAACATAAATAATACACAAAAAAATTTATAACAATTTTTCGGGGGAGTTTTTTGACAAACACTGTGACACGCGATTTTTATAGGTATATAAGGGTATATTAGATTATGTAATTTTAGGTGTACCTGCAATTTATCAGTTCATAGCAAAAGCCCATTTTCTCTAAAGCTTATTGAACTACAGACGTCTGACCAAAGGCTGGGCAGGGAAATCTATTTACTGTTCGGGATAGTCATGTAATAGGCATCGCGGAGTGAAGCGGGGAATTCACTACACGGACATGCCCGCGGGCATGCCTACAGACATGCCCGCGCCGGTCCTCGGTTCAATTAGGTCTGGGCGATATTTGCTTATTATAGGACCGTCACAGTCAGTCTGGCCTGTACAAACGAGGTCTGCGCGGGCATAGCGCAGGCATGCCCGTCTAGTGAATTCCCCGCCTAAGTAGTACTAAACGGCTGACCTGCCTCAGGCGGGTTCGGCCATTGCACATTGGGTTTACATTGGGCATCTTTACTTGGCGGTAAAATCATTGTTTTTTTATTAAACATGATACAGCTAGTGGTGTAACGAATATTTGCATATTTATTTTTGGATATTTCGCATTCGCAGAGTTCAGAAAAATATAAAACTTTATATTTGGTTAGTAAAAATCCATAAATTTTTTACATACATACATACATAAATCACGCCTATATCCCCGAAGGGGTAGGCAGAGGTGAACTAGCACCCACGTTTCGCCAAATATGTCAAGTCCCATGTAATAGGTGGCGGGCCTATTGCCATTTATCGCTGCTGCCCATTCCTAATCATAGTCAGATTTATCCTTAGTCGCCTTGTACGGCACCCACGGGAAAGATTTGGGGCGGTGACAATTGTATTCTACTCTGCCGTCACCACGCGGCTGCTCTGCCGTCACCACGCGGCGGCAATTTTTTTTATTTATAGAAAAAGAACCTTACAATTTTTTTAAGCAGATAAGTATTAAGTACCTACATGATAAGAAAATCAGGAAAAAGCATAACTGCTTTTTCGGTGTATATCATAACGTTACAAATGTCAAAAATTCCGTTCCCCTTTTCTATAACGTTTCCCCCGATTCTATAATAGCACAAATCACTGGCACTCGCCGGCCGCTGCCGTAGCACGCTCGGTTCGCTTCGCTCGCTCGGCTCGTGCTGTTCGTTGGTTCATATACAACACTAACCTAACCAACTTACTGACCCATGTTGCCCATGTCGGTAAATAGTGACATTTAAGATATTTACATAATGTGGTGACGGCAGAGTAGAATACAATTGTCACCACCCCAAATATCTCACGTGGGTGTCGCACAAGGCGTCTATGGAGAAATCAGTGATGAGGATTTGGCAGCAGCGTTTCTCTTATGTCACCTATTAATATACTTACTGCGATTTCCGTGCCCGATAAATGGCAATAGGCTCGCCACCTATCGGGCACGGGGCACATTACATGGGACCTTTTTTTTGCGGTAAGGACCTTTTTTTTGTAGTAAGGTAAACTGCAATCTACGCATCCTCCCTGCAGTACGGTGCAACTACAGAGGTATGTGGGACTCGGGGTAGAGGCGTTCCCCCACAACACCACTAAACATCCTCTCCGGGCATCCAGCCAAAGCACACTATGGCAGCCATCCGGGGTCATCCGTTAGGATATGTCACCGGACAGGCATTACATGGGACCTAACCTAATTGGCGAAACGTGGGTGTTCATTCCCCTCTGATCTCTGACCTCTACCCCTTTGGAGAGAAAGGCGTGTTTCATGTATGTGTAAATTTAAAATGAAGTTAATGATGTCGAAAGTCATTTTTCCCCGATAGAAATCTTTTGTCACACTGCAGCCAGCCCGCGGCGGCCCTAATACACAGATAGACACCGGAACTTTCCACTGATACACGCGCCGAATCGAGAGCGATCAGTCGGTGCGATGAACGCGGAACAATATCGAGCACTTCCTGAACACGGGCTTCCAATTGTTAATATATTAAATTCTGTGTCACGCCATTGCTCTCAGCGTGCTCAATTTATTTGATCTACAGTGTAAAATAAATCACAATTTCATACATTATCCAAACATACTTAAGTTCGCCTGGCTAATTACCACCAACTTATCGAAATCTGTCGCCATAATAATAATGTTAACAGCATTATTGTGTTCCGACAATGTGTGATAAGACTGAAGCTCGATTCTTCGGCCCTTTAATCGTCACTAACCATCAGGTGACATCAAGGACAAGAGCTTCCCTTTCTAAAATAAAAATATATATACTATCAAAAATATTTTGTAAAATATGTTGTGTAAGATATAATAAACAACTTTAAATTGAGATAAGACTTAAAATTACATACATACATAAATCACGCCCATATCCCCGAAGGGGTAGGCAGAGGTGAATTCTCACCCGCGTTTCGCCAATTATGTTAAGTCCCATGTAATAGGTGGCGAGCCTATTGCCATTTATCGGGCACAAAAGTCGCAGTACATTGTCAGGACGGTAGTATAAGAGGAACGCTGCTGCCCATTCCTCATCACTGATTTATCCTTAGTCGCCTTGTACGACACCCACGGGAGAGATTTGGGATGGTGACAATTGTATTCTACTCTGCCGTCACCACACGTAGACTTAAAATTACACCTTAAATGCGAGCTCTTCGTTCTTCACCCTTTAGTCGCTATTCGCTACGATGTTGATAAACGCTATAATTAACTTTAATTATTTCAGTTGCGTTCAAATTGTTTACTCTGCGCACCTACGTGTAATTAAAAGCTTTATCGCGCTCAAATTAAAGAGAATAATATGCTCTCAAATCTTCCTGCACTACTTTTAGCAGGATTTTGTTAATTTTCAAGTAACTTCCGCCCTTAATTATTATAATATGTGATATACTTGTATACTAAACAAGTAATTAATACTTTTCGATTTTAATTTTAACATTATATAAATGTTAGAAAAATTAGTACAAAGATTTTGGTGGTTAGAAAAAGAATTTCGAAAAATTATGATCTTGAGGCGGGAATCGAACCCCAAGCCACCCAAGATACTAGTATCTTGGGTGGCCGAGCGGTCAGGCACCTGCCCGGATAGCAGCGGACGCGGGTTCGATTCCCGCCTCAAGATCATAATTTTTCGAAATTCTTTTTCTAACCACCAAAATCTTTGTACTAATTAATACTTAATAATGTTAAGTAAGCAATTATTTTAGATAAAGATCTAAAATTATTTATACTTTAGGTACTCAAAACCATCATTACCGTTAGATGGCAAAGCTTAATCTCTGACACTTTTGTCACCGGTGTTAAATAAAATCTAAACTTTTTCGACACTCCCCCCGCCGACATGGACATAACGTCCGACGGACAAATTCTTTTTGATTAAGTACGTACCTACTTTATATTTGTAATATGTTTTTTTTCTCGATTTTAGATTAGAGATATTTGACAGTGTTATACTGATGTTGATTGATTGTAAACGTACACCGCCAGCCAGCGGTGTAACTTAAACGCTCACTTACCAAGTTTAATGTAACGCGTGTTGTTCCACCCATCTTTTGTCGGCATTAGTGACAGGCAGGCGCTTAACATCCGTAATTGAAAGCTGAACGCTTTTGCGGTGCGCTATCGAGTGCAGCCCGGCTAGCATGACCACCGAAACAAGATATGCTATTTATCGCGTTGAACTGTAAAAAACATTGGATTTTAAACACTTGAATAAGCCGGAATTGATTGAATAAGCCTTTATGGCTATATCCTAAAGGTATGTATAGTCTAAAATTTTTGACACTTCAAAGCAATATAGCCATTTATCGCTTAGAACTGTCAAAAATCCTAATGATTTTTGTACCTAAGTTCAACGCGAAAAATGGCTATACCATATCGTGTTTTGGTAGCTAGCCGGGCAGGGTTATAAATAGCAAAATTTATATCGAATAACACACTCTTATCATAATTCAGGAACTGCGACGAAACATCTTGACACCAATAAATTTAGTGACGCCCGCCACCGAGCGACTGGGTGACTTGGAACTTGTTAATTTCCACCGAATTTCCGCAACTTGAAATTACTTCCTCGCCCGTCTAAGAAATGGTGAACACACGTAAATTTTATTAACGGATTGGCCCATATAATATTTTAGGTAACACACCTCTCTTTAATCTGTTCCGTGTGTAACACCAACATCATCTGTTTTCTCGGGCAAACGCTACGGCCAAGTCCGTTATTAGTTTATTTGGTTGGATAATAAAATATAATATCCATAATTATTTCACATATTCACACTTATCTACCATCAAAGCGCTTGTGTTAACTAAAAAGTAATACCACTATAGATTCCCCTTTCGGTTACCGGGACCATAATATGTCAGAGAGAGAAGTCAGGAGCTGCGCTTGTGATCCATCAACCAAGTGTAGATTAGGGGGGCCCCTTCACAACAACACTCACCACCCGGACCTCTCTGCCTAGCATATTTCGATAAGTTTCTGTGAGAGTCGCCTTAGATACGCGTTCCAGTGTAGAACTTACGCAAGTTCTAGACAAGTCAAGGTATTTTAGTAATGTTTAGTTTACCTCAACCGCATACAAACCAACAAAGTATTCATTTTTTGTTAGTTGATTTGATAAATAGGTATTTATTGTTTTTTATTATGTCACTATTATTCCCATAATTATACTTCCTATTCTAAACAGCCTAGTAATTTTCGCATTTGGTAGTGAAATGTAATATGTGCTTTTGGAAATTGCTCCCACCCTTGCCATAAATAAAACAAATGGTTTGTTTGTTTATTGGCTGGCAAGGTAGTGTGATAATGTATATTCAGCATACAATAATGTTTACAAATCGGTAAAAAGACATCATGCTGACGTCACTGTTTTATTCACAGCTGTTTTGAATGAGCTATTGTTACTAATCAATAAACATCATTAGACATTTGAGGTGATCTGTTGTAGTCTATCATAGTGTGTCATCACAAGCGTTGTATACAGAAGATTGCAGTACTTTTACCCCATTCATTCCGCGTGGAGAGGACTAATGCTTGTTTTCATCAAAAGTCCCTAACTTGCTATAATCCCCTTCTTGCTATAAGTTCTTCTATGGTCTGGGAGCAAAAATTTAAGTAGAATATGCCCGCCATGTCTCTTTCGGGTCACTTCAGGGTGTTGTAAAAGTCGAATAAGGGAGATTGCTGGGTGCGATGGACCTAAACTAAATCTAATTAATAAAGTTAAACTTAATCTGAAGCATATTAGTAACGTATAAGTTTAATACACGAGAATACTCACTTTAGGCGGTATGCCCGCTTTAGGCCACCTTCCCCTACAGGTCGGCTTAAAAAGGCATGAATTAAATTGCCTACGTTGGTGTGTATCATTGTTATATTTTTAAATTCCAACCGTTATTGCTCTAAGAAGGGCCCAACCAACTCCACGTTTTGCTACGAAATGTGGCAACATTTTTTACTTGAGAAATCTCCCTTCTCGTTACTTAGCCCCGTTAAAATATAGTTGTGAAGCCCCGTCTAGCTGCGGCTGGAATTCTCGGAGCCACTTTGCCAGGCACCTGCATCGTTAAACGGGAAATATTCGCCTGAGGACGCCGCAGTATGTGGCAGAATGTCCTGTGGAAAAGTGGGGAGGCAAGTTTCCACTTAACCCAAGAAACTGGGAAGTTTCAAAGGAACCTACGTAACGTTACATTGGCCTAAGTAAAAGTTACTTAAAAAGTTTTACAATTATTTGACCCTGTAATAAGTATTAGTTTTTAGTTGTAACTATGGCCAGGTCAAAAGTACCCGAAACCGACGGGCATGCATGAAGACATTTATGACCCAATGTCGTTGAAGCGAAATAAGTATGTAAGGATCGTAGCAAGTGGAAAAAGTGATCTGTCTCCCCTGCCCCCCATAGATAGATTAAATAGAGAAAATATGAAGTTTTGACAGTTCAAAACGATAAATGGCTATATCATATCGTGTTTCGGTGTTCATGCTAGACGGGCTGTGGGAGAAAGGCGTTATGTATGTATGTACGTACCAATTGATCAAAAGTTTTGCTAGACATGCCATCAGCTATACTTCAAAAATATTATCCGACCGTACCAATTGCATTGGGAGCAATATTCAGATCCATTACCAAGTTAATGCGAGTGGAAACTGTTTTTCGTACTTGAGATACACGTATGAATAAACCATTTTCACACGAATACTCGCTGAATAAGTACTTATTTTGGATTACCTACTTACTCAGAAAATTAATAATTTTACTTAGGGCCTGTTTCACAATCGACAATTAAGTTTGAAGTAGCTTACTTTGCAGTTCAATTGACATATATTTCATATTAAAACTGTCAAATGATCTGCGAAGTAAGCTACTTCGAACTTACTTGTCGATTGTGACACAGGCCCTTAGTATTTCTTCTTGTTTTGCCTGCCCTGTTCCCAGTTTATCTGGGGTCAGCGCAATTTCTTCTTACGTTAATATCGGTCAGATTACATCAAGCCAAGGGTAGGTTTACGGGATCCCTTCACAACATGTCAACACTCATCTGCACCACCTTGACTTGCATTTGTTTGGTTTTTGTCGTAGGGTGACGGCAGTGCAAAATACAGTAGTCACCACCCTGTTTCACAATCGACAAGTAAGTTCTGGGTGGCTTACTTGGCAGTTCAATTGACATAAATTTCATATTACAACTGTCAAATGATCTGGCAAGTAAGTTACTCAGGACTTACTTGTCGATTATGAAACAGGCCCTAAGTATTAGTAAGTAGAAAGCGATGAGTAGGTAATGGGCGGCAGCGTTCATCTTAAACCAAGCTATTTACTGCGAGAGATTCGGGATGGTGACAAGACATTTGTATTCTACGGCATGAGAAAACCGTTGAATCTCTACTTCTCTACCACACAGTCAATTTGATTAATCGCGAAACGCGATTGCGATTGACAGTGTACGGGCCGCCTACGAATTTCCCCAACTGATGTGATGAGCATTTTCGTTTCTCAATTTTGCTTATACGCAAATGACCGAACCCAATTCAGAACCTATTCCCTTGTCCACTCACTGCTGGATGAGCGTCCACGTATATTTTTACTTCGTAAACGATTTATTTTGCTTTTAATGTTACAAAAGTACCTTTGTTTTCTACACAATAGAAGCTTCGAAAGCGGAATGGAAATGTTAATCAACCTTTAAACAAAATCTCTCCAGCTACCGACCAAGAAAAATCATCTACCATAAATTTTGATGAGGGAATAATTTAGCAATTTATCAAGCTCTCTTCCATAATTCGGTTAATGAACTCCACAATAGATCCTCCATTGCAGGTGTGGTATTTTTAGATTTTTCCCCAAAATGTGTACCTACAACAGTATTTTATTTCACTGCACTGAAATGGTGGTCACTGTAACATGTACATACATACATACGAGTACATATGTCACGCCTTTCTCCCACAGGGGTAGGCAGAGATCACTTCTTTCCACTTGCTACGATCCTTACATACTTCTTTCGCTTCATCCAATCTCATCAATCTCTTCATGCATGCCCGTCGGTTTCGGGTACTCTTGACCTGGCCCTTTTTTAATAGACTTTCAATTTGATTATGAAAGATCCGCCTAGGCCTTCCGCTTCCCATTTCTCCATTCACTTTCGTCATGTAAATCCTTTTTGTCATTCTCCTTTCATCCATTCTTTCGACGTGACCAAACCATGCGAGCAACCCTTTCTTAATCCTTGTCATTACATCTTCTTTCAAACCACACCTTTCTCTTATCACACTGTTATACAATCGATCGCTCAGCCTTACCCCAGCCATGCTCCTCTACGCTCTCATTTCTACTGCATTTATTCTACTTTCATGCTTCTTCTCCCATACCCAACTTCACTTCCATACATTAATGTCGGGACCAGCACTCCATTATGAACAGCCATACGAGCCTTTCTGGACACGCTTTGGCTGTTCATAAAAGGCACGTCCTTGTAACAATTATAGTTTAGCACGAATGTTTTTTACGCTAGATCGACTGCTCTTACCTGATGGTAAGTGATGATAAGTTAGGTCGCATGTAATAGGTGGCGAGCCCATTGCCATCTGTCGGGCACATAAATCGCAGTATACCTATTGCTAGCTGGTATGAAAGTAAGCGTTACTTTCATGCTGCCCATTACAAATCGCTTTCTTTACTCGTAGTCGCCTTGTACCCACGGGTGAGATGGGGTGGTAACTATTGTATTCTGTTCTGACGTCACCACACGGCTATTTCGGACGTTGATAAAAATGTGATAATTAATTTTACGCCTTTTGTTACAGGTCTCCCATGCGATGGTCCATTGTAGAAATGGCGAGGGCGCTTAAATAGTGAGTACCTATTCACTAATCGACTTCACAAAAAAGGAGAATGTTCTCAATTCGTCTGTATTTTTTAATTTTTTTATTTCAATTACTCCCTGGACTCCAAACCTGTATGAACCGAGCGCCCTTCGTTTGGACAAGAGGCCAACTAGCGAAATTGCTGAATCCAGTAGAGACAGAAAAACTGCCTTTTCGAGAACCCACTTTATCGTAGACAGCCCTTGCACTGTGATTGCTGCATGCGAGCTTATAATTAAATAACGAGCAATTTGCGCGAGGTTTCACGATCTTTGCGAGCCGTGTGGTGACGGCAGAGATGAATACTATTGTATTGTTGCCTCGTGAGTGCCGTACAAGACTACTAACAGCCGCACTCTGAGACGTCATTTAACTTTAATGAGTACTTAATGTCCGAAAACTTCATTTAAATCTGGACTATTGAATTGTCATTTTTTGACATTAAAGTTCCCGGTGAATGGCAACAGGCTGGTCTCATATTACAGGAACGAACCCTTTTAATGTCCCCATCACTGCTGGGGCACAAGATTTTCCTATGGAATTAAGAATATAGGGAGAATGGGACATAAACATAACCCACCACGCCCAATGCGGGTTGGTGGATATTATCGACTGCAGGTGCAGCCGCATACGGCTTAACATGCCTTCCAAAGCACGCAAAAACTCGAGGTAATAAATTTTTAGTCATCCATCCAATGACCGGCCTTAGCGAACATTGCTTAGTTTACGCAATCGCAGGCCTAGCACGCTATGCTCTGCGCCCCTATTACATGGAACCTACATAATTGGCAAAACGTAGGTGTTAATTCTCCTCTGCCTACTCCTTCGGGGATAAATAGTCGTGATTTATGTATGTATTAAACTGCATTCCCGTTGTTAAATAATAACACAAAACCATTTTCCTAAGTCCAGCGCGTATTTACCTCGCTCTCGTGCAGATATTTTAATGTGGAAATGTCATGCAGAACTAATGGAAATTGAATGCATTTGCTGTTAAAGTTGTATTGAATTCACTGGTAAGTAAGCGTAAATCACTATAAGGACAATTAATAATATGATCTCATTTAGTAATTTTGATTTTTATTCGAAATATAAATGTTTGAAGCGACTACAGCGATGAGTAAAGGGCAGCAGCGTCCCTCCTATAATACCACCTAGCTATAAAGTACGATTTAAAAGAAAGAAAAAGAAAGAAAGAAAAACATTTATTGACCAGCACAAAGACAACACAGACAACAAAATAAGAAAAAAAAATTAACAACAAATTACAAATAAACACTACAAAATAGCCCTTTACCTTCCCTAAAATATAGGGCGAATTTAACAAAATAAAAAGGAGGAAAAGAAGACAATTAATGCCTTGTGCATGGCCAAAAGGTACTGCCTCAGCTTGTGTTTCTGTGACATAATTTCACAGAAACGCTGTTAAAAGTGCCATATAGATTGCAATAGGCTCCCCACCTATTACGAGCCATTATGATATCTAACCTTACATAATTGGCGAAACGTGGGTGTTACTTTTTAGCCGTTTATAATATATATCTATATGTAAAATTAGACGATTTATATCACCCTTAATTTTACTACATGATCACTCAAGCGTCTACGTTCGGGTAGACGATTGACCTGATATACGTCTGCCTCCGCCTCTGCCTAACAACTAAATATGAATATTCACACTTTTGGTTCAAAATCGTTTGGTAATCTTTGGGTGACTCCAGTCAGTCGGTCTGAAAAGAAAAAAACTGTTCATCCTTTCACTTATCCTATTGGAAAAACGAAAGTTCACCATAAATATATAAATTCGTCCCGTTTTGCATAAAAACCACAGTACGCCAGCTGCATCAATAAAATGAAATGCTCACTGCGTTCGGTTTCTGCATCGGGCACTTGATTTAATTTCTTCACTATGGCGAGCTGAATATAGTTCAAAATCGCAGTACTGTCGCGGGGCAAATGCGGCCGGATATTTTTCGATTGAAAAAAATTGTGCACCCATTGACAGATGAATTTTGACCGCACGAACTGTTAGTACTCGAGTTGGCAATGCATTAGGATATTAAACATGGTATCTAAATCTACATTACAGAGCGAGGGATGAAAGAAAAATGCATGCAGCGAAAATAGGAATGGATGTGTGGGGTGGGGTGACTAGGAAAGACAGGATTAGAAATGAGCACTTTAGAGGAAGTCTGAAAGTAGCGCCGATGATCGAAAAATTGTGGAGTAACAGGTTGCCGTGGTACGGGCATGTGATGAGGAAGGACGAATGGTACGCTAGAGGTATGTTAAGTATGCATGTGCAAGGACCTAGAATGAGAGGAAGCGATGAATGGATTGTGTGAAAGAAGATATGAGGAATGCTGAGCTCTTGCCTGATATAGGAGAGTGGAAGAAGTGTTGGTCCGATCCTACTTAGAGTGGGATAAAAGCAGGGAGAAGTATGGTGCACAAAGAACGCTGCTGTTGACTCCTCGTTATATGTTGTCCTCACTCTTACTGCTGCACTCAGAGACGTCTATTAATGTTAATTAGTACTTCATGTCAAAAAATTACAGTTCAAAACTAGTGGCTATTCTTGTTAAGTCTAGATGTAAATTAATTTTTTTGACATTTTTTGCCAGGGGCAAGAAGTGTAACGCGACTTGATGTGGTTATTTAAGTATGTTTATTAAAGATACAAATATGGGCTTATATAGTAATATGGTGCTTGTCTAAAGTTAACTTACAAATGTGATGAATCTTACTACGTGTATTAATGTAGGACATGCTGTGATGTCGCTACAGTACTCATTAAGGTTAATTGACGTCTCTGAGTGCGGCAGTTAGTGGCCTTGTATGACACCCACGGCCGACTATAAAACCTAGGCCAAAACTTTGAGCTGTGAACCCGTATAGAGTTGTGTAGTATTCTTCTCTCATTATCATCATCATCATCATCATCATCATCACCATCACCATCCCTTTAATGTTCCCACTGCTGGGGCACGGGCCTTCCCTATGGATGGAAGAATATAGGAAGGTTGGGCTAAAACCCACCACGCTGGCCCAGTGCGGGTTGGTCGGTATTAACGACTGCAGATGCAGCCGGGACTACCGGCTCAACGTGCCTTCCGAAGCACTGAGGAACTCGAGATAATACATTTTTAGTCACCCATCCAATGACCAGCCTTGCGAACATTGCTTAGTTTACGCAATCGCAGGCCAAGCGCGCTATGCCACTGCGCTAGCGAGCTCCTTCCTTATACTTCTCTGCCGTCATATTATTAGTTTGATGATGATGAAGATATCTGTGTACCGAATCTCTTTATTAGAAGTGCTTACACGCTGTGCTCCATTACAATAATGTACTTGTAATAAATTGATGCTGAAACTTGCGAGTCGTAAATCCTCAACGTTTATCCCTTTGATTAATAAGTAGCTATGAAAAACGAACGCTCTGATGGCCTGTTAAAGAGAAGAGAACTTAACATTATGGTCCATAAAAACAAACCATGGTATTCCTCAAAAGTGTAATCGGGTGGGGGGAGAGGCTTATAAAGTAATATGAAATGAAAGAATAAAATCCATACTGACAATGTGGATAAGACCTAGAATGAGAGGAAGGCCGAAGAAACGATGAATGGATTATTTGAAAGATAATATGAAGAATATAATAAATATGAGAAATAATAATAAGGGGTTCGAGCTGAGCTCGTCTAATAGCAAAGAGTGGAAGAGGCAGACATGTTGTGCCGACCCTACTAGAGTGGGATAAGGGCAGGGATAAGATGTCCACTTTGGGCGACATTCCCTTACACATTTAACACTCAAATTTATTGCGCAAATCTTGCAAGTTGGCTTGCCGCCAATTTAGTGCATGGTGTTTATGAGCAATTTTTCAATGCAGCGAACCGTGTCATTAGATATAGGTTCATATAGGGCGCTATGAAAATCCATAATTTAATTTTGTGCCGTATATGAACATGAATGCGCTGTCCTTATCAGGTTAGTTTTAACTAATTGACGCCTCTGATGGCCTAGTCGCAGCCGATGTTCCACGAGAGCGGTCCGAGGACCGAGCCCTGTGGAACACCGCATGATACCATTCTCCCTCCTACGCCGTTGGCCGTACCTATATAATAATATAATTACGCCTTGTGTGGTGACGGCAGAGTAGAATACAATTGTCACCACCCCAAATCTCTCTTACAAGACGACTAAGGATAAATCTGTGATGAGTAATGGGCAGCTGCGTTACTCTTATACCACCTAGCATTGTACTGCGACTTTTGTGCCCGATAAATGGCAAAGGCTCGCCACCTATTACATGGGACTTGACATAGTTGGCGAAAAATGGGTGCTAGTTCACCTCGTGCCTACCCCTCCGGGGATATAGGCTTGATTTATGTATGTATGTAATATGTATATCCCCGAACAGCTAGGGAAGAGGTGAACTAATACCCACGTATCGCCAATTATGTTAAGTCCTACGAGGTGGCGAAGGTGGCGGGCGAGCCTATTGCCATCCATGGGACATGAAATTCGCAGTATAGGTGCTAAGTGGTATAAGAGGAGCGCTGTTTTTAACTATTATGTAGTTTCTTAAACAGATGAGTTGGCTGTATCTTTCAGTATTAGGTATTTAATTCCTATTGGCCTATTATTATATTTTAAACTCATATTTCTCGTGAATCAGTTTGACGATTAGGAATGTGCTTGAGAAATAAAACAAAGAAAGTATCTGCTGTACATATAATTTTATTATAATTTATTTTTCAACAAAAAGGACTAAATACTAAATGAATTCATTTATTATAAGGTATGTCGCTAAACACTTCAAAATGAAAAGTTTTATTGTTTAATTTTTTTTAATTAAAAAATTTCCTAAAAGGTCTTTATTAAACTTAACGTGCAATTCCGTCGATTAAATCTGTCCTAGCTAAATATATCCGAATCTTAAAAATACACAAATTAAAGTTGATTAATAGACATTATTACAGGCATGTATATTTTGCTTAATCTACTCATAAGATCATATGAACTTGTCGCAATTACCTTACATAGTGTATATTATGTACATATAAGCTCTCACTTATATTCAATGTTTTACAATTCGATTTAATTGTGATTTAAAGGAATGCGCTTCCATAGTTAGATACAGCAAGACTAAACTATTTTTCATAAGAAATAATTGGGTACTTATTTAAATTTAAAAATTCAATTATTTAGGTTAAATTATTTTGATTTTATTATTTTAAACCTAAATTTCGTGCAAAATATGAAATAAAATTATAATAAAAATATTTTAAAAAAATAATTCATGATAAGCAATGCATAATTCAATTATTAAAGATTTACTTTTTGCAAAATTATTTTTCATGTGATTAGTAATTATTTCAATAAAATAAAATATTTTCTTGAAAGAGTCAGTACAACACAAACCGGTCATCCATATAAACGACTCAATAATCAAAATTCCCTGCCTTTTGCAAAACTGCGTTATCTGTAGATCATTTGAGGAGAGCAAGCCTCAAATATTCATGTCTCTTCCCATTATCAACTCATCATCATCACGATGATGATGATTAACAACTGGTCCCTCGATAAATCCCAACACAACTGGCGCTCTTGAGATAAAGGCTCACAGTGTTTTCATTCAATTTTTTCATTTCTGTAGGCCTATTCCCTAACTTTTATTGACAGTTTAAAGTGATTATCACCGAACTATTTACTAATACATTGCTGTTATCACAGGACAAGTGTCACAATAGCATTATAGTAAAGTAGTAATGGATACGTAAATAGTTCGGTGATCATCACTTTCAACTGTCACAAAAAGTTAGGGAATAGGCCTACAGTACTTCGTTTTTTATTACCTTTTCTTTATTAATTACCTAACTGACTACTGAATAATGTTATGCAACATTTTAAAATGTACCAAAAACAATTGCCTTACCAATGCTAAAAAATAATGCCAAGCCTAGTCAATACTAGTCACGCATGTCAGTCAATCTGAAATGGCATTGGCTATTTTAACAGAAGGTATCTACAGCTTTAATAATAATTAATCCTCCAATCTGAAATAAAAAATATAATTACATATTTCAGATATCCATAGAAAGAAAACATAATTTCAATGTTTAAGATAATATTTTTGTTAGTAGTAATGTTAGTGACAAAATAAATGATTGATCATCCCGTTTTTCCTCCAAAAATGTTTGTAATCTCCAAACTAGGGGGGGCCGTAATATTTTAGGCTTTGACATTAATTAATTGATTCCTGATTGTCTCTTCGGGGATATTAGGTAAAATTGTAAACTGTATTTCAACAGTTTACATAGTTTATTCTTTGGTTTTATTTGCTAAAATAGGGTTGTGCTTCAAGAAAATTATTTATTTCTTTTTTTGCGTATTTTTGTAACACGTTGAATAATCCTCAAGGAAATTATATTTTCATCCCACCATCTCAGAAAAAGCGTTTTTGCTCTTCGATATCTGAGTGCAAAAGCCGTTTTTATCCTCTAGAGGTTAAAGTAAATTTGAATTTAGAACATCGTGTGCAATGAGTTTGTGAATTCAAAACATCATTATACCTATTTATTTCTACCTCCATGGTGCCGAAATTATCATGCAACCTATTTTAATTTGTTAAAAACTCAGACTCGGAACCTTCTTGGTGTACTTTTTTTGTAATTTGCTTTGCGCGCGCCATTTTCTTTTCACGTCATAAATTTGTTAAAACTTAGGAGTTCCGTGACGGTCAATCAGCTTGGCGTCAATCTTGCTTTAAACATTTTGATCGTCTACAATGCTTGCTTGATGCTTGAGTCAAGCATTTAAAATTTTTTTAGGTTTGTTTGATTTGTTTACGCTAGCAACGGAACAAAAATATACAGAAAATCAACGTGCTTGACTCAAGCTGATTGACCGTCTCGGAACTCTATTAGGGACGGTAATTTTTATTAGGTACTTACAGGTGTGTCGGGATATATTTTGCGGGTGTGGCTGGGTGGATGGGTGGGTGTTGGAGGTGTCTGGATGAATGGGTGTTTTGTGGGTGTTTCTGGGTGAATGGGTGTTTTGTGGGTGTTTCTGGGTGAATGGGTGTTTTTTGGGTGTTTCTGGGTGAATGGGTGTGTTGTGGGTGTTTCTGGGTGAATGGGTGTTTTTTGGGTGTTTTTGGGTGAATGGGTGTTTTGTGGTTGTTTCTGGGTGAATGGGTGTTTTGTTGGTGTTTCTGGGTGAATGGGTGTTTTTTGGGTGTTTCTGGGTGAATAGGTGTGTATTTCGGGTGTGAATGTTGTGGGTGTTTCTGGGTGGGTGTTGAGAGTGTGTTTGGGTTAATGGGAGGGTGTTGTGGATGTTTCTGGGTGAAAACAGAAACTGTTGTGATTGTATTTTTTTTTGTATTTTGCAATTTCCTCGTTGGGGGGGATGAAAAGTTACGTGTTGCACTCGAGTGCAAAGATTTTTCACCTTGTGCTCTTTTGATTCCCTCGCTATCGCTCAGGATTCTAATTTTTGAATCACTCGCTACGCTCGTGATTCAATTTGAGAATCCTTCTCTAGCTCGGTCATCAAAATTGAGCACGCGGTTAAAAAACAACTTTGCACTCACGTACAACAAATAACTATTACTTAGTTTGGTATAAAATCGATATTGCTTACACTACCTACTCTGATATTAAACTCATCATTCTAAACCTGACAACATATTACATTAACATCGAAGTGTTCTTTAGTTTGTTTAAATACTAGATGTGTGCTTCGCAACGTTACTAACAACATAAAAAATACATACTGTATGCAAAATAATTTCAAACTACTATTCTTACCTAAACATAGCAAGATATGTTTTAAATGTGACACCGTATATTTCAAAATGCAGTTGTTAATTATAAATATATTTTAAAAAAATATCAAGGTGCCTTACTAAATCTCTTGCCTATGCTGATTTATCAATTTTTATTTAAATTAGTTTTGATTCAAATTAGCTTGAATGTGATAATTGCAAAATTAGATCAGGTAGGTATATGCTTATTTAAGGGAGGAACTAGCGATAGGATAGCGCATTATTTAGGTATTTATATAACTTTCGCTGTCGTACAGTCTGTTCCGTGTAACTTGTCAGATTTGGTAAAAAATCTCGGCACACCTTTTTATAATCTAGTTTATTATCTAGATTCAATAGGTTTTAGTGTTAACGATTTATTGAAATAGATTATTGACTTTGTTATTATTTTATTTTTCAATGGGTGTTTTTTTTTTAAAGTTGTTCCAAGATTGTTTACCAAATGAGACAAGTTAGATGGAACTGACTTTAGCTTATTAGCTCTGTAGTTCGCGGTGTGAACCAAAGTATGAAAAGAGGTGACATGATGCTCGCACGGTTCGCTCAATGTGCTTGCGATTGCGTAAACTATAAGCAATAATTATGTTCGCTAAGGCTGGTCATTCGTTAGTGACCAAAAATATGTACTTCACAAGGCACGCTAAGCCGTATTGGTCCCGATTGTATCTGCAGTTGTTAATACCCAACAATCCGTGTATGTCCCAGCAGTGGGGACATTAAAAGGCTGGTGATGATGATAATGATGACGGTTTTTTTTAAGTTTGACTAAAATATTCTGCTTTGTTTGTCAATTTCTTAAGCATTCTATATAATTTAGAAATATGTCCTAATCGAATGTACTTGAGTGACTGTTGTCAATCAATCCCACTTCATTAAACTTGGCATTGTTTATAACATGCGTCTCAAAAATCCTTTACCTATCTGAAGATAAATTTATCTTTTATAAGTGAGAATTAGCAGTAATTAAGAGATTTAGTTAAGGCAATAATAGAGAAGAAGTGAAGAAGTTATAACTTGGTGTCTTTCAGCATGACAGCCGCTTCGTATGAAGGTAGCTCGCTGTCACTGACGCCAGCGGAGCGACACTGACAGCAAGGCTCATCCGCCACGACCTGCAAAAAATTTAGACTTGTGTTTTATTTAAGGGCTCCGCATGTAAGGTGTCCTTACGTATGTAAGGGGAAAATTCCCTGGACAAGACGGGGACGGGGACTGCAGAAACATCGTTTCATACAAAATGTACCATGAAGGGCATATGTCACGGAGTCAAGGACGGGTCTTGCACGGGGCTTTTTGTACGAGAGAAGCCCCCGTCCCCGTGCCGTCCACGTCCCGTCTGGGGTATTTTCCCGTTACGTATGCTGAGACCTAAATTTATAAAAACTTTAATGCTCTGTTAACGAAGGTACAATACAATTGGCGAATTTAGGGCCTGTTTCACAATCGACAAGTAGGTAAGTTCTGTGCTTACTTGGCAGCTCAATTGACATTTTCATATTACAACTTTCAAATTATCTGCCAAGTAAGCTACCCAGAACTTCTGATTTTTAATTTTAACATCATATAAATGTTAGAAAAATTAGTACAAAGATTTTGGTAGTTAGAAAAAGAATTTCGAAAAATTATGATCTTGAGGCGGGAATCGAACCCGCGTCCGCTGCTATCCGGGCAGGTGCCTGACCGCTCGGCCACCCAAGACACACAAAACCACCAATATCTTTGTACCCAAAACTTACTTGTCGATTGTGAAATGACATAATTATGGCATTCTCTACCAGTATAATCCCCGGCACATAAGTTGATCTATGCGTAGCGCAGTAAGACGTTTTCAGGTTTTTATTGAGGTTCTGTATTTAGGTGCGACATGTATCTGTCGACGGCCGTCTAGGTCCAATGCTCAAGATTGCTGGGTATTTGCCAAGAGGTCTCGGGTTCGAATCCTGGTAGGGGCAAACTTTGTGATGACCACAAATGTTTGTTCCCGAGTCTTACTTTGGGTTAGATGATAGGTGTGTGTGTGTGTAAATATTTATTTTTAATTAAATTTATCTGTAACACTGTAACCATAGTAACGTAAGTATTACCGCTTTTGCGCATTCAAAATTATTTTAAGCACTTTTTTCATTCAATTATACCAGCGCAGACGACGTCGTCGTCGTTTTGATTCAACTAATGTGCCGGGAACTATAAGGTGTGTTAGGGACCACTCCCATCTAATTGGGGGCATGACGGGGCATCCCATATTGCTATCTACCGATCACATTAGTCGAAGTATTCTAAGAAATAATCCGATAAACATGCTCAATTATATTTAAAAAATTTTAGGTTATATAAAAGTAAAGAAACTATCCGGTGGCATGCTCGTCTGTTTAGGCCCTAAACTTACGGGGAATATTATTTTTATAAAAAAAATTGGAAGATAGCATCTTCTATGAGGTTGACTATGAATTATCAGAACCGCATCTTCTTACGTCCTTACGTCAATAAGGTTTTATATGCCGCCCGTTGAGAAGTCTACTTGGAAACATTCAAACATGCAGGCTTGAAGACTAGTAACTCCTTTTTAAAACCGCAGCGTTACAAATACTAATAAATCGAGGTACTCCGGGACGGGGGCCTCGGGGATAAATATCGTATTTCCGAATATAAACGAATGCTATTTAACGTTATTACCATAACGTTATATAGGTAGTGTGCGATAGAGATAATGCTCTACGACGCCGAAATTAGGCTAATGTTTTCTTATATTTGCACGAGCACTACACATTTGAAATAAAAAAACTTTTACGGATAAGACTCGCGTATAATTTGGCGTTTGGCATATTAATTATTTAACCCGACGTTTCGATCACTTTACAGTGGCCGTGGTCACGGGGGGACTGTTTTATTTTATTTGTTTTATTTCGAAATTAGGCTATTTATTCTATTCTATTCTATTGTCTATATGTGCAATATCTCCAGGCACTGTCCACCGGCGTCTAATGCCGTCCACCATGGTATTTATTTTTATTCATTTTTTAAGCCGTATAAATTTAAATTTCTTTATGGCCCTATATATTATTATAGTCCCAATCTTAAAAAAAATGGATGCCGACGGTGGGCCTCGATGGATTATAGTGCATCCATTCATAGATAAAGCCCTAATAATGTGGGAGGGTAACCACTTGAAACATCTTTAAAACAATACTGGAAGCAAGATGTCAGTAATAATTATATGCGTCTCACTTTCATCCACTGCTGATTTAATGATATTTTAGGAGGTTGACGTGGCGACACCACCCGGGGCCTACCGCCTAATTCGATTGCTAAAGCAAAAGCTATAGTTTATGACGTCATGCTGTCATTTCGCACCAAATGTACCTAAACTATTAGCGATAGCTTTGAACGAATGATCACCGAATGATTTTGTATGAATTTGGAAGAAAATCCGTACCGCCTAAACATTCAAGATGGTTGCTAGCTAAATTGATAGCCGTAAGCAATGCATTGATTTAAAGCTATCATCAGCAATCGAGTTAGGCGGTAGACCCCCTGTACCTCCCTAAAGGGGCATGAGGTGAATAAAAAACACCC
Source organism: Cataclysta lemnata (assembly GCA_963931975.1). Classification (NCBI taxonomy): domain Eukaryota; kingdom Metazoa; phylum Arthropoda; class Insecta; order Lepidoptera; family Crambidae; genus Cataclysta; species Cataclysta lemnata. The sequence goes on along the minus strand of OZ008356.1, from coordinate 10,633,106 downwards.
AGGTTTCGCCAATTATATTAGGTCCCATGTTACCCATGTAATAGGTGGCGCGCCTATTGCCATTTATCGGGCACGCAAAAAAACTTAGATAGCAATTAAATTAATGAATAAAAACCTGAGATTGGATGCAGTCTGCCTTATGATGTGAGGGTATATCGACGTCCACGACAGTCTCGTAAGCAGGAGGAGGGCCAGGTAAATCGGACTGTACCTGTAAATATTTATAAAATTTTATTCATGTTAAAAAAAAGTTATGAAAATAAATCAAGATTATGAAGTAGAAGTTAGAGCAGTCTGCGTTGCTTGAATTGATCATGATCATAAATGACGCCTATTCAATATACGTTTGAGATTAACGAGAATATATCCTTCTCCCTCGCATTATAAATAAATATTTCTTACGCTCACACCTAACCCGAATATTTTTAAAGTAGCACAAACACTTAATTGTGTTATGAATGCTAGATGCTGGACATTTAAATACACGTTAATTGTATATTAAATATTTAAAACATGCTACATTAATATATACAGTGTGGAAAGAAAGAGTGGGCCCTGGAGGGAAAGTACCTTAATATTTTAAAATATCTCAATTTACTGTAAGGAAACATTCATTTATTTTTAAAAGAAACATAACTGCATTCACAGAATTCTCAAAAAGCTTACCCGAACCGGGTATCAAACCAAGTAAAAAATAAAAAAAATTAAACAAAAAAATTACTAATCGATGCAGTCGATGTTAATTATTAATAATTTTTCTCTCAGCATTTCTTTTATTTGTACTCTCGAATACTCTCAATCAATCTTACGAGAATCTTATTTCATTTGAATTGAAAGGCACCTAAACTAATATTGAACAAAAAGATCACCTAGCAAGAGGCTATTAATATAACTAATAAATTCCATATCGAAAATGCTTTTTTAAACCTCCAAAACTTACGTACAAGTTTTTTTACCATTCAAATGAAAATGAAAGATTGTAAGAATGATTGTAATCGTTGTAGTTTAAAACGTATTCTTCTATTATTGAATTGCACTTGATACGTCATTATTTTAATTATTAATATCACAAAATACTTATTAAAAAATGGTGGCAAAACAAAACAAAATCCATAAAAATTACCAAGATGTTCGTTCGAATTTCAAAATTGCCTTTAAATGCTACAACCGTACCTAAACAAATTAAACGTTCCATTTCATAAAACTTTAATATTTTAAATTACAATAAAGAAATCGCGAGCAACAATTATAATAAAATAAAGGTTTTTGATTCGAGAGTTAAATAATATTAGATTTTATAGTTTTTTTTACCCTATGTTTCTGAGAGAAAAATTATCGTTAACATCGACTGCATCGATTAGTAAAATAAAATGGTGAGTGTCAATTTTTTTTTGTTTACTTGGTTCGATTCCCGGTTTGGGTAAGCTTTTTGAGAATTCTGTGAATGCAGTTATGTTTCTTTTTAAAAAGAAAGGAACGTTTCCTTTCAGTAAATTGAGCTATTTTAAATATTTAAGGTACTTTCCCTCGAGGGCCCACTCTTTCTTTCCACACTGTATACAACCATGACTCGGGAACAAATATCTGTGCTCATCACAAAATTTGACCCTACCAGAACCCAGGTCCTCTTGGCCGACAGCCAGCGATCTGAACATTAGATCAAACCAGCCGTAATCTTTACTAATTATTATAAAGCTGAAGATTTTGTTTGTTTGTATGGTGAAACGCGCTAATCTCAGGAACTACTGACTCAAATTGAGAAATTCTTTTTGTGTTTGATAGTCCATTTAACGAGGAAGGCTATTGGCTATTTATTAACCGACATTAACGCGAGCGATGCCGCGTGCGTCCACTAGTAATATAATATCTCGCTTTGGTAACACGTACAACTAGCCACAGGTATTGCTGAAATTCAAACTCTATCTCCCTACATAAATACTGTACACCAGACTCCGCGGACCTAAAACAATAGCGGCCAAACGAAACTTTATTTTCATAGAAAAGTACAAAAGAGACGCAACTCATAATTGCGCTCATGCAACTGTAAGTCTTGTTTCCATAATTTTAGAGCACACGATATTTCAAAGTATTTTATGAGTTGTGACTCTCTTGTATTAAAATCAGCGAGTGTCTGTGTGACCACATTAAAAAGTTATTAATTAGCCGAGCCCTTGGGTTCGGCGTTTCCCTCGATACCCTGCAGCCAAAAGCAGCGTCTGTATATTTTTCATTTTGCCATCTCACCTAATATACGAACCGTGGATTTTATTAGGAAAACAACTTTGGCACAATAGTTTTTGGTCAAACGTGAACTGACTTTTTTTTTTTTAGCCTATAAGATCCCACTGCTTTGTGGAAAGGCTTCCCCCGAACTGACCATGAAAATAAATAAAACCTGAAAATGGTTATGTAAATTGATTCAGTGTTATGTTAATTGAGGATCATTTTACGGCCTGGGAAAGAAAATTATAGCTTAGATTAGAGATGATACATTACAAAGATTTTGGTGGTTAGAAAAAGAATTTCGCAAAATTATGGTCTTGATGCGGGAATCGAACCCGCGTCCGCTGCTATCCGGTCAGGCACAAACGACGACGACCAACTGACCAAAATCTTTGTACTAATTTTTCTAACATTTATATAATGTTAAAAGTAAAAATCGAATAGATGATACATTAATTAGAGATGATGATATGATACATTGGCTAAAATTAGAGATACATTTATTCACGCCTTTTCATTACATGTAGGCAGTGGCGTATTGAGTTTTGACTATGACCCGCGTTTCGCTAAATACATATAATTGCTAGGTGGTACTGCCCGCCTATTCTTCGTCACTAGTTTAACCTTCAGTGGCCTTGTGCGGCACCCGCTAACTTTTTATTGGCTAACTTTATTATATTTACCCTAAATATATTATGTATATGTATATCACGGTCCGGTTTTGGTCTGTCATACAAGACAGTGCGAAGTATATTGCTATCATCTATTGTAAAAGCCTCGCTTAGTTTTAATCGGAATTTTATGAATAATGATGAAGACAGGGATAAAACGATTTCTTTGACAAAAGTCTGAAAAATCAAAGAAGAATTGAATGTTTTTTTTTTCTTTACAGATGCTGAAATGAATGCGTAGCAACACTACTGAACCCTGATATAGTTATCATTGTAATGGTGAGTTTCAATGAATAATTGAACTAAATAAATAAACTGTCTTCTAAATTTACGTCTGTGTTTTTGTACATATTATGATTCGAAGTAAGCCTCGCCTCAAATCCGTATTTCGACCAGACAAAGTCGCCGTTTAAGAATTCTAAAAGCATCTTGTTTGAACCTCTGAAAATAATTATCCACCTCCTCCAACAAAGCTCAAAATAATTCCACAATAAAAAGATCGAAATTCTATCAAATGTCTCTTATCGAAAAATGAGAATTAGCCCCAGTACTTCTATCTCTTTCTAGGTCACAAAATATCCACATTTTCTATCTATCTAGAAAGAATGAAAAACAATCTACGATCTAGGTTCTAGATAATTCGACTTGCATCTCAGTTACACTACAGCCAACTCACATCACAAAGAAAATTCACATAAACATATCGTTGTCACGATAATGTTATCTATGCCGTTGTACACTTTTTCGTTATTACGAAGTAATCACCTTAGTTCTACACCAAAGACTAATTATTACTACGACTTACGTGTTCTTGAAACTTCTAATGGAATGACCGATTCATTTTCAGGTTAATTATGGGACATTTGTTTACTCCAATTCGAAGTAGTAAATCCAAGTTGTAATAAGCTAACATCGTAAGTAACTGAACATTTTGACGGCCGCCTTGGTCGAATGCTCAGATTGCTGGGTATTGGCCAAGAGGTCCCGGGTTCGAATCCTGGTAGGGGCAAACTTTGTGATGACCACAAATGTTTGTTTTCGAGTCATAGTTGTGTATATGTTTATGTAGTATATTTTCAACATTTATATACATAATTATATTAAAAATATGTCCGTCATCTAGTATCCATAACACAAATTAAGCACTTGGCTACTTACTTTAGGCTAAATGATAGGTGTGAGTGTAAAAAATAAATATTTTTTTTAATACCCTGTCATACCATATACCTATTTTTATATCAATTATTACTGTGATGTGACAAGGTACAAAGTCATCTAAAAATTACGACGCGGACCTCGATGTACCAAATCAATATCTCTTCCGACAGACAGCGCACAAAAATCCATCTGTTCTGTCTGTGCTACTTGTGGAAACTGTACGTGATGGATGATGGAACAACATTAATCCGATCGGAATCGGATATGGAGGGTTATTTGTGCAGCTAATGTACCCGCGGCCATAACAGCTCTGACGTCAGCAGGTAATATACTGGATCGTATATCCGTTATATTGCCGGCCGCCATTCATCAGGATTTTACGTTTCTTCTGACCTGTACCATGAAGTATTAGTGAGATCCAACCGCGGGTGACAAAACGGGACGCCGCTCTACTCGGCTTAGAGCGTTGTCACACTTTAACAATGGGAATTGAGTTGCGTTTAGAGTTGGTGGTAAGGCCCCTGAGATCCGTTCACGCCCTAGGTTGTATAGAAATTATGCTTTGCTTTCCGTAACCAAAATGCACTGCGTGCCAAACGCATCTTTTATCTTCCTGATTCCGAGAGCCACAATTTTAGCGCAAAATTGCGTCTTCATGTCCTTTAGGTGTTTACAAACATCAATGCTTACCCTCCGCCATTAGGAGCCCCATTTTCCCGCTCTAATCACAACACGTTTTCTTCTTCAACTCCTCTCTATTATTCACCAATTTCTCATCCACTCCGTTCGCTAAAATATCCTTTACACAATCCGTCCATCTTTTCTTTGGTCTTACTCTCTACGTCCTTCCATGTTCATACCTAACATTCTTTTGCCAACGTAGGTGTCCTTAATTGAAAAATCTATACTGTACTGTACCCGCTCAGTTAAACACCGCAATAAGGCCTCAACTGGTTAAACAATGAACTGTACCAATAAAAATATCGACAACATCGTTTCTCGTCACAATCCCAAAACAATCCGGGATTATGAGGTAATCGAGTTTCCATTTTAATATGTAACCCAATCTGATCCCCCGTCATGTGCGCGCAAGCGCAACCTACTCACCCGAACAAAGGGTCTATTTTTGAATCACGCAGGTTCGTAACCCAATTAATAAATTTCTCTAATCTGTCCAGTAACATCATAAGCCTTTGACGGTTCTTTCCTTTAAAATAGAAAAGTAAATTAAAATGTAACAAAGAAAGTTCCTAAAGGACTTGTTTCCAGGAACGTTAAAACCTGTAATGTTCCAAATTCCAACAACGCGCTAGCAAAGGATTTTCATACAACATTGCTGGAGCGTTGTAATGTATAGGTACCAAATTATCAAAACGTGCCATCAAGAAAATCAAATCCAATGCTGGTTGCATTGGATTTGATTTTCTGTCCGTAACTAGAATATTTCGCGGGTTACTTTTTCGAAAATAATGACAACATTTCCATGCATGTTTGAGAAAATATACATAATTAAGGAAATTAAGGAATCAATTGTTAACAAAAACATACATTAGTACATAAAATCAGAGCAGAGCAGTAGGCAGAGGTGAATTAACACCCACGTTCCGTTAATTCTGTTAAGTCCTATGTAATAGGTGGCGAGCCTATTGCCTTAAATCGGGCACGTAAATCGCAGTACATTGCTGGGTGGTTTAAGAGTTTTTCCATTATATTCCTCATTACTCTTTTTAACCCTAAGTCGCTTTGTACCACACACGCAGGTAAGCCCGCAGGAATTTGGGGAGGTGACAATTGTATTCTGCTCTGCCGTCACCCCACGGCGTTGTTATGTTATTAAAAACATTTGTGGAAAATGAATCAATTGACAACTTTAATGTATTTGAAATAAAACACAAAGTCTATTGAGAAAATTTTATATAAAATTGAATATTTTATTGAATTGACTGAACAAAATGAGACTGTAAATTTTGTTTAGAGATAGTCTTCTATGCAATTGTTGTTTTTGTAATAAAACCAGTTTTCAATTATTATTATGGCGTTGTCTTTTAGGAGCAGATTTGATTTTTAAACCAGCTTTAGCAGTGTTGTTATTACAATATGATTCTGAAAGAATACAAACTTCATCCACCGCAGCCATTCACTAACTGTCCCTCTTCTTAACCCTTCTCATTCACTGTGCGTTCTGTTTTATTCATAATCCCACATGTATTTACAGCAAACTAAATAGTCAGATCCCTAATCCTAGTTTAAAGTCTAATAATAAGCCATAACGGGGCCATATTCTTCACAATTATTTATTATTAATACCTTTACTGTACACATCACATCACAGTTATTAATACACTAGTGGTCGCTCGCGGCTTCGCTCGCGATAATGTCGGTTGTTATATAGCCTATAGCCCTCCTCAATAAACGGATTATCCAACAAAAATAATATTTCAATTTAAACCAGTAGTTTCTGAGATTTGCGCGTTTAACCAATCAAACAAACAAACAAACTCTTCAGTTTTATAATATTAGTATAGATTTGTAAGTACAAATAATCACTTTTTTTAATTGTTACTTTGACAATCATTAAAACAAACCAAGCGTGTATTTATTTCTTCTTTGCATTCTTACGAAATAAAATATTAATCAGAGGGGAGGGGGTCGAAAACTAGCAAAATCTTACGTAGTTTAAGAATGACCCCTATGTAAGAAAACTACAGTGTTTTTTGTTTTTTTTTATAAATTTTCCCATTTTCAGGGAAAGCAAAGGGAACTTTTTCGTTTTTAAAAATTCACGCTAACGAACCCAAGGCGCCCTAATGACAATTATCGCGGTTGGCAAGACATCCAGCCCGAAACTCGCGCCATTAGATCGAGTGATAAGAAGTGTTCCGTGGCCTCTTGATTAGTACCCGATAACTAATCTCCCAGATACATCATCGCCTTAAAATTTATATGGACTATTCAGCCGATTGTATAAGTATAATGAAGATCTGTGTTGCGTAACAACGTCCACAGGTAATCTGCATTAATGCTTACGCTTTGTATAATCTGGCAAAATAATTTAGCAAAAGAATTGATTAGGTATACAGCCAAATACGAAATTATTTTCGACATCTTTAAATTGTGATAAAACGGGATTTATACCTGGATTTTGTCGCCATGGTCACGGATCAGCAGATATCGCAAATGAAATTACCAATTTGCGGCATAAATATTATACCGAATAAATTTGTGTATTGATAACACCGCCTTTAACTAATTTGAAGGTTTTCTGAGCCACAAACTGTCAAATATTTGCTTATGAATTTAGTCTCTTTGTCATAAAATCTAAAGCTAAAAATTGATGGAAGACTACAACAGTACCTATATGTAGGTATCTATATCTCCCTGTGTCGCTCACTGTACATCAATTAGAGAACTCGACTATCGAACGTTCCGGGAGCTGTATTTCCCTATTAATTTGCTTGGATTCTAAGCAAAACGAGGGAATGTAAGCTGGCATCCGCTTGAGGGGCGGCCATGCTTCGGCGAACCCGCGGAGAGCAGTTCGAGAGGCTCAGCTCGAATGATGCCGTTGCCTCGGCACCGAGTAGAATACAGACCGATTATACCTAACCTGACGAACCACATATACACAAATCTTTCATAATTTATATCTATAGATAGAAAAACGATTCCCTGGGAGTGCTTGGCGGGCTTTCAATGGCGTCAGTCAAACTTTTATTTCAATCATTCAAAAATTGTTTCAGAGTGGACTTTGTGTAGTAAAAGTGGTGTTATTTTGATGCATAAGGATCCGCGTTGATGTTCAATTATGAAGAATCATTGAAATAAAAGTGTTGTGCCGTGTTTGACATTGAGAATTTTATAGTGGTTTTCACCACCTCATCGGTCACCGTCATGAACTGTTACCATTTGACTCGCGCCAAGCACTCTTTAGACGCGTTAAATTGTGTTTCAACCATATTTTAATGTAAAATTCATTTCATGCATTAAGATCATTCATTCATTTCATAAATTATTTTCATTCATTCATTTATCATTCATTCAAAATAAGAAAAGTAAACGAAAGTATACAAAGACAGTTCCAAAAGGACTTGTATCCAGGAACGTTAAGCCAATAAAAAAAATAAAAAAAAACGATTCCCTGTTTTCATTGATCTAAACAGCAGTGGCGGAGCGTCCATATAACCCGATTCCCAACAGCCGTACCAAACGAGCGAGCATAAAAAAATCATTACCATAATTCAAGTACAATACCATTTTATAAGCAAATAAAAAAAATCCATCAATATAATCTTATCATAACAGTATTAAACGCGCGCGAAACAATATGCAACACAGGTACATACAATTCGCTCCCGCTCTCTAGATTCCTTCAACTAACTCGCTAAACATCGAGTTATGGACGCCTGCTATACAGCGCCTGCACGCACACAGACAAGCGTAGTCTTGTCAGGCGCACGCAACGCGAAATGGTACCTAAAGTTTGGCTACAAGCCGGCATTTCGGCAGCCTACGCGCTTATGCATCGATACACTACGACACACGCACACATTAGTAATAAACTCCCACGAAAACAAGTTCCGTCAAAAGTAAATATTTTAGATCTTATTGCAATAGCCATAAAAGCGGAATTTCTTTTGTGAACTGCACTCAATATCGCGGTCGTGCGCCGCTCCTGCAAGCCGCTCCGGACCGGGTTGAATCGTCTTTCTGGCTGTATAAAACAAAGCACAAGCACGCAAAAGTGGCAACGTAGTTCTCCGCTTCGTCACTAGATGGCGTTGAACAGTTGTAGCCGTGTCCTAGCAGGCGGTGTTAAAAGTTAATGCTTAAACCATAAGAGGCTTCATATAGTTGTGGCTTGCCTAACTTGTTCTTTCACGCCACGCCACTGCTAAACAGGCCATAATAACGGGAGTGTTTGGCGCGTTTCGTGGTGTCAGTCAGATTTATTTTCGCTAATTCAAAAATTGTTACAGAGTGGATTTTGTGCAGTGAAAGTGGTGTTATTTTGATGCACAAGCATCTGTGTCGATGGGAAATTATGCAGAATCATCGAAAATAAGTCTCATGATGTGTTTGATGTTGTGGTGAAGATCACTATAAAGAGTGGTTTTATCCATTTCATCAAGCACCATCATGAACTCTGTTACCATTCAATTCGCGCCAAGCACTCCCTAGATGCGTTAAAATATGTGGCACCCATATTTTAACGTAAAATTCATTTCATTCATACATTTCACCCACTCATTAACTCATATGACAGATAAAATATACACTAAAGACATGGCTGTTTGGGCGTCTAGCCCTTTGCCTTCCCTAAAATATAGGGAGAATTAAAAAAAAAGGCCATAATAACTTTATAACGGCTTCATCAAATTCAGGGATCTTTTTTTAGTTTTATAGAAGGTTTATACTAATTACTATGTAGAAGGTTCTTTGCCCAATAGTACAGGAATATAATTTTTACAAATTATTATACTTTTTCTTTGTAATGTTTTTATTATTTTTACTAACATAATAAGTAATGTTCAAATATCAAATCATATACAAGAAGTAGTATAAAATTAACCTTTACCAACATATTAAAAGAACCCGGCGTCGTTTATTAGATATTATATTTTCAAATCTTTTCATGACCTGTGACTTTTATTTATTACTTAAACAATTTTATTGAATATCTTTGATAAACTTAACCAATGCCAGTGAAAGCGATATCGATGATAACTATAAATGTCGGCGAAAATTACGAGCTTCATCATACTGGTAGTTGGATGGAAAGATGGCCGACATTCAGATCCGTTGCACAACGCCCAGGCACCCACGGGCCGTAGGCAGTCTACCAATTACCAGCTAGTCGCTAATGCGATTTTTATTTCGCCCCGCCGACCGTCATACTAGGTACGGGGTCTCTTTATCGACTTAAATACTAGTCTTAAGGCCCTGTGGGTCGAAAGAAGCAACTTTTTAAACAATCTGAGACATTTAACATAGTGTTTACAAGTCTGAAAAAAATATATGTATAAGTTAAGGATTTATTCTAGTCAAATTCGCATACACTTATAAGATTTAATAAACTTCACTCGATAGAAAAAAATCCCAAAGAAACCCTTTTTTACTAACATTTTTTCAATATTATGACGAAACTACTAATAATTTAAATTTAATTGTTGCGCACAATTAAAGTCATTAAATATTGATAGATATATTCTCAGGGTTTGACTTGATAAAATAATTGTTTTAATTATAATGTTTAAATACCTATAAAATGCGCGAACGCAACAGCTCGGGAGGCCCGATCAGTCGCACGTTGGTGCTCACGGACGACGGATCTGTACCAATTTTTTGATTTTTTTCCGTTTCGCTTTTATCGTGCAACATCAATAAACTTCTGACGTCATGCCTAAAATACTATCATAGTGCCATAGTGTAAGAATATCGGCAGATGTTATACTGAAGATAGCTACGATTTTTGATAATTCATATTTTGTCGAGCTCGCTAGCGAAGTGGTATAGAGCGCTTGGCCTGCGATTACGTAAATTAAGCAATGGTTCCTAAAGCCTTTCATTAGATGGGTGACCAAAATTTTAATATCTCCTCAGTTCCTTCGTGCTAAGGAAGCACAGTGTGTTTGGCAGTGTTGGGCAAAATTACGTGCTTGACTCAAGCTGATTGATGCTCGAGTCAAGCGTTATAAGATTTGTAATTTGTTTGACCTAACAACATGTAATGAACAGAAACACATAGAAAATGAACGTGCTTGACTCAAGCTGATAGATGCTTGAGTCAAGCATAATAAGATTAGTGATTTTTGACCTAACATGTAATGAACAGAAACACTTAGAAAATGAACGTGCTTGACTCAAGCTGATTGATGCTTGAGTCAAGCATTATAAGTTTTGTGATTTGTTTGACCTAACATGTAATGAACAGAACACATAGAAAATGATCGTGTTTGGCTCAAGCTGATTGATGCTTGAGCTAAGCATTATAAGATTTGTGGTTTGTTTGGCCTAACAACATTTAATGAACTGAAACACATATAAAATGAACGTGCTTGACTCAAGCTGATTGATGCTTGAGTCAAGCATTATAAGATTTGTGATTGTTTGACCAAACATGTAATGAACAGAAACACATAGAAAATGATCGTGCTTGACTCAAGCTGATTGATGCTTGAGTCAATCATTATAGGATTTGTAATTTAATTGACGTAACAACATGTAATGAACTGACACACATAGAAAATGAACATGCTTGACTCAAGCTGATTGATGATTGAGTCAAGCATTTGGTTTTGAATCTGGTCTTATCTCAATAACTATTCCCATTTGTAAATTTTATCATACGTCTCAATCTGTTGAGACATCAAGAAGTAATGGTGGAATAAAGAAACTCTCGTAATATATAATATTTACAATACATGAACTCGAAAAACAATACAGCTCCATTTTGGCGGTAATTAATAAAAAAATACTGGATAAAATTTTAGTAGTAATTGAGACCCAAATAAGTTTACCTATAGTTAATAAACAATAAAAATACATTAATAAAATGAACCAAGCCACAAAATAACGAATTATAACAAATGCATTGTTTAATTTGAATAACATTATTCTATTGCTTATTTTTATACTGTGTCACTGGAGAGGGCATTAGTGAGTTCACCGAAGTCCCGGCGGCGCGAAGTAAATTCCGCGCGGCCGGGACGGCGCTAAATACCTATTTGCGCTGACCGACCGGCCCTTAAGGCCCTACGGAAAAATATATTTGTATCGAAGTTGCGGCACTTTAGCACGAAGTTGATTGAGATAGCTGTATTGTGCCGCACGGTCTCGAAAGCGAGACAGAGCGCAGCGTTCCCTGCTCAATAAATTTGACGTAAGCGCCAAATCAAACTTCAATTAACTGTGACTATATTAATAGTTTTTATTCAAATTATCGCCGAGCAATAATCCCTAGGAAATTATATACACTTTACATTGATACAAGTCTCACCTTTCAACGTATAGCATTTTAACTGTAATATTGAAAAATTATCAGAGGTTACTTTGAATTTTTTTTCTATCGAGGAAATGGTTTTAAATCGCGTAACGGACTGTTCCACGCCCTTTTATATAAGCCAATTTACACTATTCTGAGTATCAAATACCTGCTTATAATAGATTACGAGATAAATACATACATACATAAATCACGCCTATATCCCCGAAGGGATAGGCAGAGGTGAACTATCACCCACGTCTCGCCAATTATGCTAGGTCCCATGTAATAGGTGGCGAGCCTATTGCCATTTATCGGGCACAAAAGTCGCAGTAAATTTCAAGGTGGTATAAGAGGAACGCTGCTGCCCATTCCTCATCACTGATTTATCCTTAGTCGCCTTGTACGACACCCACGGGAGAGATTTGGGGTTGTGACAATTGTATTCTACTCTGCCGTCACCACGCGGCACCACGAGATAAATGCATTTGAAAAACCCTTATTTTTTTCCGTAGGGCTTTAACCATGTGAGTAAGGAATCTACTTGAATCGCGTATGAGTCGAATCATCCGTAGAATAAAGTCCAAAAGTAAAATAGGATTGGCAGTTTTCAGGTTAGTAAAGTTTTTGACATGTGTAACTCTTACTGCCGCACTCAGAGACGTCAAATAACTTTAATAACTTTACTTAATATCAAAAATTTTCATTGTAATTTAGACCAAAAAGCTGACAAGAATAGAGACTATAATTGAATTCTTATTTTTTGACATTCAGTACTCATTATCGATAATTGACGTCTTTGAGTGCGGCAGTTAAACGGTGAGACTTGGAATTTAGATTTTTTCCTATTTTGTTACAATGCCCCAGTCTAGTTAAATGGTCGGCAATGTATATTTTAAAAAAATATTACACAAGATAATAATAATATTTATTGTTCTAATTGTGGTACATAAAGTTCTTAATTAAATATAATATATTTGGTATGTTATGGTTTCTCACAATTAGCCTAATAGGCATACAATGTTGTTACTTAATTTTAATATAGTATAGATAGTAGTAAAGATAGTAAGTTCCATGTCAATATAGGACGTTTTATGTCGGAAGAACCGATGTGTCTGTAGCGGCTTCGTCGCTAGTGCTACACAAACAAAGAATACAGATACATTCATACATAAGTCACGCCTATATCCCCGAAGCGGTAGGTAGAGGTGAACTAGCACCCATGTAATAAATAAATAAATAAATATTTTTTACACTCACACCTATCATCTAGCCCAAAGTAAGTAGCCTAAGCACTTGTGTTATGGATACTAGATGACGGACATATTTTTAATATAATTTTATACAAGATCCGACGAAGTACAGTCGGACCGCGGGCCACGAGCGCACACCTGGCGCGGATGAGCATCTTCCCTTTTCGCTGAGGATGCAGAATTCATTTCATAATTTAAAAATTATGTCAATAACAACACGTATTTTGGACACAATCTCACAACACACTGTTTCATTCTTTGCCTGTGGCATTGCAATCGAAAGTAGTATTGCATTGCAATCGAAATTAGGTTAGTGGTATTCGGTACATTTAATTCAATTAGTCCGACAACCTATCCGCCCATACCATGTTTATCAGTGATACATTGTCAGTTATATCAGCAAGTACTTACAAAGGAGAATTTTTATCGGAAATGCCTCGTCTACTGCCATTATCATTATTTATGTCCGCAATATCACACGCCATATTTTAAACGTTGACGGGAGATAATTAGTACTTTGCTTAATGATAGCGTGTGTCAAAACAGGTGGCGGTTCCCCTGCCATTGATTCAATAAATTAAGCTTTTTACGCTCCATATTAAATATAATTATATTGTTTGTTTCTAGACTTTTTGAGCATTGAATTTACATTATAATAATATTCCTACTAGGGAATCAGATTCGGCTCATCACAAAACTTGAGTGGTGGCTGATGTGTCATGGCTCTGGGTGAAGAAATAATATACAGACACAGCACACTGCCAAATAATATCAAATTGATTGGTTAGCCTTCATTAAAATTTGTTTGACGTAAAGCAGAAAGTCGATAATTTTACATTTTGCTGTAATTTGAGATAATCTATTAACTATACCCTACTTATAAATATTAAGGCAGGAATAAACTAATCTTCTTATAATAATTAACTTTCAAAAAGCACCTATGAAAAGTGTTGTGACAGAGTTTAGCATAGATTACATAAATTTAGCAAAAAGAAAATGTTTTGAGGTCATTCGTCGTTACTCTCTTCTGGCACGTGTCGACTGAGAAATTATGGCTCTTGCGTGGAAATAGGCCCCATGGGCTCGGATACCAATAAAATTTTCACACCGTTTCCGTGTACTCGTACCAACATATTATAGTATATACCTCTATATCGGTTCTTAAATACAAGATAGAACTTAAAGTTGCATTCCCGCAACTGTAAAGATCGTAGCAAGTGGAAAGAAGTGATCTCTGCCTGCGACGATTTTAATTTTAACATTATATAAATGTTAGAAAAATTCGTACAAGCATTTTGGTGGTTTGAAAAAGAATTTCGAAAAATTATGATCTTGAGGCGGGAATCGAACCCGCGTCCGCTGCTATCCGGGCAGGTGCCTGACCGCTCGGCCAACCAAGACACTAATTAACTTGCCGAAATTCTTTCAGCAAGTTAATTAGTGTCTTGTAGTGTATAATGTTAAAATTAAAATCGAAGAGTTTATAAAGCAAACCCAAGCTAACGCACGGTATTTGTAAAAATATCTGCTTTGGAATGTTTGAAATTTATTTCTACATTGCGAGGGTACCCGTTGGCTTACAACGTGAAGTGTAAAGGTTAGAAGAATTTCGGCAAGTTAATTAGTGTCTTGGTTGGCCGAGCGGTCAGGCACCTGCCCGGATAGCAGCGGACGCGGGTTCGATTCCCGCATCAAGACCATAATTTTTCGAAAGTCTTTTTCAAACCACCAAAATCTTTAAAGTCTTATTTTCATAAATTTAAAACAAAATGATTCTTAGCATTTTTTTATTTGCGCATCTCTTACTTGTGTTAAAACAATTTGCTTGATAGAAAAATTATGAAAAATGTAGAATCTAGTCGTCTCCCATGTTGGCTTGGAAGGGGGAAAAATCGAGTACAATAAGCCAGCCCCGACTCAACCCAGAGGTGAGTCCTCTTCAGGGATACCATAGGCGTGACTTAGGTATGTATGTTTGACCTATGTTAATGGAAAACGAAACATTCCTACTAAAGGAAGGAAGATGACTAAAAAATAACCTTTTTTATTCTAGACAGGCAAGATCTTGCTCTTCATCTCACCTGATGGTAAGTGACGAAAAGGGCCAAAGATGGAATCGAGCTTCACCTGGAACCATCAACCACAGGTCCACAATGGGACTGGCTATCTTATCACTAATTGTGGGAACAGAATAATGCTGTTAACATTATTATTATGACGACAGATTTTTTGATAAGATGGTGGTAGCTAGCCAGGCCAGCTTAAACCTACCACCAACCAAACCGTGTACAAATTTGTGGATCTAACCTGGGACCTCTGGATCTTAATTCCGGTGAGTGAACTGCTAGACCACGGAGGCGGTCAACCTAGTAGTTAATCTGAATAAATAATCATTTAAAAGGGTGCTTTTACGTTAAAACACTTTCGCCCGTCCAGTGGTGGGAGGGGGGAGCGTAGTTTTTATTTGCTCCCGCTGAATAGTTGACAGCTTAATGGCGAATCGTTAACTGGCGTGGATTTAAACCGAGCGCCCGATCAGACGTAAAATGCTTCGGTTAACTGTCAGCCATTTGCCAGATTGGAAAATCTTTCACGCGATCTTATGTCCCTTTTTAAACTTTTACGGAATTCCGTGTGCTGATCTAAAGAGTCTCGAATCAAACATCGTGAATCCGCGGCATTACCTGGCACCTAACATAGTTGGCAAAATGGGTTTAAGGTTAATTTTTATCAGAGATGTACTATGCGGCTAATCACCGTAAAGTAATTTATGTTAAAGTTAAACTAAGTCAGCCGAACTAAAGTACAAATAATGTCCCGTGATTGGGATAACAATATACCAATGCTCATGGTTTTGGCTTATGTTCTAAAGTATGCATACAGCTCATGGTTTTGTCTTATGTTTTACAGCAGGCCGCCTGCCTGGCACCAACCCTCTTAGGTATACATAGCACGCATCCATCCATATAAAACATACCTTAATTGAACCTGTTTTCACCAGTGGTATGCAATTTGTAGCAATGTATGAATATGGATGGATATCGAACGCATCTATAGCAATGTAGTATAGCACATCTCTTGTGGAAAAGCACCCTTACACCTCGAATACACCTCGGCGGATATTAACAGTGGTTTTTGTATGCTAGACAGGGCTCTCTCTATAATATCTTGACCTTCATCTTACCTGATGGTAAGTGACGATAAAAAAGATGGAATCGAGCTTAACCTAGAACCCTCAACCACAGAGGGGCAAGCTCTTATCTTATCTTATCACAAATTGACGGAACACAATAATCCTATAAACATTACAAAGATTTTGGTGGTTAGAAAAAGAATTTCGAAAAATTATGGTCTTGATGCGGGAATCGAACCCGCGTCCGCTGCCATCCGGGCAGGTGTCTGACCGCTCGGCCAACCAAGACACTCTTTGTACTAATTTTTCTAACATTTATATACCTAATGTTAAAATTAAAATCGAACTGTTAACATTATTTTAATGGCAACAGATTTTGATTAGACAGTGGTAGCTCGCCAAGCGGACTTCAAATAAGTCCTACTACCAACCCAAACCGTGCACAAATTTGTATTCCCTTGGGGATCGAATCCGGGACCACGGAGGCGGTTTTATGAATTTAAAAACTATGTTGCATTTTCACTGAAACTAGTTAAAAAAACGTCTCAAACGGATACTTAAAGTAGGTATAATTGTTGTTAATTATTAGTTTCAAATTGAACGATAACATTTCGGACTTAACAAACATTAAATTGAAAACTCGCCAGGTGAGAATTGCGGCCAAGACATGCTAGGGTTGTCAGTTGATACTTTACTTAATTTTTTATTAATTTGTTTCTCTCGACCTTTACCAATATCTTCTTAGAATTTTATCTTATATGGAAATTACGACGTCGTTCACTAATTTAACATTTTAACATTTATATTTATATTTAACATTTTTCACGTAGTTAAAGGAACGCAGAAATTTTGCCGAATTTGTTATCTGTTCTACTCAAAACCAACGTCTCCTGCCCCTGTAGCACGGGGTGCGGAGAAAATCTCCTCGGGGAAAAGAAAATATTTTCCTCTCGCTCTAACTCCTACTAAATCCCGAGACAAAACACTATCAATGTGGATAGAGATTTTGTCCACGTCCCGTACTAATTCGTTAAATGTTTATTGGATGTACAAAAAGTTGCTTACAAAATTATGAGTGTTTCTCCACCTAGTAATGAGTTACATACGAAAGTTTTCAATCTGAAACATTGATAGTTGTTTAATCTATACTAATATTATAAAGCTGAAGAGTTTGTTTGTTTGTTTGGTTGGTTGGTTGAACGCGCTAATCGCAGGAACCACTGAATCAAATTGAAATATTTTGTGTTGGATAGTCCATTTATCGAGGAAGGCTGTTTGTTCAGTAATCGACATTAACGCGAATGAAGCCACGGGTGACCACTAGTATTTTTATATAATTATTATTATGTCAAATTTCCTCAATCGACTTTGTGCTTTACTACCAACATGTTAAGGTTAAATTAAATAGTTTTTTATTAACATAAACATGAAGAAATTTGGCAGTTTTGGGTAGTCTGAAGTGCGATTGACTGTACATAAAACATTATATAAATGTCAGAAATAATATTACAAAGATACTTTTGCTGACCTATTTTTCTCCTAGCAAAAATGACTTCGATCTTCTCTCTGGCAACCCTAATAGCTCGCAAACAATCGGCAAACAGATAAACAATGTGGCTACAGAAGTGTTTTGGCGAAGTTGCCGGGTCCCGTTCGGGATCAGAGTGGTCACTAATAGTTCAGGTTTATGTCACATTCACACATTACGGGAATTTAAAGTCGGTCAGGTTGTCTATCAATTTCATATGTTTTCTTTGATTTTCGGATCGATGTTCACTTTTGAGCTAAGAGCAAATTTTTTTTAATATAATTGTTTTCTGGATGTTTAAACACAGCGGAATTTCAGGCAATTTTTTAAGGTGTTTGAACGTTGATTTCTTTTATAATAATTAATTTATGAAAAAAAAAGAAATCATAGGGACAAGCTAGTAGAGGCCATTTTATTCGATAAAAATTATATTATTCTACTGGCATTATCCAGGGAGGAAACAGGGGACTACGTTTGTATGGTATAATGGCCGTTATGTTTCCTCTTAAAGTGTTAATTCACCTCCGCATACCCCTTCGGTAATATAAGCGTGATTATGTATGAATTACTACGAATGTATGTACAGTCGGCACTTCGGACTACCCAAAACTGTCAAATTTCTTCAATCGATTGTCAACCTTAACTTAGTCATAATAGAGCACAAAATCGTTTGAGAAATTTTGCCATTTTGTGGTAGTTTGACGTGCGGTTGACTGTACGGACACAATCGCAGGCCTAGCGGTATACCACGCGCTATCAAGCTCCTCAACGGTGGCCCTCCTTCACCAGACCCCCAAATCGGCGCCACTCATCCACGTGTCATAACACCGCGTCCATTAAGTTTTCATGGCGCACGCTCTCGGCAAGATTTCCCAAGCCCACGGTAATTTTGCTGCAAGTCCCCAGGGCGCCTTTCCGACAACCCTGATAAAAATCGCATTAGCTATAATTGCCGCCTCCGACTATTCTATTCAGAGTGGGCATCGACGTATTCTGTTTCTTGATCGCTTCTAGATATCGGCCCGGCTTGCATGACCACCGAAACACGGTATGATAAAGCCACTTATCGTTTTACACTGTCAAAAATCCAATCATATCGTGTTTCGGTGGTCATGCTAACCGGGCAGGATATCTAGAAAAGTCACAATCGATACAACGTTACCACAATTTAGAGCGAAAGGTCCCAAAAATAAATATTCCCAGCAAATTTGTCGTGTCATTACCTTCCAGAATTCGTTCCTTATTAGCGACACTATCGAATAGTGTTTTGGTCATAATCAACGGGTACGATTCCTGCCCGGCTAGCGTGACGATAAATGGCTATATCATATCGTGTTTTGATGGTCATGCTAGCCGGGCTGGCGAGCAAAATTGTTTTTTTTAAATCCAATGATGCTGTGATTTAGTTTTCATCTGACTGCTTTTCGCTATTCCTTATATTTTCCGATTTGACCATCCACGCCCACTTGAAAAATTCACTAGTGGTCGCCGGCGGCTTCGCTCGCGTTAATGTCGGTTGTTATATAGCCTATATAGCCTTCCTCAATAAATGGACTATCCAACACAAAAATATTTTGTCAATTTGAACCAGTAGTTTCTGAGATTAGCGCGTTCAACCAACCCACCAAACAAACAAACTCATCAGTTTTATAATATGATAAGTAAAGCTAAGTATAGATCTGTATATTTTTTGATGACAAGAATTTTATCTAGACAGTTCGTTTATTTCCAAATCTTTTAATCATTATTGACTAATAAATTAACCAATAATAATAATATATAAATTGATACATTTTAAATTTTCATTATTAGTTGACATTTATTTGACACATTGATTGATTAATATAATGATAATAATGATTAAATGACAGAATGATCTATAAGTATATTAATGTATTGACTATTGATATATTTTATTTTTTTATTATTGACATTATTTATTCATGATAGACATAATAATGTATTTTTGCATTTGCATACCGAAAGGTGAAATGTCGGCTACTTATTTTATATATCTAACACCTGTACCTACCTACATTTGCAAATAAAATGATTTGATTTGATTTCTCTATAACGCTAAAGTGAGAACTGACGTCCTTCGAGTACGATAAGCTGTGTCGTCCGTCACGAACGAAACCCGGGAAGTGGGTCGGATATAAGCTTTTTATTGAGGGCGGGCCTACAAACAACAGCCGATGACTCAGTCAGGTACCCACAGTGTAAACGTGTACTTAATGTTCCGTGCTAAATATAGACGTTGACTTAATTGTTACCTTAATGGTTACAACAATGTGTAAAGTTTTTCATCAAATATGATGAGGTTAAAAAATATCGCAGATAGTTTGACACTGTAGATAGTCTGGGCTTGGCGTTCATTTTTCAATGCTTTATTAACACCTTACATGACAATATAAATAAGTATCATAATACTTGCTTATATACAGGGCGTCCCACGGCCATGCCACACGGAGGAGAAAGTATATTAAATATTGAACGTAGGATATTTTACTAAAAGAAGACATCGTTTTATTTTTAATAAAAAGTAGAACTGCATTCACAGATTTTATAAAAATCGCCTACCTCAACCGGGAATCGAACCCGCCAAATGTGATAGAAAAATTACTTGTATTTTATAATAGCGTTTGAAAGGGCTACTCATAAGCATTATTTTTTCCTAAATAACCTAGCATATTAAATGAAACTTAGATCATAAAATTTTTCATTTTATTAAAAAAAAAAATTTTATCAAATGCTCAAAATGTGATTCGTTGTTGTATACAAATTCTCACTCTTTTGATAATTTCTCTCCCTGTCGATTTACTTATTTTTGCATGGTGGATGTTTGAAATAATACGTCTAAGTTCATTTTGTAACTCCTGCACACTGTTGTACCGGTTCCTGTAAACTAAATCTTTTACATAACCCCATAAAAAAATCGTGTATCGCTTTATTATTATCATGTACTTACACCACGGAAATTTCGTATCTCAAGTGGGTAGGTCATGATAATGTTAATTGTTGCATGACCAAGTCCCAGGAAATTTCCCTGAACAAAATTTTAAATAAAATGAAAAATTTTATGATTTTAGTTTCATTTAATATGCTAGGTTATTTAGGAAAAAATAATGCTTATGAGTAGCCCTTTCAAACGCTATTATAAAATACAAGTAATTTTTCTATCACATTTGGCGGGTTCGATTCCCGGTTGAGGTAGGCGATTTTTAAAAAATCTGTGAATGCAGTTCTACTTTTTATTAAAAATAAAACGATGTCTTCTTTTAATAAAATATCCTACGTTCAATATTTAATATACTTTCCCTCCGTGGGGCATGGCCGTGGGACGCCCTGTATAATCCTTATAATCTTATAATCCAATTCAGGCAGGAAGAAGAAGAAATCCATTTAGTTGGTCCAGCGTGGTGGGTTATGACCCAATCTCCCTATATTCTTCATAGAGAAGGCCCGTGTGCAATGGGGACATTTAAACGACTGGTGATGATGATAACGAGAGATGACGATGGTGAACCCTGAATGTCTGTGTGGTTACGACAGGGCAGACTACAATTACTACCACCCCCAATCTGTACCGCGGGTGACCTAAAAGGCGACTGGGCCGGTTTTTTGATGCATAGTTAACTGTTAACCAATTGTTAAAAATTGTTACTTATCTTTAATATCACTGATATTTAAAAATTAGTACAATATCAGACTGATATTTATCCATTAGTAACATTAGTAACTAAAATTGTTTCTACTGATTACATATCAGACTGATGTTTTAGCAATTAGTAACAGTTTTTAACAATTGGTTGAGTTAACTATGGATCAAAAAACCAGCCTTAACTGTAAAGACAGCGATGAGTAATGTGCAGCAGCGATCCTCTACCACCTAGCAGTAGGTATACTGCGGATTATGTTCCCGATAGATGCCAATAGGAATAATTTATAGGAACACTTATAAATATACTGTTTGTGTATGAACGACAGTGAAAATAATTGTTCGACTTGTTTTTTACTGTCGTTCTTGTGATTGTATTTTGTGTTTATCAAAAGGTAGAGCAGGTCAAGGATACGACCTATTTCATTTCAATAGGTTATTAAAAAGAAAACATTTCGATAACGTTATCGATGTAGGTAGCCAACCAACGGCTCGCCAGACTACCACAGAACGTCAAATTCTCATAATCTATTTTGTGCTTTATTACAAGCTAGTTAGGTTGAGTTGATTGAATAAAATTGACAGTTTATGTACGACTTTTTCTGTGTCTCCTTTGCGTGCAATATCGAAAGTTATTTGTCTTACTGCCGCACTCAGAGACGTCAATTAACGATAATGAGTACTGAATGTCAAAAAATGACAATTCAAAACTAGTCTCTATTCTTGTCAGGTCTTTGATCTAAATTTAAATGAAAATTTTTGACTTTAAGTACTCATTAAAGTTATTTGACGTCTCTGAGTGCGGCAGTTACAGTGCTCGAACATAAAGGAGTTTCTTGTACAGCCAGCATCATAAATATATGAACACTTTAGTCCTCTGTCATACCAACAACAGCGCATACGCAGTAATAGTTGCTACTATTTTGTACAAAATGTAATTGTGACGAAAGTACTAAAGTGTTCACATATTTATGATGATGACTGTAGTAATATTCCATTGCTGCACTTCTATCCCCAAAAGGTTGCGTTTAATGGTAATATCGCTTACCATTAAAACTCTAATGACACGAAATTGATTGTCTCTGTTGATTATTATGCGACGAAATGAGACAGATATTGCATTGAAAATCAACTGACAAAATGAAAATAAATGCAAATCTAATAGAACATTTATACGTTAATATAGATGGCGCAATAAACAAAAGACGGTTTGATGCAAACATATTAGCATAATTACATCTCGAATTATGGCGAGATCATTTTTAACGCTATTTCTAGAACTCTATTATACAAGTTGAGGAGAAATTGGGCTGATTTTATTTTTTTAATCCTTAGTTCATTAAAGTTTATAAGAAGGAAGGCTCAAAATGTCAAATATTTTAATAAAAGAAAATTTGAGTTTTTAGGCTAGTTTTATTGCTAGTTGAATCTATTGAAACCTTGGACATTTTACATACAACAATATGATGAGGTTAATAATATCGGAGATAGATAGTTGACAGTTTTGTGTAGTCTGGGCTTGGCGTACTTTTTTTATTGCTTAATGCTTTATTAACACCTTACACATACATACATACATAAATCACGTCTATATCCCCGAAGGGGTAGGCAGAGGTGAACTAGCACCCACGTTTCGCCAATTATGTTAGGTTCATTGTCATTTATCGGGCACAAAAGTCGCAGTACATTGCTAGATAGTATAAGAGGAACGCTGCTGCCCATTCCTCATCACTGTTTTATCCTTAGTCGCCTTGTACGACACCCACGGGAGAGATTTGGGGTGGTGACAATTGTATACTCTGCCGTCACCACACGGCAATATAACACCTTACATGACAATATAAATAAATAAGTATAATAATACTTGCTTATCCACTTAGTGCTTTTGGTAAGCTATGGCTGGCAGTACAGCCAATCGTGGCTAATAAATGTATCTGATTATCGTTCTTAGCGTTCATTATCTTTTGTCTAAATAGCCCATAGGCTTCAGGTTATTCTCAATCGCATAAGGGTCGGGACAAATGTGGCGTAACGCAGCGCACTGTAATTTTTGTAGTAAGTATAATATATTAACAACTTTTTTTTACCATTTCTAATTTTTATGGTATTATATAAACCTTATACTAACCCATTTCAAATAGATAAATAGGTCACAAAATACATAGATTGGAAAGTTTCAACTTGATGCGAGTCACTGTTACAAATCAAAGAAAAGCATTAGGTGACTACTGAGCAGAATACAATTGTAAACACCGCCTCTTTCGGGCGGGTTTCCTACAAAGCGACAAGGGTTATAAATATAAAGAGAAAGGGGCACCAGCGTTCCTAGTACATGCACGTAAATGGCAATAGGCTTATCACCATTCTTTCGAACATTTATTATTTTTAATAAGTCTTGTAACATTTATATTAAGTTATTAAAAAAATCCCCGTGAGATACGCATTAAGTGGCGAATTCACTACACGGACATGTCCGCGCGGACCTCGTTTGTATAAGCCGGACTGACTGTGACGGTCCTACACTAAACATCACACAGATCTACTAGAAGCGAATTCCTCGCTTTACGCACTACGCTACGCCCCATTGAATGTGCGCCGGCCCTAATGGTGATCTCTTGTGTGCACGGACCCGTGCCACATTAAGTAACAAACACGCGCGTGGACCTAATTGATGTCAATTACAAACAATCTTAGATTATAAGAGTCAGTTGCTCCAAACTGGGTAATTAGACATTAGCTAATTAGTAGTTAAACTTAACAAGCTTGTTAAAAAAGCATGACGTGTCCCACGGAGGGAATTTTACGAACCATTAGGTGACCAGACTAATTTGAGTTGGTATGTATTAAATGAGTAGGTACTCTTTGTGAGTGGACTTTTGTTGTCCTTTTTGTCAATAGTCTGTGACAGGGACGGCATCAGATTTAAACACTTCTGGGCTAAAACACGTCTTTTTGTAATAACACAATCATCACCGTTTTAATCCTTACTGCCGCACTCAGAGACGTCAAATAACGCTAATGAGTACAATGTCAAAAAATGACAATTAAAAACTAGTCGCTATACTTGCTGGACCTATGGTTTAGATTGAAAATGAAATTTTTTGACATAAGGTATTCATTAAAGTTATTGACGTCTCTGAGTGCGGCAGTTAGTCACCTTGTACGGCATCCGCGGAAGGGATTGGGGTTGATGACATTTTTTGTATTCTGCTCTGCCGTCACCGCACGGCATAATTATTTTCTTTAATTGTTGCATGCAATAAACGATTTCATTAATGTGGTATTATTGCTTACAAATTCCTGGTGAAATATTTAACGGACACTTTATAACTTTATATTGTATTGCGGCACTAGTTGCGATCGTTTTAAATTAAATTTCCGTTCGGTCTCACTCTAAGGCAGTATCTTTAAAAGAGACAGAGTGCTTTCTTTTAGAATAGGACTCGCTTCTCCAGATGGTGCTACCATTGTTAGACCAGAGGCTGCAGTCCATTACGGTGACGACAGCACAATATAGAAACTTTTTTTTTTTTTTTTTGAATGGACCTAGGCTGTTTGCCGAGAGGCCTTTACAGCATCTACCGGGTTTTTTGGGGAAGGCGAAGACCTTGACCTAAAGCCAAACGTGTCCTCAAGCCTTGCAGTCGAGCACTCCCTGTGAGGGTGCCTTCACAGCAGGCGTCCCCCGTGTGGGGACGGCATCTCCCGAGGGAGGTATACTGCCTCGGAGAGCCTCACAGGGCGCCCGAGTCGGAGCTTGGATCGGCAGGCCTGAGGGTGCCTCTAAAGGCGCGGACCTCGGCTCAGGCGTGCCGTGTAGTGGGGGGATAGAAACCTCTGTGCCTCGTTTAACCTAGCTAATATTATGAGTTTTTTTTTGTTTGTAACGCTTTTACGTCTAAACCACTAAACCGATTTCAGAAATTATTTCTCCATTAAATACTCGCCCATAACATAGCATGATATGTGCGAGTATTTTTTTAAAATTATTGATACCTACAAAAATTACAATAATGTGTAACCTAAGATTTCAAAAATTTGTCTATAAGGGTCATTATTGGACGTGCGCTGTCATTTTGTTATAGTATACATGTTAGAAATTTTAGGTTATTATGGAGATCCCTTTTTATGTATATGTAATAAATTAATGCTAAACGAAGTTGACTTTAAACGAAGTTCCAATAAGTAAATATCGGCGGTCAGCTTAATTCTAATGATTATGACTTTGAAAATTGTTAAAAGACATCAACGCGTGCGAAACAGTGGGTAAAAGCTAGTATTATATCTCGCGACTCCGTAACATGTTGTTTGGTTCGGTGTGAACTGTACCAGCGATTTCTAAAGTGCCACCAATTTATCTTGTCAAACGGTGAAAATTGGAACTACAATTTTCCCTTAGATTTTGACATTTATGTAACGATCTTTGTTCACCACTGGCGACACCGTCAACTGATTAGATAAGTTGACACTGTATTTTACGTGGTTAACGCGACTTTTTTGAGAGAGAATAGAAAGAAATAATAAAAACTGTCTTTGGTGTTATTTAAAATGGACCTAATCAACGTTAATCATCACCATCACCAGCCCTTTTAATTCCCCACTGCTGGGACTTTGGCCAAATATTGTGGCGCCTTCCCTATGGATGATAGCATCGGCTTAACGTGCCTTCCAAAGCACGGAAGAACTCGAGATAATAAATTTTTGGTCACCCACCCAATGACCGGCTTAACAAACATTGTTTAGTTTACGTAATCGCAGGCCAAAGCGCTAAAGAGCTCCTCTATTGGTGCTCTCTTGCTAATGATTCGATGTTCATGGTTGTCTATGAATATCAAATAACACGTTAAATTAAAGAAACTAATGTATTAAGAGACTGTTAAGACCGCTTTACGACAAACTGTAGGTACGACATGTACGTGCAAACTGCATTTAAGTTTACGATCATTCATCATCGGTCGAATTCATGTGGTGTGTCCGACCAGTAACAGAATTTACGCTAAGTTATTAAATTTTAAACACTCATAATAAATTTTGTTCAGAATCTACCTACTGAAACACTCGTAATAAATTCTCTTTGGAATTGGCGTATTTGTACCTTAGTAGCATAGTCTATGGTAAATACTTTTTAAATTCCTACCGGATATAGGAAGGCCACGGTCTCTAGTTCTGGAGTGTTTGGCGCGTTTCGTGGTGTCAGTCAGATTTATTTTCACTAATTCAAAAATTGTTACAGAGTGGCTTTTGTGCAGTGAAAGTGGTGTTATTTTGATGCACAAGCATCCGTGTTGATATGCAATTATGCAGAATCATCGAAAATAAGTCTCATGATGTGTTTGATGTTGTGGTGAAGATCACTATAAAAAGTGGTTTTATCCATTTCATCAAGCACCATCATTAACTCTGTTACCCTTCAATTCGCGCCAAGCACTCCCTAGATGCGTTAAAATTATGTGGCACCCATATTTTAACGTAAAATTCATTTCATTCATACATTTCACCCACTCATTATTTCATAAGACTACAGATAAAATATACACTAAAGACTTGGCTGTATGGGCTAGACCCTTTGCCTTCCCTAAAATATAGGGAGAATTTTAAAACTTTTTTTTACGGTCTCTAGTTCTGCACTTAGCCATGTTTGATGTTTTTATGTTTGGTAATGTATTTTGATGTTTTTCAAATAAAATTATATCATGTCATTCATTTATGTTTGTTACTCACATCATAATTTTAACTTATGCTTGAGCGTGTTAAGAGCTTGCGCGATTCTATTGATGTTCCTTGTTCATTGCTGGTACACTGATAGACCACTGTGCTTAGGTCCCTCAGTAACGAGCATTGAATGACCCAACGCGTTGCTTTTCCGCGTGATTCTCACGTTTAAGAGGGGAATTCACTCGGACTTCGCTCGGACCACGTCGGACCCCGCTTCTATTAGTTCTGTGCGATGTGCGGGCATACCCGTCTAGTGAATTCCCCGCTTTCATCACCAGCCCTTAATGCCTCAATTGCTTAGTTTACGCAATCGCAGGCCAAGAGCGCTATGCCACTGCGCTAGCGAGTTATTCGTTTCCCCGCTTTACTATTATCTACATAGATTTAGTAACCTACCTGCGCAAGCGCAGCGTCTCCGCTGACGGTGTAGACCCCGCGACGGGCGTCGTCCGTGTCCTCCGGCTTGTCTGTCGCGGGCGACCGTCGCCAGCACGCCGCGCATACCGCTACCAGCACGCCACATAGCGTTGCACTGCAAAACAGATAGTCATATTATAAAAAACTAGCGAGGCAGTGAGCTCGGCATAAGCTATAGCATAGAAAAAACGTTATTGATTTATTTTTAATTATTTATTCTGTTCACCGGTCATTGTTACACTAAGACAGCTTAAATAACCATACATATATAAATCACACTTTTTGCCAATTAAGTTGGGTCCCATGTAGGTGGCGAGCCTGTTGCCATCTATCGGGCACATAAACCGCAGTATATTGCTAGGTGGTATAAGAGGAATTAATCTAATGGGCAACAGTCAGCATTACCCATTGCTGTCTTTACCCATAGTCACCTTGTACGACACCCACGGGTGAGATGGGGGTGGTGACAATTGTATTCTGCTTTGCCGTCATCACACGTGTTACAGTACAGAGCCTTGGAACTGCTGAACTGTAGGCCTATTCCCTAACTTTTTTTGACAGTTGAAAGTGATGATCACCGAACTATTTACTAATACATTGCTTTTATCACAGGACAAGTGCCACAATAGCATTATAGTAAAGTAGTAATGGATAAGTAAATAGTTCGGTGATCATCACTTTCAACTGTCAAAAAAAGTTAGGGAATAGGCCTACATGAGTGTTTACTGTTTAAATTGACCTTCCGTGTCAGATTCCAAATAATGGTAACATTAATTGGTGCAGTTGCCGATTAATTAACCCGATAGCTGTTCGCCTGTAATCTCGGGGATTCGTTTCTAATTTCAATTGCTAATTTCGATTCTGGGTCATGTAACGTCAATATATTGCATATAATTCAACACAGTTTCTGTACAATCGACGTCATATTTATGTCGAAGTTCGTTATGATGTATTAGATAGAAGTGTAAAATCATAAAGAATGATTAAAAAATTTGAAATTCTTGAATGATTAACATTATTATTATTTTTATATTTTTTAAAAAAATTACACACTTCTCAATTAAGGGCTTGGAATGATAATGTTTACACCGGAAAAGTGCTAGTGATTAATTAACTTGTAGAAGTGACGAAGGTAACAAGATTGCAATCCATGCTGCTCTAGGGATCGTACAAACTTATTATCATAATCTCAAAAAAAAAAAATTTTTTTTACTCATTTTTTTGTACTAATTTTATTGTAATTTAGATTTATTTCATGAAGCTGGCTCCAACATTTAAGATTTTCGGGTTTTTGCGGTGACTGGGTTTCATCGCAGCGCAGTGTATTTGAATTTACCCCTTGAATTGCCGTTGAGATCGCATTCTCTTCAGTCTGAAGCCTCCTTGACCGATATACTCAATAAAGAACCTTTCTCACAAGTATCGCTGCTACCGTAGTCGAGCGGCTTAAAGCGGATATCACATGTCGAATTAGCGGCCTGCAGAGATCACTAAAATTGAATCTAACCAGATATACTCCAAGGGATACTGTGCTAGTTACATAAGCTTACTGAATATTGTTGCTTTGTTTCTTCCATGCTGGTCTAGGAGCGACGTAGAATTGAAAATCAAACGAACTTACCTGAAGTGAAGTTCGATTACAATTATATGAGCAGCTTCATTCGACGCATTTTCGTTATATTTTTTGGATTTTTTTTACATACATACAATCACGCCTCTTTTTCCTGAGGACTGTAAGCAGAGGTGTTTTAACACCCTCGTCGTCGATTCTGTTAGATCCTGTTTAATAGGTGCTAAGCCTATTGCCATGAGGGCGCCATTGGGGTGGCATTTTATTTTCCGCTGCATCACCACACGCCAATAACTTTTCTTTACATTTGAATAATGTTTTGTATTTTCAAAATAATAAAAGTGATTCGGTCCTACTAAAACAAAAATTTTGCGAAAGCTTTACCAGCGTAGACAACACAATCTTTTGTTTACATACTTTTTGACATTTGTAACTGTTTTTAAACCATTCTAGTGTTATCCGGTCGTAACTAGTTTCTTTCCTGAAAAGGTGCGTGGGATTTTGGGTTGCGTGCTTAACAGGTACCTATCTACAAGCCGTTATCGCTGTTTCTAATGAGCTGGCTAGTAGACGAAGGTCAAAAGTACAATACGGTTCTTTCCTGGTCACACGAAGTAACCGAAAACACAACTACGAACACTAATAAACCAAATTATTATATATTTTTGGTATCTGCAGGCCTAGCACGGGACGTGGGCAAAATCTCTCTTTCCACCACATGATAGAGTTTTGTCTCGTGATTTAGCGTGAGTTAGAGCGAGAGGAAAATATTTTCTTCTCCCCGAGGAGATTTTATTTACATGCATATAAAATTCACTTGAAGCAACTGTGTGTTCAGTATGTTTAATTCAAAGGTACTATTTGGAAATTTTATCCTAATATTCGTTTCAATACAAACACACTAAACACACAGTTCTGTGAGAATCTTTCATAAAAAATGTTATTTCACTCAGCTGAGGAAAAAATTGTGCGGTTGCATTGCAATACGTTCCAAGTTTAGGAGATATTTTTAAAAGAGAAATTAAAAAAACTGGCCGATAGAGAATATACACATATTCCCGTATTATATAGATATAGTATTATATAGATTCAAACATTAACAAAAACTTAATAATAATAGCGGTTAAGATTAAGGTGTTTTTCATTTAACCGGCACTAACTTTTCTAAACACCATAAGGAGGAAGCATTTTTTTAAACTTTTAACTTTAAAGGCTAATTTGCGCAGTTAGATACGTGACATTAGCTACATGTTTGAGTAATAAAACTGTATGAGTAAATAATTATATTCATTCCTGTACCATTTTATGGCCGGTGATACTTCTTGAAAATTTTGAATGTATGTGTATGTATTGTTTCTGTAACTGTGACAGTTTGTTGTCCGTGTGGTGACGGCAGAGTAGAATACAATTGTCAGCACCCCAAATCTCTCCCGTGGGTGTCGTACAAGGCGACTAAGGATAAATCAGTGATGAGGAATGGGCAGCAGCGTTCCTCTTATACCGCCTAGGAATGTACTCCGACTTTTGTTCCCGATAAATGGCAATAGGCTCGCCACCTATTACATGGGTCTTGCCATAGTTGGCGAGACGTGGGTGCTGCTAGTTCACCTCTGCCTACCCCTTCGGGGATATAGGCTTGATTTATGTATGTATGTATTGTTTCTGTGAAATTATTGGCAAAGCCTCTCAATATTAGGTACCTATCTGTGTAAAGAGTATACACATTTCCGCCGCTGTGGATTGATGTAGGTTAAATTTATGGGCGAACGACATTTCAATGTTATTGATGAAAAACCTAAATACTGAGGATGCGGATATATCAGCTTAATCCTGATGCCTTCAAAAATAGGAGAAGAAATAAAAAAAACATTTCTGCCGCCATTTTCGATACCTTCATATACATACATACATACATAAATCACGCCTATGTCCCCAAAGGGGTAGGCAGTGGTGGACTAGCACCCATTTTTCGCCAATTATGTCAGGTCCCATGTGATAGGTGGCAAACCTATTGCCATTTATCGGGCACAAAGTGCATTGCTGGGTGGTATAAGAGGAACGCTGCTGCCAATTCCTCATCACTGATTTATCCTTAGTCGCCTTGTACGACACCCACGGGAGAGATTTGGGGTGGTGACAATTGTATTCTACTCTGCCGTCACCACACGGCGTTGCCGTCATCATATCATTTCATTATAAAGGATACAAACTAAAATAATTTTCAAGCAAAACTTGTTCCAAACCTCACAACCTCAAACAGGGTTAAGCTAAAATCGCGGACGAAAGCTTATGTAAAATAGCCTAGCTCTTGGCCTAAGATATATGTGTAACGGCATCTCAGGAGAACTTCTGACAAGTATAATTGTTCTACAGAACTGTCGGGTGCCGACTTCGTAGTGACGTAGTGATCCAAAATAGACACTGATCCCAACTTAGAAACGAAACAAACTTGACAAACAAACCCCTCTATATTTAAGCTAGCTTTTTCCCGCGAATACGACTTGAGTGGAATTCGGTTTGCCTATGGAAAACCGAGTGCCTGTAAAACCTTTTCTTATAGCGCAACCATAGGTATAATGAGCACATACATACATACATCCCCGAAGGGGAAAGCAGAGTTGTAATAAATATGTATTTCCAAAAACAAAAAATCTCAGAATTTTTCAAAAACGTAACAGACAGACAGAAAATACAATTAAAGTAACCATTTCGAAACGGCTTCCCCGCAACTCCAGTTAATAATCTCTTACTCTAATATCGTAAAAGTCGTAATATGAAAAACTAGCTTTCGCTTAAGACCCGCGCATCTTAATTACCCAGGAAGTTGACAGTAGCAACATGCTCTGGGGGCACATTTAATTTCGGGGACCACACCTGCCTCTGTCCACGTAAATAATTTACCCGGCATCCGCTTTTACCCTTTCGCTTAAGGTCACTTCACACCAAGCGCAACGGGACGCAACGCTGCGCGCAAATTTTGATAGTGACTTAAAATTTAAGTTTATTTCTTCTTCTCCCTACCCAGGTCCCAGTCTATCTGGGGTCGGTGCAGTATGTTTCCTCTGCCATTCATATCGGTCAGACGTCATCAAGCCATCCACTCCCTTTTGATTCATATCATCCATCACACCGTAAAGGTGCTCGTAATGAAAAAATTATAGAAAAGAGACGGAACGGACCATGTCGAGAGACCGATGAAACACAATATTCCAATCCATACTGCTCAAGGTTTTGCCCGCCAGCCTGATTCTTTCGGTACCTACTACTTAAAGCGGACACTGTCATTAAATCATTTTGAAAATGGATATATTGCGTTTCTGTTGCAGGCACGCAATTTGAAGCTATATCTGTTTTTTTAAGAAGCGACTGGTTTAGTTGGTACAGAAACCTTGCTTCGCTAACCACTTCTCCACCAAAGCTGTGCTTATCGCTCAGCACAGCACAGAAAACGTGATTCTAAAGTTCTCTCTAAACACATTCCTCGCAACGCATCTTCGTACAGCTCTGGTGGATAAGTACCCTGAGGCCGCCCTGTTTGCCACCCGACTTGGCTCTATTCAGCTATTTCCATCCAGACTTCGTGTAGAATTGATGCAGTTCGGTCGAGTACTCGAGTGAAATGGCCCGGGCTCACGACGACTTTGCGATGCGCCTCGCTGCAGCCCAGCGCTCATCGCCACTCGTCGTCGCGTCTCAGTGTGAACTGACCCTTAATGGTATGTTTAATCTCGGCAATAAATCCCTCGGAGAAGCTTGGGTGGAAAAATTGGGCGCTCAATAAAACAAGACCTGGACATCATGCGGCCTGAGCAGCCGAGATGTCGTTATCATCGTAAAAATGTTACGAGCCTCGACTCTGCTGCAAGGTTAGGGGAATGTGGCCCAGAGCGGGTATAATGAAGCGGACACTCCTTCCTCTCCCTGCCCTGCCCCCCCCAGCCAAGTGGCCAATCTACTGAACCGATAGCATACAACGTTTATGAAACTGACGTACTACAGAGAAAAGAATACGTCAGTCTCATACTTTTGTTTTCTATTCGAATAGATTAGCTACTAAGCTAGGCCCTCTGTTAAGTTTATCAGCCCCCGTAGCACGGGACGTGGACACATCTCCTTCGGGGGAAAGAAAATGTTTCTCTCTCGCTCTAACTGAAACTAAATCCTGAGACAAAACACTGTCAAGTGGTGGAGAGAGACTTGTCCACGTCCCCGTGCTAGGCCCGCTGGGGTCGGTGCAGTATGTTTCCTCTTCCAATCATCGGTCAGACGTCATCAGGCATAAAAAAAGAATGCTAATTATATTCTTGACAGCCTCGTAGGAACTAAAGTTCCCACCTCTCGCCTTGCGTATGGCATTTGTCAACATGCAAGGCGAAACACCCGGTATACAGTTATTCTTGCGAATAAAACTATTTAGTTTTAATCGCAGCGGTTAAGGCAGTATGCCCGCTTTGTGCAACCTTCCCCTATATCTGCAGGTTGTATTTTCAAATCACAATTTACACGGCTTTTACGACGGCTACCATTAGTGGGTGACGTAAGAAATAAAAAATTCTGCCGTCCCCACCGATTGTTAGCGGAGGCGTCTGGGGATAGATTTTTTTACGTGTATCAAAAACCTAGGCTACGGAACAACTGACATAGCCAGAACATATAAAGATGGCTATGATTACTAATATATATTATAGCATGATACACATTACAATGTAAAAATGTACAGTCAGATTGCGACAATTTTTTTAATCGATTTGACTCTTCTAAGTTAAATAATGAAAAGATTTTGAATTTGTAAATGTCTTATTACACTAACAGATTTCAGCTTTCTCTTTTTGTAGTTAGACATTGTGCTGATCATACCTATGTTAAAAAAGCTGGTGTCCTATACCAACCTCACGAAAAATATATTGACAGTGTAGTGTGTGGACTGGGTTTGCACCACTTCCGGCTGTGTATGGTTGTAGTATTGTCTCGCATGGGACACGGCGGCGACGGCCGCGAGCCGCTGCGTGCCACCCATGGCCCAGCCGAGGGGGCTGCGCTGCGCTGCGACGCTCCCCACCACCCACAACCAGGGCCAGCGAGCCACCACCGCTCCACGCGGCGCCGCGTCTGCGACTGCCGCCACTAACACCCGCTTCTTCTTTTTATACCAACTCTTCTGAATATTCAAATGGGCTGCGTTCTTTTTTTTTTTTACTTTATCTTATAATCAGCCGGGTATGCCTCGCCTCATCCTCGCCTCTGAAACAAAACACAAAACCATCGTTAAACGCGGCGAAGTTCTATTTTCGGCCGATTGTCAAATTATACATTCAGAATACTTCGCTAAAGTTAAACTTAATTGGATCCGGAGAGCATTGAGTACCTAATAACGAATTGCGCTTATTTGAATGGTGCGTGATCTAACTGCGGAGTTGGTCTCCGAAACTCGCCGCTTTGAAAGAACAACAATAATTCTAATTAGACGGACGCTTAGCGGCGTTGAGAAATAAGTGTCAGTGTCTTCTGTTGCCTAATGGATGAGAGGGGATGAGCTTCTTAAAAATGTAAGCAACATTTTTTTAAGCAGCTTATCCTCCTATTTCTAGCTGCTTACCTAATTAAATTCGCCGCTTATTAGCCGAGGTCATTGCCGTTGTAATCACTTTAGAGTCTTTTGTCTGAATAATTTTATGGTTTCAGGGGGAGTGGTTTGCTTTACCCGTTTGGCCAGCTGGACTGCTTTCATTTTCTATTACACCCAGGTTATGACGTCATGGCAATCATGCTTATTATTTTCTAACAAATTGAGGATGTCGGTCAACCTTGAACTGTCCCATATCATCAACGGATATTAAAACGGATATTAAAGGCTTAGTTAGTTTCTCGTTTTTAAACGAATAAACCTACATACATAAATAACGCCTATATCCCCGAAGCGGTAGGCAGAGGTGAATTAACACCCACTTTTCGCCAAATAAGTTAGGTCCCATGTAATAGTAATAGATGGCGAGCCCATTTGCCTCGAATTATCATGTCTAAATCTCACTGGAGTATTATTCTATAATAATATTATAAAGCTGAAGAGTTTGTTTATTTGTTTGGTTGGTTAAACGCGCTAATCTCAGGAACTACTGAATCATATTGAAAAAATATTCCTGTGTTGGATAGTCCATTTATCGAGGAAGGCTATAGGCTATTTATACTACCGACATTAATGCGAGAGAAGCCGCGGGCGACTACTAGTAATAAATAAAACTAATACAGAAAAGATAAAAATTGCTAATACAAATGCCAAATTGCATCTATAAAGCGGAATTATTTTTCAGTAGACATATTGCGATTGTTCGGAGGCGAGCACGTTGGCTTTAAATCTTTATTCATGGATGTGTACCGACACCAACAAATCAGGATTTCCTCCAGACAAATTTAAAGCATGTATCCATTGGCGTGCGGTTCAAATTTGAAAATTAGGATTTTATATTTTATTGCAATCCAATATGCTGTTGTCTACACCGCTATAGACGTATAATAAATATTTGATGGCCGGTTTGGTCCAATGATCAGACAGCTGTCTATCGGCAAAGAGGTTCCGAGTTCGACTCCTGGTAGCAAATGTTGATTATTTTATTTTTATTTTATTTATTAGGTCTGCCAACATTGTTACATTACAGCATGTACATACACTTAAAAAATATTTACACTAGGGTTATAATGCAACAACAATTATAGGCAAACACAACATGATAATGTACATAAAACAATTGAAAAATAAGTGAAATAAATAACATATAAATTATGAAACTTAAGCTATCTACCTAATATGAACAGTTTAAATTACTACCTACAATAAAAAATAACATCACAACAACTGAAAGGAGTACAGGCTATCTTTATACTGCTTCAGAGAGCGATGTAAGAAATCACTTTCATTAGCAGCAGTGACCTTATAAAACTTGTTATATTCAATACAAATTCTATTAACAACATTACGTGTTCCCAGATTTGTCCTATACCGCTTAACAAAGAAAGGCATATAGTTAGAGATCCTTGCACTTTTTCGAGGTATTCTTAACTTGATTTTACTCAAAAGTTGAGGAGAATTAATACGATCTCTAATAATTTTGTACAAGAGAACCTGATCATTTACCCAACGACGATTCTCTAGTGAGACAAATTTGAAAAAGTCTAGCCTGTCCTTGTAATTTAACAATTCCCATTTTTTACCCTTGTGTACAGTCAAAAAATATAGAAATTTTTTTTGTACCTTTTCCAGTCTATCAATGTGACATTTGTATATAGGATTCCAGATACTAGAACAATATTCTAAAGAGCTTCTTACTAGTGCGTAATAGGTATATTTCAAAGCTTTAACATTCTTGAACATTTTACAATTACGCCAAATAAAACCAAGGAGCTTAAGACTTTTAGCTACAATGTTATCGTAGTGATATGTGAAAGACAACTTACTATCCAAGAAGACCCCCAAGTCGCGCACCAATGAGACCTCTTCCAGAGCCAGCGAGTTCATGTTATACGAAGTGTTAAGAGGGCAACGTTTTCGAGTAAACTTAATATGTTTACATTAATCCGAGTTGAAGGGGAGCATATTTGTCTGAGACCAAGCAACTATGTTATTAAGATCCTTTTGTAACAATAGTGCGTCATTAAAGTTTTTGACAGTTTTGTATATTTTAAGATCATCCGCAAAAAGTAGAAATTTGGAATTGTGGATGACTTTCACCAAATCGTTAATAAACACTAAAAAGAAAATCGGGCCCAAATGTGACCCTTGAGGTACTCCAGAGGGGACAGCGAACGAAACGGACTCATATCCGTATACAACCACCTTCTGATATCTATGTGTCAAATAGGACTGGCACCAATCCAACAGAATACCATGCACTCCTGCCAAATTCAATTTGCTAAGCAGTATCGAATGATTGACCTTGTCGAACGCTTTGCTTATATCCGTATACACAGCGTCAACTTGGAGCCCACTGTCAAGTTCATCAGATAGATCAGACACATAACAAGTAAGATTTGTGACTGTGGATAATTTCTGTCGAAAACCGTGTTGTTGGGGAACTAGAAACGATTTAAAGAGACTAGAAAAATGTGGACAGACTAAAGACTCAAAAATTTTTGAAAAATGACACAATAAAGATATGGGCCGATAGTTACGAATATCGCTAGAGTCTCCGGCTTTTGGTATCGGTAATACATTAGCAACTTTCCAACGCAGAGGATATGTCCCAGAAGAGAGAGAGTAATTGAACAAGATACTAAGTGGATATGACAGACCGGAGGTGCAGTAACTAAGAAACATCGCTGGTATACCATCAGGCCCCGCCCCCTTTTTTGGATCCAACTTCTTTAATGCCTTTTCAACACAGTCAACGGACAAGTAAATATGAGAGAGTACACTATCTGTAGAAATAGAGTCATCTTGGGAGTTGCTAGGCGAATGAGAACTTAAGTTGTCATGTACAAAAACAGTTGAAAAATGCTTTGCAAAAGCGTTACAAATTGATAGAGGTACATCACACTTATCATTATCTAAATGCATAACATTAGGTAATGAATTGTTGTTTTTACGTTTCTTTCGTACATAGCTCCAAAAGGCCTTCATGTTATTATTACAAATAGACTGTTCGATTCCACTCATATAATCATTGTGACATTTTCTAATCAATAGGTGGCACCTGGATCTTGCCTGCTCGAAATCAAATATATCAATAGGATTGCCATACATTTTTAGCCTTTTCCTCAACCTATCCTTCTCCTTTATCAGATTAACAATAGAAAGTCTATTTACGTCTCTACTAATAAAGTGAATACTTTGGATGTTTTACAGTCTTCCGCAACGGCATATTTCTTCAATGCTGCCATACTCATCATCTCATCAGCACGGCTGACCAGCCCCTCTGGACAAGTGGCCCATCTATTCATCGAATAGAATACAAATGTATAAAAATGACGTATTAAAGACAAAACAAGATGGCGACCGTGAAGTTGCTGTCATTTTGTTCTAAAGAAACGTTGTAAGTTGTATCGTTTGCAACTTGGCTAGGCACCCCGACCAGAATACACGAATGCAGCCTTGTGCTTTCCTGTATCAAGTTCTTTTCGCTTGTTAAAATTCAACAAATTGGACAGTGTAACTTGAACGCTGTTACAATTAAGAGAGTTCGCGCATCATTACGGATTAGTGCGAACATTTTTGTAACACAAATGGTTAGTGGAAATTCGATAACGTAACCTTTAATTAAAAAAAATCCATAAATAAGTCATCATTCGCCAACCCTTTAAATTTACCACTTCTGGCCTTGCTTAAGGACGGTTACCAGCTTAAAATTGTTCCTAATGTAATAATTTTTTACAATTGGTTGAGTTAAATATGCATAAAAAAACCGGCCCTTAAAGTGCCTTTCGAAGCACAATAATATCTCAAATTGCTAGGGAGCAATTAGAGAATTTATTTTGCTTCGATATTATGATTTCAGTCACCCGTCAATGACCGGCCTTAGCAAAAATTGCTTAACGAGCGCGCTAAGCCACTGCGCTATCGAGCTCTTCGTCTTCGATAAATAAATAAATAATAGTAGATTTTCCATCAAGTGCACAAAACGAATCATTTTTGTGGACGAAATGATTTTGTGGACGAGTTATAAACCCTGCTTTTCACTTCGATTGCGAGGAAATAAAACAGTAGGTTATCATAACATTTCTTAAACTTCAAACTAAAATTAGTACAGTTTTGGATACCGAAGGAAAAGTTTTTCCCATTGATATTAGGTTTGGGCTGCAGACCTATACAGCCAAGTGTTAAATTAATTTTGAAATAATAATTTTCGGAAATTAATTTAATAACCTACCGTACCTACTTGAATTAAAATTTTAATATCTTTTATGTCTTAAAAAACACATTAGGCAAATAAATTTAAGAAAATATTAAAAAATAACAAATTTTATCTCTGAATTTCTCATTGTGTTTGGCTGCATGGCTCATTTTCTTTGCCTTAACATAGACACATTTATGAGTAGATACGTTAATGCTCTAGAGCACAAAATTCGATTTTGTGCAGCCTATATCCTGCACAAATGAGCACTTACAGAACATGAGAATTGAAAATATTTTTACACTCACACCTATCATCTAGCCCAAAGTAAGTAGCATAAGCACTTGTGTTAATGGATACTAGATGACGGACATATTTTTAATATAATTATGTATATAAATTTTGAAAATATACGACATAAACATATACACAACCATGACTCGGGAACAAACATTTGTGGTCATCACAAAGTTTGCCCCTACCAGGATTCGAACCCGGGACCTCTTGGCCAATACCCAGCAATCTGAGCATTCGACCAAGGCGGCCGTCAAAAATATATAAATGACAGATAAGTAATGCACAAATACTCTTGGTATGTAGAGTGTAAACTCTGTGTCTATGTGTTTTGGTAGGGTCTTTTTAATAAGGCCGTAAACAGTTCTGGATTTATCGCCTGCTTTTCTTCATCTTCTAGTGTTTTGTCTTCTCCTATAGCCTAATATTTCTTGTAGATTTACACTCTTTTACTAACAGCTAGCGTCTACGTTAATCAAACGAAGTGCGAAGGAATCCTTATAACAGCCAATCAGCCGATTCGAGGCTTCGTCTGTTAAAATGTACAGTCAGTCCATTATTATACAGTGTGATGTTGATTGATGTACCTACTAAGAGTAAATCTACCTAATGCATCATAATGTCTAAATAAAATCTATATAAACATTACTAAAATTAAATACTTTTTAAACATAATATATGTTATGTTATGTAAAAGTTGTAAAAAATGTATGTATGTATGTAAAAGTTTATTTCAAATAATATATGTTGTAACGTTATAATTTTATATATAAATTAAATTAAAATAATTCTATATATAATATCAATATGATTTCAGTTTCAGTCTCAGTATAATAATTTGAAATGAATAATTACGCAATAATTAAGCACTCCATGTCACTCTGTGTGTTGTATTCTACTTCAGAAAGGACTTTCAAAGAAATTGAACTAATTTTACCGTTTCTGCTATTATTTTCATTAATTTTCACTAACAATACTAACCATGGACTTAATTTAACACGAAGAGACTAGAATATTATTATTGTGTCAAAAGTGAAACTTTAATTTCATTTTGCTTTGCTCTTTAATTACTTAAAAAAATCGCATTACTGTACTTCAAATCAATACAAAAAGGGTAATAAGTTACCTACTGGTGTTCCACAATAACTGAAAAAGCTTCTACTCTTGATGTGATCAAAATATACAAGTAGGTAGTAATCTAGTGATTCAAAGTTTATTTTCCACAAAAAACTGAAAAAGCACTCATTACGTACCTCGGCAAAAATTGCAGTTTTTAACTCTTGATGTGATCAAACTATCCAAGTAAGTAGTGATCAAGTGATTCAAATTTTAACACTGCAACTTCACGTTCGGTTTCCCGACAACGCGCGCGATCGCGGGAAAGTTTGGGCGGAGGGCAGATACGTGTTCCCAGGGCGGGACGTCGCGACGTAGTGAGGCGCCGCCCGCCCTAGCCGGCCAAGCCAGAGCGAGCGGCGAACCCGCTAAAGTTGTCAGTGTTAGTCGAAATTTCCGTGATGCCGGTTTCACACAGCTCAAGGTAACTCATATTCTCTATGTAGTTCACAGTCTTTGTGTAGTTCAGGGCCGATTTCACCGTCTCTCGTAGAAACTGAGTTTAATAAAACTTGGTTCTGATTAATGCAAACTTGGTAGCGGAACTCAGTTTAGAGCATAAACCGAGTTCAACTTCAACTGATCGCGTTTAATTTCTGCGGTGAAATCGGCCCTCAGTGCCCCTAGCGCGAACTTTTCGTGGTTTCGAATCGTAACCGACAACCGTATCGAGAAAGAGTGCTTTCTTGATACGGCTACGATCGTATCGAGAAAGAGTGCTTTCTCGATACGGTTACGATTACTGCTGCACTCTGAGACGTCAATTAACGTTAATGAGTACATAATGTCAAAAAATTAAAATTCAAAACTAGTCCCTATTCTTACCGGGTTTATGGTCTAGTTTTGATTGACATTTTTTTTATTAAGTACTCATTAAAATCAATTGATGTCTCAGAGTGTGGCAGTTAACGTTAATGAGTACTTAATGTCAATAAATAACAATTCAAAACTAGTCGCTATTCTTCCTGAGTTTAAGATTTAAATGTTTTTTTTTTCTGAGGGCGGTAGTAAAATAAAAATGAAAAAAATGCTGTGTTTTTAATCGAAAATTATTAATATTTCTTGAGAAAGTTCGTGCTAGGGCTACTGTAGTGTTAGATAAATCGTGATTTACGAGCAACTTTCGGAACGAGCACAAAGAAATTAGAAATTAAACGCGATGTTGTT
Organism: Cataclysta lemnata; assembly: GCA_963931975.1. Classification (NCBI taxonomy): domain Eukaryota; kingdom Metazoa; phylum Arthropoda; class Insecta; order Lepidoptera; family Crambidae; genus Cataclysta; species Cataclysta lemnata. The sequence continues at coordinate 10,591,401 of OZ008356.1, read as the reverse complement.
TTAATCTGTGCAAAGTAACGGCTGACGATGTCAATGAAAGCACGAAGCGAATGTTTGTTTTTTATTTAATATATATTTTTTTAATCTTTGAATCAATTTTGTTCTGCTCTGCCGTCGCCATACATTAATTTCACTCAAGATTAAACGTTTGTTATTGTGTTGCAAATCTTCTTCCCCCCCTAGGAGCTACTCATACCCCTTCGGGGTTAGATACGAGCTATTTCTGAGTGCATGTGGTCTGCTAACACCAGACGGTAACACTCGTACAACGTCACCTAATTGATACAATACCTGCATTACCCAAGTAAAAAGTTAAAAGCACTAATCTAGATATAAGTTATTTGATACTGGATCTGAAATAACAGGCTGCACTTATGGTGCAGCTGCAGTATTAGGTTCTTCACAGAAACATTGAGAGCAGATTTGATATCTCCAATATACTAGGTGTAACAGACACGTGCAGTAAAATTTAAAGGGATTATTCAGGCCATCAAACTGAACAACCTTCACTACGGGATCAAAATCGAAATCACAGAAAAAAAAATTCACTTCCCCATACTAAGCTGAGTACCAACCAGAGTACCAACCAGTTGACATCAGTTTGTATGGGGAGGTGTTTTTTTTTTGAGATTTTGTTATTGGTCTCATAGTAGAAGTTGTTCATGCTGATGGCCTGAATAACCCCTTTAAATATTACTGCACCTTTATTTTACACCTTGTATAATCAATCATACATACATATATAAATCAAAGGGGTAGGCAGAGGTCAAAGGTGTATTAACCTCCTGCGTTTCGCCAATTATGTTATGTCCCATGTGAAAGGTGGCGAGTCTATTGCCATCTATCGGGCATGTAAAATATTTATTGGCCATCAAAAACTAACAGAGCAAGTAGGGGTAGGAAAATCATTTGCATTAGGAAAACCAGAATACTACTCGTTAAAAAGTCATAGCACCTGCTTACCTACATAGACCTTTACTGTAATAGTGATATATGGGCTTAGTATATTTCCGCTATGACGTCATACAGCATCATGGCCCTAACTTAACACTTTTGCTGCCAACCAGTAAATATTTCTTATCTTAACTGTTCTTCGCGTGGGATGCTGACTGCTGTCCCATTTGAGTTCCGTTGCTGCTTTATCATATAGTAAATTAAACACAGACTGCTCCCTAAGTTTCCGCTTCGCGTATGTTTGGCAATGCTCTTATTTTTAGAATGCAAATTACATTATGTTCAAGGCGTAACAAACTAGGAGGCAGTTGTGCATAAAGGGTTTAACCCACGAATCGGTAGATTTTAGTTTTGATCAAATAATTGAATTCTTACCTGTCCAATTTAATGATGAAAAGTTTGGTGTTATGCAGTGTGGTCCAATTTATCAGGCAAGGTCCATTTTATTCATGTATTCACATTTATTATAAAAAAACATGGTATCCGTTCGAAAAAATTCTGAATTCTATCAAAAATTTTCTTTTTAACAGCAATAGGAACCAATACATTTTTTTTTATTTGCTTTACTAACGATGAATATGAGCCATTTTGACCATTTTAATTTATTGAAATTTTTGCACTGAGATATAACTATCAAACAGAAAAAGGGGAATACCATCTCATTTGTACGTTCTGAAAATTTTAAAAAGGTATCTTAACTACATTGCTATAGATAATATAGTCTGCTTGTCTGTGGTGACAGAGCGCAACAAATTCTGTTTGCACGTAGAGATGGAACTTTCGTCAGCTACCATTTTACATAAACGAAAGAAAACATTTCATAATGCACTTTTTAATGTGAAAACGCGACCAGTTTCACGTTACTGCCTCAGGCGAATAAAACCTTATCACCACTTACTTAAAATTATTTTTGAAACCTATCCCGGCTCTCACATGAAATGGCTTAATATCATGGTTATCAAAAGCAAGCTGGCGATCCATAAAAATAATGTTTAAATATTCAAGTCGTTAAAACAAATGAAAATATTTAACTCGTATTGGTCTAACGTGCTATCTGATAAAATAACTGCATGCGTATATATTTTTATATTTTTCGGTAACTTATTTTTTAGACAAGAAAAATAATTGATAATGGTTAGAAATATAATCAAAAAGATTTTAACTAGGTACAAAAGTGGTAAAAAAATCTAAAAAAGATTTGCCTCACAGAAAACATTTAACGAATATTTATGTGCGACAAATCTTCCCCTTTCTAAATTCTGTCTCTATGTTGATTTGTATATAGAATTTCAAAAACTAATTACTTCATAATATTTCATATTTGATTTAAAAAGATCACATAATTGTGAAAAAAAAAAAAGTTTTTTTTGTACTTACCCCAATCTATAACTCGATTGTCAAATGGGGAATAGTCAAGGGAATCGTGTAAACCAAATTGACCCTTGTCAGCATGCAGACTGAGAGTGACACTTCAACTTGCTGTCCGACGTCTAAGCAAGCAAATAAGACGTTCCGTTCTAAGTTACCTGTGCGGCAAATCGAATTGATCTTCGATTTGCTCCAGGAAGTTGGTTTTATTTCCCGCGAAGTCTTCGAGTATTTGTGCTGCAAAAAATACGTCGATGCCTTAGTCTCTTGCCACCTTATTATAAAACGTAGACTAAATTTAGTCTTGGCTTAAAATTAATGCTAAGGCCCAAGTACACCAACACGTAAATCAAGCGATGAAAAGATAACCGTCTAATTTTGACATTTCTTCCATACTGTTGAATGTCAAAAAGAACCGGTTAAATAATAATCCACTTGTAATAATCCAAAACCACACGTGTCGGTGAACTCCAGCCTTACCCTGTCTTTCATTCAGCAAAAAGTGACAGCATCAGTTTTTAACTATGACTAACTTTAGTTCATGTTTTCTAATAAGGTGGTTGAAGTTTTACTAGAAACATTAATCACCCATCATCATCTTTCTGCCTATATCACAGTTTCTAATTAACTTGTCTTGTTAATACCCGTTGTTTCTTCATCATACAAGTCATACTATCTATCTACTAGCTGGGAGTTGTCAAATAAGAAATTAAAACATCCCAAGTGAATTTTACCGCAAAATGTCGGTTGATTCTAAATGAACTAAAAATATGTCCGTCATCTAGTATCCATAAAACAAGTGCTTAGGCTACTTTCTTTGGGCTAGATGATAGGTGTGATTGTAAAAATATTTATTATTATTATTATTTATTTCTGACTTGTAGCAAAATCTGTAGCAATTTTTAATCTATAGGTACCCAGCTAAAACCTTTACCTTGAAAACTTGCGCATCATAATTTGCCACGCGCAATCTGGCAACACTAACAGTAACAGGATTATAGGACGTCAGGTAGGCACGTGAAACTGTTGGGACATTCGGAACTATCGCAGTACCGCCATAGACAAAAACAATTGTTTATTCACACGCCACGCAGAAGTCTAGTGCACGAGATATTAGGGTTGTACGAAACAGAGGCGCTACTCTAGAAGTTTATTTCGTTCGATCGAGTCGTTGCGTCTTTGTCGCTCTTATTTTAACACGCAGTGGCGTGAGAAAGACGGATAGATGTTCGTTCGTTCGTTCGGAGTTCCAGAGTAGGCCCCCAGAACTGGGTAATTACTAAATTGACTGCTTTGTTGCTCACAGTAGCTGTGTCGCGTCTTGACGCACGCAGTGTAGGCTCTTGACGCAGAACGTCACTTTCGCAAAATGTCATCGTTTGTAAATTTTATTTGGCGGAGTGGAACACAAATTATCACCACCCCCAATCTCCTTAACTTAGACTAAGGGTTAAGACAGTTTCTCTTATTTTTTAAGATTTAATTCGGCCATTAGATATATATTTCGATAGGTGGATATTTCGTAAGCCACCCCCATATGAATTTACCACTTCAATTCGACATAGAGAGAATTCAATCATCACTAGCACCGTTTCGGTGTGATGGATAGGGTGTAATTTATGTATGTAAACATCCAAACTTTACCAATGTAATGGCACGGAGATACTAATTACAACAAGGTTTGGCAACCCTAGTCCGTTAGAGCATTATCTTAATTGAAACGAAACCCGTGCACTCATTAAACTAACAAAGATACCTACACGGCATCGTGATATAAATAATTTGACATACCAATTTTAACCTTACGGACGTAAGCACGCCGCTACATAATATAGCTAGCTTTGTTTAATCATTGGGGAGGTTGTATGATATGACGCATAGTCCCTTGAAAATGTTTAATTGCTTTGTACAAAGGATGTATGACGCATGGTCCCTCCTAAATGTTTAATTGCTTCGTACAATGTCCAGTGGAACTACAATAACACGAAAAAGATAACAGTGCTTATTTGTTTTGAGAGTAGTTCTCTCAGTTTGTATGACACCTTTTGTTGGACGGCTTGGAACGAAGCAAAGTAACACTAATTCACCAGAAAATAAGGTTCTGCGGTGTCATCTCTGTATTTTGGTAAACTGTGCCCGTGCCATTGACAACCAACAACCATTTACAACCGGCCTGGGTGATCCCATCAAAAGTAATTTCGTACTAGCTATGACGATGCTGTACGCTCTTTATTTGTTATGTCTTGCTCATTGAGAATTTATTACGCTAACATTTAAACGGATGGACTGTAGATAATCTCAATATTGCATTGACGACTAGGGGATCTAAAACTACACCATTGTGTGACATTATATTGCATTAAGGCTGCTTTTCCACTAGAGACGTGCAAGCGAAGCGTAGCGAGTATTTGAGGAGAACCAATAGAATCACTCCATTTTGCATACCTCGGACATCTCTGGTGTAAAAGCAGCTCAATCGCCAGAAAAAGAGGTGTCAACACCCGCGTTCCGCCAATTAAGTTAGGTCCCATGTAATAGGTGGCGAGGCTATTGCGATATATCGGGCACGGACAATGCAGTACATAGCTCGGTGGTATAAGAGGAACGCTGCTGCCCATTCCTCATCACTCATTTAACCCTGTACGACAACCGCGGGAGAGATTTGGGATGGTGACAATTGTTATCTGCCGTCACCACACGGCACATTAAGGGCGTATTACTTCTTGACTGTAATTTTTACGAAAAATGGCCTATTTTGGCATTCTTGATCTCAGAAACAAAAATACATTGACAATGTTGACTTAGTGAATAGTGTAAATAGATATTGGCATATTTCGTAGCGGCCTTGGTTTTTGTAAATTTTGTAAAACATTTTAATTAAACCCAAAATTGTAGAGAATGATTTTTTTAAATGCGTGAAGGCCCTTTTTTGAGCTCCTGTATAGAACTACTGTTCTACGCTAATAAAATAAAAAAAATAGATTTTTATGTGTAGTATAGTCGAATAGTTCGTAGCGGCCTCGGAACTTTGAAACATTATTGATTTATTATAGAAAAAAAATCTTATTCTAAACAAAAAAAAAACATCGAAAATCTGTAAATTTCTCCTTTCTGCAATAATATTTTTGAGCAAAATCTAACTAGAATAATTGTAACTTTATGATGAATAAAGATTGTATAATTTTAAAGCAAGAATTTATTATCCCATTTCAATAAAAACGATAATTAAAACGGCAAAATTACTATGAAATGCGATGCACCGGCCGTCTATACCGCTAGGAGTATAGTGTTCTGTAAGATTTTTAATAGGGCTCTTATGAAATATTTATTTATTAGTACATACATACATAAATCGCGAAGGGGTAGGCAGAGGTGAAACTAGCACCCACGTGTCGCCAATTATTTTAGGTCCCATGTAAGGTGGCGAGCCTATTGCCATTTATCGGACACAAAAGTCGCAGTACGTACATTGCTAGGTGGCATGCTGCTGAGGAACGCTGCTGCCCGTTCCTCATCATTGATTTATCCTTAGTGACCTTGTACGATACCCACGGGAGAGATTTAAGGTGGTACAATTGTATTCTACTCTGCCGTCACCACACGGCATCATATATTTATTAAAGCTACTGGGCAATGCGTGTCTACCGGTAACAATACTTGTCCAAAATTTAATTGCGGCAATAATGTTTACTACCACATAAAGGCTACCCTGCACGGACTGATATAACTTCAACTCACAAAAGAATAACAAAGGCACCTCCTAGCGGAATGTTCCTATTTAACAAAAGAAGGCTTAATGAGCACGATAGCCTGCGATTGTGTAAACTAAGCAATATTATTATTATAAACTAAGCGCTAAGGTCGGTTATTGGATGGGTGACCAAACAAGATCAAGTCGTATGGTGACGACAGAGTAGAATACAATTGTCACCACCCCAAATCTCTCCCGTGGGCATCGTACAAGGCGACGAAGGATCAATCAGTGATGAGGAATGGGCAGCAGCGTTCCTTCGAGAGCGAGAAATAAATAAAAAAAAATCTGTGACCGCGCGAATTCTTTCTTCTTCATCTAACTTCTATTCAAAATAATTGTTGTTAAAAATTTTGCTGTACACATCTTCAAGGAAATTAAATATTTTATGTTATAAATTTATGACATGTTTTTATTCCCAACCAGACGCCTTTTACGACACCCGAGAGATTGGGGGTGGTGACAATCGTATTCCGATCTGCATTCAAGGCTAACTATGTATCTTCGAGTTATCAAAAGCTTTGTCACTTCACAGCATGATATTTTTCCGACAGATGTCTGTATGTAGCGGGCAGGTTCGCAAATTGTCCCAGAGACCCTGAAATCTATTTTTGGTCGATCCGTGATTCCGTACGCCGTAAAAGTAACAAAAGCTCCTGAAAGCCTCACATAAATTCGGCTACAGCCCTCATTGATTCGTGATCAATCACACCGGGGAGACTCGAATTTAAAACATCCGTAGCTTAGATTGTGTTGTGATGTTATTTCACTTAACTAGCTACACAGTATACCCAGAACAGTAGTTTATCTGCGGCCTGCCGGCGAGTTATTAGCCTAACTATGCGTTGACTCTAGGGTTGTTGTAACTAACGCCGGCCGGGAACGAGCAGCGAGCGAACGTCTTATGCCCCCGTATTTTAAGTCAATGTGTGAGTCACAGTGCGTGCTTACACGTCACCAAGTACCAAAGCACACATTCTAACGGGCAGCGGCAAGCTTGTATGAAGACGTATTATTGTTCTGTCAATAGAACACTCAATAGAAAATAATAATAAAATCACATTCGGATTTTCCGTCACGCAAACGGCAGCAGATTTCTGCCAGTTTTTCTGCCGTTTAAAAAATATATCACGTCAACGTCAATACACGTTGGGCCGAACAAAAATATCCAATACAATACAAACCCAACTTGCCGGTCTGGGTTAGGAACAGTTAATGAAATTTTTCACTCCACGAGACTGGTGCAACAATTTTAATAGCGCTCTGTTTCCGAATGGGGAACTCCAAATATAATTCAATTCCCAAACACTGTTACGCCAGGAACGGCACTTACATGGTGAACGTTGATGAAATGCCGGTAACACACTATTGACCAAAGATTTGCTATTACACAAAGCATACATAAATCACTTCTATATCCACTATATTCAAAATTTCAAATTAAAATGAAAATAATATAATCTTACCCACTAAAAGTTCCCATTAACCTGGCACTTTATATAGCGACGTGACTGGATTCCCGATGCGGTTCAGGCAAAATTTGCGAATCTCTCGACGTATTTTTATTCAATGCCACACAATAGATGCACTCGAGGAAGTGCGAGCGGAGCAGAATTCATTCCGATATTGATTCCAGGATGGCAATCCCTTAATCTTGTAGTCCAGGGTTCGGTATTCATTGCTGACCAAGCGTGCGAATCGGACATATGAGTTGTGCACGTAATATAAAATACTGGTGGTCGCCCGCGGCTTCGCTCGCGTTAATGTCGATTACTAAATAACCTATAACCTTCCTCGATAATGGACTATCCAACACAACAAATAATTTTTCAATTAGAGTCAGTAGTTCCTGAGATTAGCGCGTTCAACCAACCAAACAAACAAACTCTTCAGCTTTATAATATTAGTATAGATTGTGAAAGATGATGTTCCACAATCATAGTTTACAGGACGATCTTTCCGATGTTAGCGAGTACTAAATCGAGATTTTAAATTACTAGTGCCTATTCAGTTCTAATAAATTAGCATATTTGAAAGACTAAAAAGTTATGGACATAAATTTTGTTGGATGTCGACGTAAAGGAAAACCGCTTAAAAACGAAAAGAGGTATAAGGTATAAGATGCCGAGTGACATATAATATTAGAGAAATAAGACATACTGCGCCGACATCAAATAGAATGGCATAAGGGCAGGGAGATGATGAAGTATTAGTAGTAATTACGCCTAGTTTAACACTCAAATGAATGTTTTTATTTTTACTTATATATACAGACGCTAGTGAAAAAATATTAAAAAATAAAGGTCTGGTTTCACCGAGAAAATCCCAACAGCACTAAATATATAACTTAATTCCTATTTGATTTAACGCTTGCATACCTACAATTGGATTAATTTGATAAAGTCATTGCAATGAAAACCGCCAAAAAAAACCTTAGTATCTTCTTAAATATCATTATTTTTTGTAACTGAATCCTTTTCTTCGGCGCTCAGTGTCATTTTATGAATATATTTTGTTGGAGCCGAATGTCTACAACACACATAAGTGTCAGAAAAGTTCTGGTGAACTAAAAAGACTAGAAACCTACTGATAAATTAGTTCAAATAATATAATAAAGGACAATTATAAACTACTTGTTACAAAAAATATTGATGCATATCAAATTCCCAAATTCAATCAATATGAGGTAGGTGCACCCCCCTAATTTAACATCAATTGAATACCACGCGTCAATCATTGTATCAATAATTCAGGTATACATGACTGCGTGAGGGGTATCTACTTAGTGGAAATATCAACGGATACGGACGGGTGGTAAAGTTGGATACAGAAGGCAGGATAAATACGGAAGTAAATCACGCCTCTATATCCCCGAAGGGGTAGGCAAAGGTGTTTTAACATCCACATTTCGCCAACGATGTTAGGCCACATGTAATAGAGAGAATCTATGGGGCACGTAAATGGCAATAAGTTACTACTGAGTATATCAATAATCTATTCTATTCTTCATTCCTATCCTTCATATGTCATATAACTACGAAAATAATGAGTTTGAGCGTGCCCACCCAGAGCGAGAGGAAGACAGAAGAAGTGGGTACTGATTAGACGCTTGATAGAGGAGAATAAAGAGACAGACTCTGTGTGTTGTGTCAACCCGACTTTAAACAGGATAAATTCCACCGAAAAGTATGTTTTTTTAGGGTAATCATTTTAGTTTAAGGGTGTGTGTGGTGCACTTAAATATGTTTTAAAAGAAAAAAAAGAACACACCAATGGAAACCGAAAATTATTACTCAATTCTATTTTCTGACAGAGAATCCTTCACATTTCATGTCAGTGGGACGTTAACCATGCGTGACCCCGGCATAGTAAGGTTCGTCCACTTTTATTACAAGGTTTGAAAACTTCGAAACCCGCCGCTGTGTCATAGATGCACGTAAGCAGGCAATCTCGATCCCGATTCGCGATCAACATCAAATATCACGATCCAGATTGATTGAGAGAGAGCTCGATAGCGCAGTGGCATAGCGCGCTTGGCCTGCGATTGCGTAAACTAAGCAGTGTCGCAAGGACAGTCATTGAAAGGGTGACAAAAAATTGATTATGTCGGTTCCTCCGTACTTCGGAAGGCACGTTAAGCTGTTGGCAACCCGCATTGGGCCAGCGTGATGGGTTATGGTCCAATCTCCCTATATTCTTCCATCCATTTGCTCCAGCAGTGGGGATATTAAAAGGGCTGGTGATGACCAGATTGTTTGCGTACGAAGCAAATTCGCGACTCGTACAGAGTCGATTCGTGATCATTGATTTTGATCGCAGATCGCGATCGAGATCGCCTGAGTACGGGCCATAAAGGCACGTGTTCAGTATCACACAGACTTGAGACGTGTAGGCCAAAGTAGTGGAAAGGCAATCGATTCAGTTGAATAATAGAGGGATTTACGACGGCTTGGCCGGCTGACGTGTTTCCGAAGCTAAGGCCGCATTTAGTGATACGCGGACCGACAATGCCGATCAGTGTCCATTGCCGGCCCCCCGTGTGATCTATCGATACGCCGTCATATGAAAACGGTAATGAATACTGATCAATGCGCTGACGGTCCGTTCGTCAGCGTGGCACTAAATGTATGTTTTTTCTTATGTAGATGGGCGTTACGGAACCACAATATTGAATATTGACATGAGTTACAATTACAATGATCAAAATTAATGCAGAATCAAAAAAATATTAAATTCATATAATTTACACATAATACACTCACACTTATTATCTATCCATCTATATTCTCATGCGGGAATCGAACACGCGTGCTCAGAAATGAAGAGGTTGCCAAAAAAATCAGTCCTCTTTTATTTTTTGGACATTCATATACCCTCACTCGCCTTGTAGATACCCGCGGCAGATATTGGGGGTGGTGACAAATGTATTATTCTGCTCTGCCGTCACCACACGGCATGCAAGCTGAATTTATATTTTGGATAAAAAAAAGAATTCCGTAACGATTCTATTATAGAAACAAAAGACCTTTTCATTTGAAGATTAATTAGCTTAACTTCTTTTCACTTAACGTTGAAACGGAAGATTTGTATCTTGTTTTTCCCTGAAAGGTTCGCCTAATTAGCCTGATTGGTTTATTTAGTGCCCTCTGTTACAATCTGAACACATACATCTATATGAATATATGAATAACTCTCGTATAATATGACTTGATGTTTAGGTCCGTTTAAAGATAGCCTGTGTTCAAATCATTTGTTTTAATGGCACATCTGACCACGAAGAGGACTTTTCCGCCTGCTACGCGTACGGAAAATCTCACATCCTCATAAAACTGTGATCTTACCTCGGGCGATAACATAGAAGGCTTCAGATCGCATACTTATCAATTACTTTTGCGATCTGAGGCATTCTTTGTTTATCGACCTTGGTATAATATAAGCCTTATACCTATATATAACCTTACATATAACCTTATATTATAAGGTACTATAAATAAATCGCCATAGATACGTGAACAAATAAAAATATAGGAATGTGAATATCATAGAAGCACTCCTTGCACCGCCATGAATATATTGACTGCGTAGACAGATGGTGTTTCTCAAGGGAGTCTCCCGCCGGGCCAGGCGACAGAGTAAAACTATCTGCACAACTCTTTCAGCTTTATGCACTCCTGGTGGCGGTCGTTTTAAAATTAAAATATTCATTGCCCAATAGTATAGTTGCTGCTTGCGACTTCGCTTGCTGGTGCTGTGTGTTGGTTCAGAAAATATTACAGTAGACGGTTCGAATACCGCAAGAAAAATTGGTCAGAAAGCTTGCGACTTTTTGTTTCTAAGCAATTTTTAGATGGAATTTCATCAGAAAAAACAGGTTTCCTGAATCCCTGTACTAATGTTTAAATATTACTAGCTGTAATGATTCGGAACTTCGAAAATATCCGGCTCGAAGGACCATGTAGTCTTTGGTGGGCGACGATAGGAACTACTCCAGTTCCCGTAGCACGGTACGTGGACGAAATCTCCCCGGGGAAAAGAAAATATTTTTCTCTCGCTCTAACTCCCACTAAATCCCAAGACAAAACACTATCAAGTGGTGTAAAGAGATTTTGGTGGACCTTAAGGAAGTAGCCCTGTCAAGTAACTGCAGTAGGGTAGGGAGCAACCCCAAGGAGTAGCCCTGGCTGGTAGCGGGAAATAGGAGTGAGTGAAACCGAACACGGGTGATTGAAATCTAATTCATTGGATATATAATTACAGTTTTATACGATTTTTTTTGTCTCTACATATTGATATAGTTCCCGTTCCCGGCACGTAAGTTGAACCAAAATGACGGTAGTCTTCGCATGTTTAGTCAAAGAAAAAGTGTCTAAACTTATATACTAAATTTTAAACGCGCAGAAGCGGGTATCCCTTCATATTCATCTATCCATAGACGTTGCTGTGCTTACAGACACACGTCGCACCACATATAGAACCTCAATTTATACATACATACATCACGCCTATATCCCCGAAGGGGTAGGCAGAGGTAAATTAACACCCACGTTTCGCCAATGATGTTAGGTCCGTGTAAGGTCCCATGAAATAGGCGAGCCTATTGCCACTTATCGGGCACAAAAGTCGCAGTACATTGCTAGGAATAAGAGGAACGCTTATACCAATAAGAGGAACGCTGCTACCTATTCCTCATCACTGCTTTTTCATCACTCATCACCTCAATTTATACCTACCTGAAAACGTTTTTCTGCGCTGCGCATAGGACAAGTTATGTGCCGGATATTGTAGATGTCTGTATATCTCTTGTCAGCCGTGTGGTGACGGCAGAGTAGAATACAATTGTCACCACCCCAAATCTCTCCCGTGGGTGTCGTACAAGGCGACTAAGGATAAATCAATGATGAGGAATGGGCAGCAGCGTTCTTATTATACCACCTAGCAATAGCAATGTACTGCGACTTTTGTGCCCGATAAATGGCAATAGGCTCACCACTTATTACATGGAACCTAACATAATTGGCGAAACGTGGGTGCTAGTTCACCTCTGCCTACCCCTTTGGGGATATAGGCGTAATTTATGTATGTATGTATATCTCTTATGCGTGTAAACTGCAGCTGGTACGCTTGGTCGACGCCTGCTGACTCTGATGCTCTTGAGTTTGAGACTACACCACTCGCGGCTCGAACAGAATACCTCGCAACCACGAGACGTCAGGATAAATTAAAGAAACAAACATTCTAAAAAGACGCGACTCGAATCCGTAAAAGTGATTTCAAATAGAAGTAGGAAGAGAAAACTGTAATTTAATTATCTTAATTCATTGGATCTATCAACCATCCTCTTAGCCTGGTCGTTAACACTAGCATGGCTTCGATTTCGCCTAAACTGGCACCTAAATAGATTAGCCTATATGACATCCCTTTCCAAGTCAATATTATTTGTGACAACATAATTAGTGAGGAACTCGATTGCGATTTCATAAACTAAGCGATGTTCGCTAAGGCTGGTAATTGGGTGGGTGGCAGAAAATATTTATCTCTAGTTTCTCCGTGCTTCGAAAGCCACATTAAGCCGTTGGTCCCGGCTGCATCTGCAGTTGTTAATACCAATCCGCACTGGGCCAGCGTGCTGGTGGGTTATTCCTATATTTATTATTCCACGCTGGCCTGGGAGCGAAATAATAAAGTAGAATGTCCCAGACTCACCAGGGGTGTCGTAAAAGCCGAATAGGAAGATTACCCGGTTTAGACCAATAGGCACCTCTCGGCTCTCGAATAGTGGAGGACAAACTACCAAAACAGCATACCCAATGAGGGTTGGTGTCAGGCCGACTTTAAAACCTAAGCCAAAACCTTGTAATATAAAAAACAACTGTATGGCATTTTCAAAACCTAAGATCTTTAAGACAAACATACCTTAAAATTAACATCCTATCGCTTGTAAATTCAATAGCTATGTCGCAAAATACTGACACTTCCCAAAGTTCAATAACTTTAAATTATCACAGGTAAGGCTGCCTTTACACTGGAGCTTTTTCCGCGTACCGAGAAGTCATATCTCTATCTCATGTATTCGATAGAGGTGGTCCATAATAAGATAGAGGTGGTCCAGGTGTACCCCCGGGGTCCACGAGAGACCCGACGGGGGTCTACAATGGCGTAAAAACATATGGGGGTTTACGAGATTCGGAAGCGTAAAGTTCACGACAAATTATCCGGTTTACATAGTGAAAAACAAAAATCAACGAAGGCAAAAAATGAAATAATTTAGAACCTCAGCGACTGTTACTTGTAAAAAAACTTGCATGTTTACGAGTTTTGGAAATATTGTAGAAATGCTCCACCGTAAAAAAAAATTTAGTGGATTATTAAAAAAAAAAGTTTGGGTAAAATATAAAATAGAGCAGAGGCTCTAGGCTCTATCTCTAGTTCTATAGAGCAGAGGCTCTATCTGTTTATGTCTATGCCGAAACAACGTTTACGAGGTATCGGCTTATGCAGATCCGCCCCTGCCACGATTACCTGAAAAACTGAAATAAACTGTCAAAACGCGGGTTTTTAAGAACACCTCTGCCGCCGTGAAGACAGGCGTGATACGTGTATGGATGTATGTAGGAACATATCGCGCTCCAGTGTGGATGCATCCCAACATCGCCATCTCATATTGCGAGCTGACAAATGTAATATTCTACCTATTTATCGCGTCCCATATCCGCGTACTGTGACAAACCTTCACCATGTAAATATTGCAACAACCGTCGACTCTTGAGGTAACTCGGAGACGCCAGGCGCACTGCATACTTTAAGGCGTGCCCTGTGTGAAAATTCGTGAATAGACCTTTTCACTCGGTGCCTTGCGGAGCTGGATATTGAATAACGCCATGAATGAAAAGCTGCTGGCTTTCCTTGTAAAGGTAATAAAGTCCTCGCCTGTCCGCTCTGACATACCTGTAGGCCTAGCACGGAACGTGGACAAAATCTCTCTCCACTGCTTGGCAGTGCTTTGTTTCGGGATTTAGTGGGAGTTAGAGAGAGAGGAAGATATTTTCTTTTCCTGGTGAAGATTTTGTCCCCGCCCCCTGCTACGGGTTCTGGCGACACTGTTCTCGCGGTTCGAGCATACGGAAAACTAATAAATAACTATATAAAGCTCATAATTTAAAGCAGTAAATACAACATAACATAATCAAAAAACTAAAGCATCAAATTCATTGGATTTAACGGGAAAGTAATTTTCTTTTCGGAACTTAATCAGAAATGGTGAAGTGGACCCTTAGAAAGTGAGATATTTTGTTCTTAATAATGTATAGATGTTAGTTGTCTAACTGCCGCACTCAGAGACGTCAATTAACTTTAATGAGTGTTTAATTTCAAAAAATTACATTCAAATTTAGACCCTGCAAGAATAGCGACTAGTTTTAAATTGTAATTTTTTGACGTTAAGTACTCATAAACGTTATTTGACGTCTCTGAGTGCGGCAGTAAACATTATAATAAATTAAAGAATCCATCTCTGCTTCTTACTGAAAGATCGGTGCAGGCTGGCGGCCGACTATGAAACCAAAACCTTGACCAGTATGGATTGGGATGTTGTCATCCCAATCACTCTCTCCGTTCATCGGTGAGTGATTGGGAAGACAACATTCTACCTCTTGGCCGATAGCAAGCGCATATTAGATGTCAAACCGGCCACCAAAAATATTTGTATGAACTTAAAAATAACATACATACATACACACATACATAAATCACGCCTATATCCCCGTAGGGGTAGGCAGAGGTGAACTAGCACCCACGTTTCGCCAGTTATGTTAGGTCCCATGTAATAGGTCGCCACCTATTACATGCCATTTATCGCCTATTGCCATTTATCGGGCACAAAAGTCGCAGTAGGTACATAGCTAGATGGTATAAGAGGAACGCTGCTGCCCATTCCTCTTCACTGATTTATCCTTAGTCGCCTTGTACGACTCCCACAGAAGAGATTTGGGGTGGTGACAATTGTATTCTACTCTGCCGTCACCACACGGCATACACACATAACCACCTACTCGAAGGGGGTAGACAGATAAGAATGAACACCTTTATTCGCCTTATATTACGACACCAGTGGGAGATATTGTGGTGACAATTGTATTCAGGTCTGCCGTCACCACCACACGCCAAACTTAAAGAGCAACCAATAAAAGGCTTTGTTCGAAAGAATTTCAATAACATGCTTTTGGGTTCTACAGATTATTAATATAGCATAATTTTGCGCACTGCATGCTGGGGCGCTTCTTGGAACGATATTGAGTTTTAACAAAATAGTTGGAGCTTCACTACGTACAGTAAACAGCATGTCTCAGGCTATCACAAATTTTAATTTTTTCTCAGTCGACTTTGTGCTTTACACCAAGTAATTTAGGGTTGATAATCGATTGGAGAAATTTGACAGTTTCGGCTAGTTTGATGTGCCGTTGACCATACCCGTATGTACTTTACGAATTTCCCCCACAACGTCCGCGGTCAGCGTACATCGTGGTCGTCCATCAAATATGCAGCTACAGTGGAAAACCAAATACACACCGACTACAACGTTCCCGATAAATGGCAATAGGCTCGCCACCTATTGCCATTTATCGGGCACCTAACCTAATTGGCGAAACGTGGGTGTTAATTCGCCTCTGCCTATGTATTTATATATGTATGTGTACTAAATAACGGACATTGATAAATTGTTAACGCTATGCATCGTCATCACCAGTCTTTTTTATGTCCCCACTGCTGGGGCACAGGCCTTCCCTATGCATGGAAGAATATAGGGAGAATGGACCATAACCCATAGTGGGATGCAGTAACGTTACTTCCGAAACACTTAACTTGACTTTATTATTAGAAGTCGCTTAAATTATGCTTTTTTTAACTGCATTTTGTCGATAAAGAAACTTAACTTTTTACGTTTTGTCTCTCGTTGTAAACGGCTGTAGTTTGGGTTATTTAATCGAATAAAAAGTTAATAATGCATTGAATGCTCCTAGATCGTGTCGCGGTTATTGAAATAGCGCAACTTGCAAGAAAGAGTCGCGTGAATTTTTTATGAGAAGAGTCTACAACACTATGCATTGTCGATGCTACTAACGCTAGCCTAAGTTCCGTTGTAAACTAGTCGTGCGGAGCTTTTTTAAATTCTATAGTTTTTATATTGTGTGTGTGTGTGGGAAAATGGAGGCATAAAAGACAATTTTGTTTTTTTTATTCAAGTACAAAATCCCATGCGCCACACCATATTATGTGAACATTTTTATTGCCATCTGGCCCTTTGGTTATACCTAATATGTGAGTTATATTTCGTTGGTCCCCCAATTCTTTACGTTTGTTTTATACGATGCACTGCGGAAGATAGAGTGAGTCCATATAGCCGCAGCGTTCCTTTTATACCACTAAGCATTTAGGTGCCCGATAGATTGCAATAGACTGGCGAGCCTATTGCCATCTATATCGGGCACGGACCTATAACATGGGTTTTAACATAGTCGGAGAAACGTGATACCGGGATAAACAGGCGTGATGTATATATCTATGTGGCCAGCAGCGTTCCTCATAGAGTTATTTCCGGCACGTAAATCACAACGCTGCTGCCCATTTCTCAACGCTGTCTTAACTCTTATTAGTCGCCTCGTACGACACCCGCGAGACATTGGGGGTGGTGACAATAGGGATGATGACACTAACAAAGAATCACTGATTTAATGATTTATAATAATAATTTAGAATAAGGAGATTCGTTAATTGTCACTTGTTATCAGATTATACTTGTGATTGATATTTATTTTATAAAAATAATAGTACAATACTTAACAATCCGCTATTTTGCTAAAACGCCGCGTGACGTCATTATTCAGTTATCTCCATTTTGGCATTTTATTGGCCAATCAAATTCACTAGTTTAATATAGAAACTGACCTTTTTACAGTATAGTGACGTCACACAGACGCCATTGCTATTTTGGCGTTTTGGTGGAAATTTTAAATTGCATTATTCAAAACATGTTTTTTCTATCAAAATCAAAAGTGTTTATAAAAATATAATTTATTTTAGGGTAAAGTAGACAAGTAAAAATAACATGGTGTAGTTTTTCAGAATTAGTCATCATGCCTATTGTATTCTGCTCTGCCGTTACCACACCCCGCAACAAAGTTTCATTTGAATTTTTTTCCATGGCGTTCAGTCTTCATCCGCTGAAGCTTGAAACCACCGACCTCCTTCCTTAATCGAATAGCGATGACTTATAGCATTACGTGAGAATCACATTAAAACGGAGAAGTCTCAACTAATTATCTACCTTAGGAGGGTTAGGGGGGTTAGACTTAGCGCCGTAGTAACACCCAAACAGCTTTAGCTAGCTGTAAGTCGAGCTACCTCCATAAAATACATTAAATTTCATTTCATAAAAGCCACGTATAAATGTACCAGTAGACCATTTGTCTTTATAACTAAGATGTAAGTCGCATGTAAGTCTTGCTTGGTAAAGGACGGCGTTGCATTTACAGTCGGAATCGAAAGTTTATTAAAAATTTTAAATCTTGTCACAATGACAAGATTTGGCAATTAATACCGCTCAGAGAGAATACTAAAGTGCTCACTGTACTTAACTTACATACATACATACACAAATCACGCCCATATCCCCGAATACACAAATCACGCCCATATCCCCGAAGGGGTAGGCAGAGGTGACTAGCACCCACGTTTCGCCAATTATGTCAGGTCCCATGTAATAGGTGGCGAGCCTATTGCCATTTATCGGGCACAAAAGTCGCAGTACTATTGCTAGGCGGTATAAGAGGAACCCTGCTGCCCATTCCTCATCGCTGATTTATCCTTAGTCGCCTTGTACGACACCCACGGGAGAGATTTGGGGTGGTGACAATTGTATTCTGCTCTGCCGTCACCACACGGCGTGACTTGGAGTTACTGTACTTAACTTGGAGTCAGTATTATAGTGTAAAGTGTTTGTACGTATGCATTTGGCACCTTTTCGGTGTGATGAATGATATGGGAAGAGGAGGGATAAAGGGAGGGGATGGAATGATGTTGTCTATATATGTACATTGAAGAGGAAGAATACTGCACCGTCCCGAGATAAACTAAGAACATGGCAGAAGATACTTAAAACAGTGATGTGGAATAGGCAACAGCGTTCCTATTGTACTACCTAGCAATATACTGTGATTTAGTGGCTGATATGTCAATAGACTCAGTCCCTATTACATGGGACTGAAAATAGTTGGCGAAACATGGGTGTTAATGAACCTCCGCCTACCCCTTCAGATATACATATAGGAGTGATAAATGTATGTGTGGCGACGGCGTGGTGACGGCAGAGTAGAATACAATTGTCACCACCCCAAATCTCTCCCGTGGGTGTCGTACAAGGCGACTAAGGATAAATCAGTGATGAGGGATGGGCAGCAGCGTTCCTCTTATACCACCTAGCAATGTACTGCGACACTTTTGTGCCCGATATATGGCAATAGGCTCGCCACCTATTACATGGGACCTAACATAATTGGCGAAATGTGGGTGCTAGTTCACCTCTGCCTACCCCTTCGGGGATATAGGCGTGATTTATGTATGTATGTATGTATGTATAAATGTATCTATACTTCTATATTAAATAATAAAGCTAAAGAGTTTCTATGTTTGGTTGGTTGGTTGAACGCGCTAATCTCATTAACTACTAGTTCAAATTGAAAAATTATTTTTGTGTTGCATAGTCCATTTATTGAGGAAGATATAATAACCGACATTAACGCGAGCGAAGCCGCGGGCGACCACGTGTCTATGATAAAAGCACCCTCCTCCAAATCCCCAGCCCTTCCGTTTTTCCATTTCTCGAGGCAGTAACTCCACTGGATGTTCAAAACTGAAAATAACACAAATTAACTAAAGACCGTTCCCCGTCGGACTCGGCCGCGCCCGTGGAACCAAGTGAAGTGACCTAAAAGCACTGTCGAGTTGTCTTTTAACTCGTCTCGTGCGAAAATAGACAGACACCTTTGCAGTGAACATCTCTCCAAAGCCTCTCCGACGCTATTATTAGTCGCTTACAGATCTTTCCGGAATGTGCTCATTCTTTTATAAGAATTCACCGGTCTGCACAATCGATGCATTGTGCAGACCGGTGAATTCTTTGGGGGTGAAAGGGTAATTTTGAGCGATATCCCCAAAGCCATTAGTTTTTCTGAACCTTTTATACATCATAAAGAACGCCTATATACCCCCGAAGGGGTAGGAAGTTGTATTAACATCCACGTTACGCCAACTGCATTGAACTGCATATATTTTTTTTAACAATGTATTATGTGTAGTTAACCCTCAATTTTTATTTTATTGCTGTATATACCGTACCGTACCATAAATAAATAAATGTTGATGTTGAAATAACAAACGACATAATATATGTACAATGTACATACATAAATCACGCCTACATCTCCAAGGGGTAGGCAGCAGGTACAAATATATTTATATATGGGTATTAGAGGAACGGTGCTGCCCATTACTTACTGCTATCTTAACCCTTAGGCGCCTTGTACGACGCTCAAGGGAGATATGGGGGTGGTGACAATTACTGCATTCTGCTCTGCCGTCATCACAATAACAAACGATACTACACAATGATATTAAAATATAATATCATTAAAACTACAGTCCTTAAAACGTAACATGATTAGAATGACAGCAAGCAACAAATATATAACTGCTGTAAGTGCGGAAAGGATAGACAAAAAAGTGTATGAGTGTGACAACTGTCATATCACCTTTATTTTACAAACTATAGTTCTGCCGTCGTACATGAAAACAAATTCAATTCAATTATCCCTAGCCCGCCCCCGCTAGCTTACTGTGCCCCGTCCCCGCCACCGTCTTGTACCGCAGGAGGGTCGCGCACGTAGTTGTCGGACTATAGGCTCAGCTCTGCGGTCACCACAATAATAAACGACACTAGGTGTTAAGCAAAGTGTTACGCAAAAGCACGTTTGATCAGATATAGCTTGACAGCCGCCTTGGTCGAATGCTCAGATCGCTGGGTATTGGCCAAGAGGTCCCGGGTTCGAATCCTGGTAGGGGCAAACTTTGTGATGACCACAAATGTTTGTTTCCGAGTCATGGTTGTGAGTATGTTTATGTAGTATATTTTCAACATTTATATACATAATTATATTAAAAATATGTCCGTCATCTAGTATCCATAACACAAGTGCTTAGACTACTTACTTTGGGCTAGATGATAGGTGTGAGTGTAAAAAAAAAAATATATTTATTATAAAATAGCTGTCTATTTGTGAGTACTGTAATGCGTCGCGTGGCGTCGCGTTTTATGTTTCCTCTTTTAAGGTCCATTTATATCTACCGATATTGAGCGTGCCTATGTTTACACCCCCGTCGCTTGTTGCAGGTGAGGCGGCAACAATGAAGTCGTGGGGCGAAGCCCTGGGGCGCGGCGCGTCGGCGCACTTCTCGCGGGTGGGCCGCCTGCGCCGCGCGCTGGTGCTGCTAGCCGCCGCGGCCTGCACCGCCGCCGCGCTGCTCTACTGGCGGCAGCAGACCAACGAGCTGGCGCACAGGCCCATACACAGCATGTATGCGTGAGTATAACCACAGTATATCCAGAACAGTGGAGATAAGGGCCGGGCCATGATGATGGTGATGACCCAGAACAGTAATACGTCTTCATACAAACTGGCCGCTGCCCATTAGAATGTGTGCTTTCGTACTCAGAGACGTCAATTAACGATAATGAGTACTTAATGCCAAAAATGACAATTCAAAAAAGGACATCCTCCACGTTTCATATTTTTGGTGCTAAATCAAAAGTGCCAGCTAATAAAAAAAGTGCTGTTTTGATTTTGGGCGAAAATGGAGGATGTCCTATAGTCGCTATTCTTGTACTCATTAAAGTTAAGTGACGACTCTGACTGCGGCAGTGCATGTTAGCGAATGTAAGTGCGTTTGATCACAAGGTGTGTTGTTTACATATTTGTTTCTGACCATAGTAAATTTATAATATAGGATGGATTAGTACTGAAATGCGTCGGATGACGTCGCGTATTGTGACAGTCACTGATGGCTCTAGACTCGTCGCGTCACCTTCTCCTTGGTGATGTTGCAGCTTCTCTAATCCAGTCACTGTCACCAGTAGACATCGGACTACGATGTAGTACATTTCCTCCTTTACTCGGTCCGACTCCACCGCTTTTAAAACTCGCCGAACCGTTTCCAGAGGCGCGGAACCCCAATGGACGTGGATCTGCC